>VZRF01015228.1:89866-128099 GCA_013396875.1 Vireo altiloquus | reverse complement strand
GATCCCGATCCCGATCCCGATCCTGATCCTGATCCTGATCACCATCCCCGTCCCGATCCCTGTCCCTGTCCCGGTACCGGTACGGGCAGGCGCGGTGATGGATGGGCCCGTGCCCCGTGCAGTGCAGTAGGTCCCGTTCCCTCTTCCGATTCAGGTCCCAGTCCCACTCCCGATCCACATTCCCTTCCCGATCCCAATCCCGGTGCGGATGGACCCGGTGCCGGTGACCGCGGTCTCGCCAGTCTCTGTCTCTGCAGCCAGCGGAGGGTTCCTGGGAGTAGATGCCAAACGCCACCGATCCCCGAGCATGGGCGCCGTTGTCACTGCTCTGCCGGGGGACACGGCCGAGAGCGGCGTGCCCAGGGGCTGTCGGTGTTTTGGGGCTGCTGTCACTGCCTTCTCCAGCTTTTTAAAGGTTGATTCTCACTGCTGGAAACTAATGGAAGGTGGAAAACCGCACGGGAAAGAGTGAACCACGGAGAGAAGTGGGTTTTGAGAGGGAATCGTGGAATCACACCTGGTTTGGTTTGGAAGGACCTTAAAGCTCATCAAAAGAAGTCGGCAAAGCCTGTGCTGGTTCTGTTCCCAATCAGTGGGTTTAATTGATAGCTAGAGGGATAATGAGATGGATAAGGTGCTGTGTGATGCTCTCAGGCTGCCAGGAAATTTGAATTCAGAAATTAGAAATGATCTGAACAAACTCGAGAGGTGGCCTGAAGAGAATAGGATGTGATTTAGAAAAGTAAAAGTAAAAAAAGGACTAAATAAAAGGTGTTAATGGCAGCAGAGGAGGTGGCCCTGCAGAGGAGGATTCCAGCTGGTTTTGGAGGATCAGATAATGCAGAGCAGCTCTGCAGCACCGGGAGGTGTCAGAGCCATCCCCAGATCTCCAGGAAGGACCCAGCACCAAGGACTGTCACCAGCACATCCCTGGGATGGGGTCCTGGTGAGCTCCCCTGGGTGGGCTCCGAGAACTGGGTGGTCCCATGCCAGGTCTGTGCTCCCAGATCCTGGGGGCAGGGTAGGTTTTCCCACAAGCCTGTCCCTTCCTGGAGAAACACTTCTAAGTCCTGGAACACATTGTCTGGGAATTTGTGGGGTCTTCATCCTACAGATCACAGCCACAAAGGATCCCATGGTGGCCTTGTCCTGCCTTTGGGGAGAAGGATGACCTTTTCCAGCCCTTCCTGGCCTTGTTTTCCTGCAGCAGGATTTTTTCCTATAAGTCCTGTATCATAGACATGAAATTCCATGAGAATCTCTGTTTTCATTTAAGAAAGAAATGCTTCCCTAATATTTGGGAAGAACAAAACTGGAAGCATTAAGCGTTGCCAACCCTAACAACTGAGGAGCAAAAAAGCAAATAAACACAAATGAACCCTCAGTTCAAAACCCTGCAATTATTTTAGGAACATTTATAATTATTTGAGTGCTTAGGGTTGTTACTAGTTTTCGTAGAATCACAGAATATCCTGAGTTGGAAGGAAGCCTCAAGAATCATCAAGTCCAACTCCTGCAGCACCAAAATCCTGGTTTTCAAGATGAAAATCTCAACTCCAATCCTAAATGGACCTACCCACACTTGCAGCAGCCTCATCACATTTTCCAGTCATTTATGTTACTTTGAAGGTGAATTTTAGTGGTCAGGTCAGCCTGGGGCTGGGTCAGGGAGAAGATGTGAGCTCTCCATTCCTGCCGGGACCTCATTTAGGCCAAATCCTCAAATTGAGAGATTTCTGCCTCCTCGAGCAGATCAGCATCCCACAAATGGAAGTGGAATCCCATACGATGATGGAATTAACACATAATTAATAAGTGTGATCCTGACACCCGGACCGGTCGAGCCCCACAATCCATGGTTACAGTTTCACCAGGGTTTTATTTTAATACCTCTTGTTCTGAGCATTCCCCCCCTTCCTCTGCCATCCCTGAAAAACTTCATTACATGGATGAAGAACCTCAGAGGTTTAAACTGTTTTCTGTATCCCGCCCATGCTCCGAGGGTCCTGGCCCAGGAGAAGCAGGAGCCAGAGGGTGGGGAAGGTGCAGAAGGGACAGGGATCCTGGTGCTCTGAGTGGGAAAATAAAGAGCAGTGGAGAGGGTCCTGGGGAGGGTGGGCAGAGGCTGCAGAGGAGGAGAACACACAGAGGACGCGTCTGGAATGACTTTTTCTCTTGATTCTCAAGCTTGCTGGGTTTTTTCCAGCATCGCCTTCCCAGCCCAGCAGGATTTAACCACAGGTGGGAGGAAGCCGCTGTAGCTTAGGAGATCTCCCTTCTCTTTGGAATGGGTACAACCCTCTGCACAGCACAGGGCACTCCATGGCAGCTCTCAGTGCCCCTCTCCACGTGAATTCCACAGATCACGGAACCTTTGAGGGATGTAAAGCAGCTTTGAGCCCATTCCCCATTTACATTTTGGCAGCAGCTGCAATTCCTGCAGCGGCTTCAGAGTTGAGTTTAACATGTGTGACCTAAAAGCTTTGGAATTCCTGACTTTCTTTTGAGGAAAGCCATCCCTTGCTCTCTCAGTGATGTTCTCAACAACATGAGTACAATAAAGTCTCCTAAAACCTGAAATCCTGGTGCTCCAACAGCACATCCACCAGCATTTACAAGCCTTTGGGAAGGAGAATCCTGATTTTATAGAGCCTCCATCCAGCACTGCAATCTCAATTCCTCTTCCTCTTTGAGATCCAAGATGTACCATACAATCTGCTTTGCTTAAGGCTGTTTTTTCAGTAACTGTGAGATCTGTCCGTGCAGGAAAGGTAACTATTTGTGTCCAGCTGCTTCCATAGGGGCAGAGATTGAGCAACATGTTCATCTTATAAGAGCAAGATGTACTAAGGAATCACATTTGTGGGTTTTTTCCTAGCTCTGCCAGGGACTCTTCCAAGAATCTCCCTCTCAGATCATCGCAGTCTCTCTGATCATTCATCTGTCCCTCTCATCTCACTCCGTGAATTCTCACAATTAACATTTAGTTGCTCAGAGAAGCTGTGGCTGCCCCATCCCTGGAAATGTCCAAGGCCAGGCCGGATGGGGCTTGGAGCGATCTGGGCTAGGGGAAGGCATCCCTGCCCATGGCAGAGGGAGGAACAGGACGGGCTTTTTACAAAACAAAACAAAACAAAACGCTGTATTGACTCTTGCTGGGCTTATTTTCACCTTTCCCCCAGCACTGCTGATTTTTAAGGACCAGTAGCACTTTGATGCCTCATTTTAACCTGCGTGGATCACCCTTTGCTCTGTTTTGAAGGAAGGTGAGGCCTGGCAGCCCCACGATTCCATCCCGGAGCACGCGGGAGGAGGCTTGGCCAAGGAGGCCGAGTTCAGCCTAAACACAACTTCTTGCAGAGGGGGTGAGGAAGATGCTGCTCTTGGTTCTGTTGTATGTTTATTTATATGTTATTTGGTGATAATGAGAACCAAATGTTTGGGATCTATTCAGTTCTTAAACTTTTATAGACTCATTGTCTTGATTCTCAACTGTGCAGCCGTCTCCGAGCCCCTGCCTCCCCCGGAATCGTGGAAGTGCCGTCGGTGACCAGGCTCAGCTGTGCTCTTACTCATCCTGGCTGGAACAATGATATTCCACACCACGTTATTCAACCTCCCCGGTGCCTCCTGGCCCCCTCATCCCGACCCCTCGGCTCCCACATCCCGGGTCAGCGCCGGAGCCGGCCAAGGCATTGTCCTGGGGGTGCCACTTTTGGGCTGCGCTGGTGCCAGGGAAAGAGGATACGATCTGTGCCTCGAGGAGCAGACGTGATACATGAAAGATGCTCTGCCAGAGAGCCCAGAGCCTGCTCTGCCCCTCGGATCGCTCACCAAAAGGCAGGGAAAAGGAGGAGGAGGGAAAGGAGGGAGCTGAACCCTAATGCTGAGCCTGACCAGGGACCACGGGGAGGGGGCTCCTCTCCCTGCCCCTTGGCAGGGGTTTCTCCAGGCTCCACGTTCTGGTTTGAAAACAAAGCAGTGGGAGACACCAAGCCAGAATGACAATTTATTAGGAAAATTAGAAATAAAGGCAGAAAAACACTGGTTCAAACTGACAGAGTCAGATACGACCTGACACCCTGTCAGTCAGGGCAGCAGTGGCAGTCTGATAAGATGGTGGCTGCAGTCCTCCTGAAGTGATGGATGTGGTTCTGTTGAAGCAGTGATCCTGTAGAAAGGTCTGGTCTTCCTCGGAAGGTCCAGTGGTAGGTATGTAGCTCCTGTCCTCTGGGAATCCAGTGGGAAAGGCTGCCTGTGGTGTTTGAAATCTTAGATTATATCCAGGATAGAATGCTTGGTTCCTCCCTCTGGGTGGAGCATCTCACAATGGGATGATGAGTCATGCTGCAAGGCACTGATGGATCATTAACAGGAGATAGCCCAGGGGTGAGTTATCTGTGAGCCATGGGCAAGGCACTGATGGGCCATTAACAGGGGATAGCCCAGGGGTGAGTTATCTGTGAGCCAGGGGCAAGGCATTGATGGGCCATTAACAGGGGATAGCCCAGGGGTGAGTGATCTGTGAGCCATGGGCAAGGCATTGATGTGCCATTAACAGGAGATAGCCCAGGGGTGAGTTATCTATGAGCCATGGGCAGGGCACTGATGGGCACATTAACAGGAGATAATCCAGAGGGAGGAGGCAGGGAGCACTGCCCCACCTGCTTTCAACAGCTCATGGAGATGGTGATAGAATCCATACATTTGGGCACATCTGACATTGTAGCCTAGGACACTCCATCATTCCTGGTGCCAGGGTCTTGTCGGGTCCTAGGTTGGACTCAATGATCACAGAGGTCTTTTCCAAATTAATTGGTTCAGTGCTTTTCCAGACCTGTTTGCCCGGAAGCACAGCTCTGGATTTGGGGCTTCCCGGGGCTCTCTCCATCCCACAGAGCCACACCCTGTCCAGGTGGGACCTCCCCAAGCAGACTCCTCCCCACCTAAACCAGTGACTGCTCTCACAGCACAAGGGTTTGCAGCAGCTTTGCCACACCCTGAGAGCCCCTTCCAGGGCCTGAAGGGGCTCCAGGAGAGCTGGAAATGGACTTCAGACAAGGGATGGAGGGACAGGACACAGGGAATGGCTTCCCACTGCCAGAAGTACATGGGATTAGCACCATGTTGTGGACATAGGAAACTGGGACTCTAGTGTCACCACTTGTGTCTTCTCCAGGAGGGGAAATTCTGGCAGGAGAGCTCCTGGAAATCCCCTGCCCCGGGTTTGTGGCCCACGTTCCCATTTCAGCTTCTTTGGCTTTTACTTCTCTCTCTTTGGAGATTTAAATTCCACTGATGACGATTTGAGCATAAAAATGTTATTTTTGCATGAAGAGAGACAAATATGAAGTGACCAAATTCCTTTGCAGATGGAGCAGGGCCACAGTTCCAGCCCCAGTACAGAATCCCACGATGGCTTGGATGGGAAGGGACCTTAAAGCTTATCTCACCTCCTGCTGTGGGCAGGGACACCTTCCACTATCCCAGGATGCTCCAAGCCCTGTCCAACTGGCCTTGGACACTTCCAGGGATCCAGGGGCAGCCACAGCTTCTCTGGAAAACCTGTGCCAGGAAAGAATTTCTTCCCAAAATTATGTCTAACTCTGCCCTCTGTCAGGTTGAAGCTGTTCTCCCTTTTTCTGTCACTCCAGGCCCTTTTCCAAAGCTCAGTTCTGGCCTAAACTCAAACTTTTAAGCATTTTGGGTGAGGCAGGGCGAGTCCAGCGAAAAGAACTGAAGCCCTGGCTTTAAAAAGGGTAAATCCAGGGAATTCATATCAAAGCAGGAACAGTCATAAGGAGAACATATGGAAGTGTCTTTTTCTGCTCATAGTGATTGGAAACTGCATGCCCAGGCCCTGATCCAGCTACAGGACCCCACATCCGGGGCTTAGTTTCCAGGTGACCCAGGATTTCAGCAATTTCCAGCCTTGGGATCGTTAATGTGAGATGACAGCAATAACCAGGGAAGGAAAACCCCACGTGTTTGTTCTTCCCAGCGTGCCAGCACTTGTGGATTTAAGTGAGGAGAAAGATCACAAGGCTCAGACAGAATATCCTCCAGAACACAGCCCTAAAGCAGCAATTTCCTCTGCGGAGCCCATGTGAGATCAAGGCAGGATAAAGCACTCCATGTGAGCCTGGATGAGGGGATTTGGGAAGGGGCAGGAGCCATTTGTTGGGGATGGAATAGTAAAGATTAAATTGGGTGTTACACAGGGACCTTTCCAGAGGGAACAGCTCCAGCTCCAAGTGCCATTTGACTTCCCCTCTCTTCCATGAGAAGACTCCTGGCTTTGGGAATGCAGCATTCCTAAGCTAAACCTGCTGATAGGAACATGTGCGTTTCATCTTGGAATGAATAAAAAAATGATTGGAAAATAGCAAACCCTGTAATTTTGGTGAGGAATAATTCCCGTGCGATTGGAGGCAATGCACTCTCGGATGGAAGGGCTGGTTCCTCTGGATCAATGGGATGGAAACATCTGCTTTATCTCACCGAGATCTGGAGAGGTAAGAGCTGACAGTTCTTTGTGGGAATCTTCGCTATCTCATTGTATATCTAAATTACATTTATCAATGTCCAACATTGATGTTTCGGGTAATTCTCGTGGATCTCACAACCTTCTGTTTCAAATTCACAGTCTTCCACCGCTCAAACTATTATTATTTTTACCAGTCCCAAGGGTGTGCTGGAGTCTCTTTGGTACAAATTAGAGAGGCTTTTATGAAAAACTCACAGTTTATGGAACAGAGGTTCCTGTTGGCTTCCCGACCCCGAGGTAGTGACAGCTCCCACCGGAGCCTCACCCACAGCAGGGGTTTTAGCACTGTTCCCAATGCAGATTGGGAGCTGACACGGGGCGAGGAACAGCAGTAATTTCCCCCAAGAGGGACAAAAAAAGCCAAATGTTGACAAGTTTATGAGTACAAACATGTCAGGGGATCTCCTGGCAGTGAGGCTTTGCTCCAAGCCCTTGCTGGTTTTCCACCTGGACTGGGCTCCCAGCTGTGGGAGAAGGGACTTGGAGGAGACAGAACCCATTCTGCAGGAAACAAGAGAGGGGTAGAAATGACCCCAAGATCCCAACCCAAACAATTCCATTTTAAAAACCCCAAACTCAATGAGTTTAGGAGGAAAGATAAGCAACACAGCTGAGGGAGAGAAGAGGGTGGTGGGAAGATGCTGAGGCTGGAGGAAGAAGAGTTGCAGAATCCCAGAATTTACTGAGCTGGAAGACACCCACCAGGATCATCCAGCCCAAGACCTGGCCCTGCACAGACACCCCAACAATCCCACCCTGTGCATCCCTGGGAGCAGTGTCTGAACGCTCCTGGAGCTCTGGCAGCCTTGGGGCCGTGCCCATTCCCTGGGGAGCCTGGGCAGTGCCCAACACCCTCTGGGGAAAGAACCTTTTCCTAAAATCCAGCCTGACCCTCCCTAGCACAGCTGCAGCCATTCCCTGGGTCCTGTTCTGGGTCACAGGGAGCAGAGATTGGAGCTGAGTGTGAGCCCTTGGTGAGAATTCCTTGGAAAAGGTATGGACAGTTCAAGTAAGGGTAAGTAGGAAACCTGATGGAGGTGGAGGCAGCAAACCCAACCCTCTCCAGCTCTTTCCCATCAAGGGTTTCTCTTCACAGCAATTAAAGCTGAATTAATAAAGCCACTGATATTTTCAGCAGAAAAGACACATCCGTGAAACCTTGGTCTTCCTCAGGTACCAAAACAGATCCAAGGCCAGGATCCAAAGGAGAAACCAAGAAAAAAAGAACAAGGGAGAAAGAAATCACATCTGGCTCACAGCATCCATGGAAATCCATGCAAACCCACCTTCCACAGCCCCTCCAGGCTCTGCTGGGGTAAAGGGGCTGGAATGAAAAATTAATTGTAAGCTCTTACTTAACACAGATTTTGAGACAAAAAGAAGAGAACAAAGGAGTCCTCCAGGCAAAAAATGTGGAAAATTACGATCATTAATAACGTCAACTCCTCACTCCAGGATTTTCATCAGTTGGCTGAGGTGGCATCACATTGTCAAGTCACAAAAGCCATAAACACACCCAAAAAAACCTGTTTGATCCCAGAAAAATAAACGCAGAACTCATCATCATCAGGAGCTCTGGCTGGAGTGTATCCAGAATGTCCAGACTTGGAAAGGCCTAAAATCATCCTGGAGTTTCCTGGTAGGAGTTTCCAGGTGGAAAACACCCTGAAACTGCATTCCAGAAAGGAGGAATCCTCTCTTCAGGATTCTTAATCTCTCACGGTCAAGTGTTGGTGTGAAAAATAAGGATCTCAAGCACATTTTTAGATCCATGTTTCTGGATTTCCATGAATCCCAAGTTCTCCTCTTCTCTGGGAGGATGGAGAAGCTTCAGGAGATCTGCAATTATTCAGAAATACACTTTTGAAAATGATCCTTTTCGTTTTTGATAACCCAGAAAGCAGGAACTGGTGTGCCATCTATTAAACTATAAATAAAGACATAAAAAAGGAATTCCTAATCCACATCCAAAAGCGCTGAGGTTCGAAATCCAGTCCCCACCCAGGATTTCAGCATCTGGAGAGTCCCATCTCGCACCTCAAAACATTCCCAGGCCTGGGCTTTGATTTGGATCTGCAGCCCTTTGTGTTTTCTCAGGGGTGCAGCCTTTTCCAGGCTCTTCCCAGCAGAAATCTTTCCATGCTGCCCACTGCAGTTTTTATGGAGTCACGAGGCAAATTTACAGCTGAGAAACTTCTCCCTGGCCCCACGATGCCTCCCTGCTTTGATGTGCACAGCCCTATAGCCATGAAAATTCACATCCACTTAACTCAAATCCTTGTTAATCAAATCCTTAGGAATCCGCACGTTCCTGGGTGGATTTGCAGCTGCTGCAGCAGTTTGGGCACCACATGACCACCAAAACCCTTCCTTGGGAGCTCAGAATTGGCATCACTGCTCCCCAGGCACCCAGGAGGTTGGTGGGAATGAGAGATGGCACCAGGATTGCCAGGACAAATCCTGCCAGCAGCATTCCCAAAGGAAAAGGTCCCAAAGACTCCCCTGAAAAGGCTGGCACTGCATCCTAACACTGTTTACCAGCCCAGGCCCTTGCAGGACCCTTTTGTGTAGTTCCTAAAGCCCAGCTGGGCCCCAGAGCTCTCAAATTGGGGCAGTTTAGGGCACACCCAGGAGGAATCGCCTGAGCTGCTGTAATTGCCTGCAGCAGGACAACCTGGGGCAGCTGTGGCTGACTGGGGACAGGCTCCAGTGGGTGCTTTCCTCTCTCGGGGGCCAAACACCTCTTCCATCCTCTCTGGGCACCCTGTGCCAGGGCCTCCCCACCCTCACAGGGAGGAATTCCTTCCCAATATCCCATCCTACCCTGCCCTCTGCCAGTGGGAAGCCATTCCCCCTTGTCCAAGTCCCTTTCCAGCTCTCCTGGAGCCCCTTTAGGCACTGGAAGGGGCTCTGAGGTCTCTCTGAAACCTTCTCTTCTCCAGGTGAACACCTCCAACTTTCCCAGCCTGGCCCCAGACAGTCTCCAGCCCTTGGAGCATCTCCATGGCCTCCTCAGGACTCGCTCCAGCAGCTCCACGTCCTCCTGATTTTGGGGTTCCAGAGTTTGAGGCAGCTCTTCAGGTGGGGTCTCACCGAAGTGGGGCAGAGGGACAGAATCTCGCTTCCTGTTGCCCATGCTGCAGAGGTGCAGCCCCCTCATTATCCACCCCCAGCCCCTCTCACTGTGACCCCCCAGCCCCCCAAATTCCCCCTCCAGCACCCCCGACTCTGTGCCCTGTTTCTGCAGCACAGCTGGTGCCTCCCCCATTTGCCTCCTGCACCAATCTGCTTTTTGAAAACATTAATTTCCATTCCCATCCAATTTCTTCCCCTTTTCCTGGTTTTCTTTCCAAACAGAGGGTTTCCAGCTTGGGATGGGGATGGCCACAGTGGAACTCCAGAGCTTTATCCCGTGGCCTATCCCAGCCTGGCACGCAGCTCTCAATTTGGAGCGCGGTGTCCTCGCTCTGTTCCATGCCGAGCTCTGTTGTCCAGAGGAATTAATTCCAGATTATGTGTGGGTGTGGACTTCAGCTGGGCAAAATTTGGATACCCTGGTTGAGTCATTATTGTCTGATGAATCTCTTGGTGACAGCCTTCGCCCCTATTGTTCTGAGGTGAGCCCCGTGGCAAGAAATGTGAAGGCAAGAAACAAAAGAATATAAAGAAAGGTTACGAAATCAAATTCAGTTAAGGCAGGGTTATTGTCCCTCCATCCCGCCTCTCTGGCCTCCAGTTGGGATTGGATTTGGCAGGAAAACAGCCCCTGTGGGACAGCGGCCGGGGTTTAGGGCAGGTTCTGGGGGGAGCCCGTCCCCGTGGGACCCTGGTGGCCCCAGTGACACAACAGAGACAGGGAGGAGGAGTTATCATCAATTCTTAACATTTTATTTCTTTACTGGGTTAAACAAGGAGCAGAGAAAACCTCGGCCCCAAAATACAACAGAACTGAAAGCATTACAGGTACAGAGACTATTGAACACAGAGAGTAGTAGGATAATATTTTAATACAACTGAATTATAGCACGGGATTGTGTTTTTGTTGGGTTTTTTTTGTTTGTTTTTTGTCAAACCAGTTTGGAAAATAAATGTAATAGGAACTAGTGCAAAAAAGTTCTAAACATGAAGCACAGTGTATAAAATGGCATAAGAAAACTGTCCCCTCGAGGACACAGTCACTTTCTTATGACAGAAGGGAGAAAGAGAAACAGAAGGGGGGTGGAAACAGAGGGAGGGTCCGGGAGGCGGAGGAGGAAAAGCTGGAAAGAAAGAGAAACCGGGCCGGGGGATTAGAAAGGATACTTTGACTTCAGCAATGTTGGTTTGTGTTTCACCACCACGCACTGGAAAAGGACCTCATTGGGGCCGGGCCGAGCTCTGTCACCACCCACATGGCACAAGCACTTGAGAAGGGTTCGGGCACCAGCAGCCTTGGCACTGCAGGGGTTGGGTCCCCACAGGTCCCCCCGAGGCTCTGGGACACCCAGCCCACGGCAGGGAGCCCCAGCTCCAGAGGGAGAAGGGCACGAGGGGCTGGGGTCTCCTCCTGCTCCCCCTGAACGCGGCATTGGCTCCCTCAAGGACCAGCACGTGGAATTTGTTCCCAATTTCCACCCCCGTGCTGAGAAGGAAACGTCTCCCTTTTGAAGGCATCCTGAGGCTGTGTCCGAACAGGAGGCTCAGAAGAGATGGATTCGGTTTGGGTTGGAACAGAAAACCAAACCAAACCTCCATCAGAGGGATGGCTGGGGATCCCCAGGAATTCCTCCCAGGCAGCAGCAGCATCTCTGATTCCCACGGGGAAGGTGTCCCTGCATTCCCAAGGTGTTATCCCGGCCTGCTCAGCCAGGCTTCGCTCCAGCCTGTTCCCACCACGGAGCCACCCAGCCTCCTGCCCTGGAGAAACTGGCTGGATGCTATTTTAAGGAGAGCTGGTTGGAATTCCTTACAAATTGCTATTCTCTCCCAATCCGCTGCCGCCCGTTCCAACTGTGCGAGCAGAAAAAGTGTGATTGATTTTTTTTTTTTTTGCTTCGTTTTCTTTTTGGAAAATGAAAGGTTTTGTGGGAAAGGGCTGTTCTGGATGCATTTCTCAATTTGCTAAAAAAAAAAAAAGAAAAAAATTGGTCATAATGATCAATCTGGCTTGTTTTGACAAGTTTCAAAATTAAAAAGAATCACTGTCTGGCTCTTTGTCTTTTTGTTTTGCAACTTAGGCATGTCCAGTTCCCAAATACATTTAAAAATGGTAAAACCAACCCCAAATTTCATAAGCCAAACTTAATTCTTGGGGGGGGGTTTTGTTAAGTTTCAGTTTACAACAAGCAGAGTTGTCGACTTTCTGGGCTGAAAAAGGATTGCCCTGAAATGCTAAAAAGGCTGGAAACTGCTCCTTGCCTTGCCTGGAACACAAGTCTTGGTGATGGGGAGTAGGAAAGGGTGGAGGGACTGGGCTCAGGAACTCACCTATCTCCTGCCCAGGCCTTTGACAGAGGCTGAGAGCTTTAACAAAACCCCAACAACTTCTAAAATTAATTCTTCCTTAATTTTTATGATCCTCAATTAAAAATAGTCCATCCTTCACCACAGCGTTCCCTCTGCTCTCCTCCTCCTTCCTCACAGCGACATGCAGGGCTGGGAGGTCACCCCAAGAGCCACCTGGCTCAAGAACACCCAAAAAGAGCTGCTAAAATCCTTCCATTCTTGGAATAAAATGGACTCATGCTGGGAGCCGTGCAGCTCCAAGGCTGCCGTGATCCAGGAGCTCCAAGTAGGCTCCTGCTGTTGGAGAAGGGATGATTTTGGGGTTGTGTGATGGTGATCCCTCCTGCTGGAATGCCACGAGCTGACTTTTGGGCGGTAGGGAAATACACTGCAAGCAACCTCGCCCCTGATGAGTTATGGCTGTGCAAACTATCAACCAGAAGGAGCAGCCGTGCTCAGTGAAGATGGGTGTTATAAAAGGGTGTGGGTTAGCTGGTCAAGGAGAATCTGGAAGAATCTAGCAGAAGAAGCAGAAAGGAATGGATGCCCTCCTGGAGAAACCTTTCTACAGAAGCCTTTCAGCTTGGTGCACGGGAGAAGCACAGAGGGAAGAAGAAAGCAAGGAAGAGAGTTGGTGCAGTTAAAGATCTGCTATGAGGTCAGTCTGGGTCTGATGCAAGCGGGAGCCTGCAGCTAGGGTTCATGCAATTGGACTCTACAGTAAGTTTGCTGTCAGAGCCAGGATGGCTAAGCCGAAAGGAGAACAAAGTGGGACCCTCTTCACATTGTTAAATGAGAGTCTGTGTCTTGGCTCGTTTCTATCCCGAACGAAAAGTGATTTGCAACAAAGGAGATCCTTAAGATCCAACCCGAACACCAGACATGGTCCTCCCTAACTTTTCCAGCATAATTTAGGAGAGGTTTAACCCCCAGGGAGGGGAAGCCCCAGGGAAGCACAAAAGCTGATACACAGAACTCCCTGCCCGTCTTGGGTTACAAGGTAGGATGTAACCAAAGACAGGTGGGGCAGTGTTCCTTATCTTGCCCGTGACTCAGCCCTGATAACACCCTCAGGGGGAGCAGCAGCCACTCTGTGGGGGGCTATCTCAGCTAATGGGCCATTGGGCTCTCACGGAATGACTCATGGAATGACATCAGCCCATTGTGAGACTCCCTGTGCAGGGGGAGGAACCGAACATCCCTACCTGGATATAATCTCAGGCTTGGAACACCACAGCAGCACTACCACTGGATTCCCAGAGGACAGGAGCTCCATAACCGCCACTGGACCTCCAGAGAAGGACCAGACCCTTCTACAGGATCACTGCTTTGACAGAACCACATCCATCACTCCAGCAGGACTGCAGCCACTGTTTAATCAGACTGCTACCACCACCCTGCCTGACAGGGTGTCAGGCTGTACTCTGCCAGTGTTTCTGTACTACTTCCTTTATTTTAATTTTCCTATAAATTGTAGTTCTGACTTGGAATCTCCTGCTGGTTTGCTTTCAAACTAGGACCTGTTTGGTGCTCAAGTGGGGCCCTCCTGGCAGTGTGGCCGAGACAGAAGATGGCGGTGGTGAAGCACAGTGTCCTTTCCTTGCTGCAGGTTTACACCGAGGACTCGGACCTGGAGTCAGACAGTGAGGCTGGCACAGAGGGGAGAGATGGGGGAGCACCCACGGGAGAGAAAGGAGGCCTGGTCTCAGCTAGGTATGGAGAAGATGACTTTATCTGCATGGATGAGGATGAGGAAAGGTACAAAGAGGAGGATGATGAGAACAGCAGGCAGCCAGAATACGATGATTCAGAGACTGAAAAACCTGAGGCTGGTGACCTAAAGAAATTCGCAGAAGTGGAGGAAAGAGATCCTCAGGAGCTGGTTGCTTCTTTTTCAGAGAGGGTGTGGAACATGTCTCCAGATGAGATCAAAATCCCTCCTGAGCCTCCTGGCAGATGTTCTAAACAACTGCAGAATAAAATTCAAAAGCTGTATGAGATGAAAATGAAGGAGGGCATAGATATGAACTACATGATCCAGAGGAAAAAGGAATTTCACAACCCCAGCCTCTATGAAAAGCTGATCCAGTTTTGTTCCATTGATGAAATCGGTACAAATTACCCAAAGGACATGTTTGATCCTCACAGCTGGTCAGAGGATTCATATTATGAGGCACTAGCCAAAGCCCAGAAGATTGAGAAGGCCAAAAGAGAACGTACAAAGATTGAATATGTGACTTCTTTTAAAAAGGGTACAACAAGAAGTTCTGCTTCCACAACCACCACAACATCCAGCACCACTGTGAGAGATGCCCAGAAGAAGAGGAGGAGAGGGTGGCACGTGCCGAGGAAGGGTCTCAAAGAATGACTCACAGAAATACATCAGCCCATTGTGAGATGCCCTGCGCAGGGGGAGGAACCGAACATCCCTACCTGGATATAATCTCAGGCTTGGAACACCACAGCAGCACTACCACTGGATTCCCAGAGGACAGGAGCTCCATAACAGCCACTGGACCTCCAGAGAAGGACCAGACCCTTCTACAGGATCACTGCTTTGACAGAACCACATCCATCACTCCAGCAGGACTGCAGCCACTGTTTAATCAGACTGCTACCACCACCCTGCCTGACAGGGTGTCAGGCTGTACTGTCAGTGTTTCTGTACTACTGCCTTTATTTTAATTTTTCTATTAAATTGTAGTTCTGACTTGGAATCTCCTGCTGGTTTGCTTTCAAACTAGTACGCTGCCCCATTGCTTTCTGGCAGAATCCAGGAATATTTCTGTCCTGACTTTGTCTCCACCAAACTCTACAGGCATTCCTTTCCCTGGTGGCAGCAGGAATGGGATCAGGACGAATCATAACTGAGTGTAACCTGGGCTATGGGACCTAACTCCCACTGGCTCTGTGGAAATCATGGAATCCCACCGTGGTTTGGGTTGGAAGGGACCTTCAAGATCATCCAGTGCCACCCCCTGCCATGGGCAGGGACACCTTCCACTATCCCAGGTTGCTCCAAGCCCCTTAGACACCTTAGACAACCTGGCCTTAGACACTCCCAGGGAAGGGGCAGCCACAGCATTGCCAGGCAACCTCAAAACCCATCCTAAACTTCCACACTCGGTGCCACCAGAGACCTGGAGGCACCTGCAGAGTTCAGCATGGGGATGCTCCATGGCCTGGCCCCACAGGATCCTGCCCAGGAGCAGCAGCTATCTGGGATATTCCCTTTATTCCCTTCCTCCTCCAGGCAGCAGCCGTGCATCTCCCGGCCCCGCCCGCAGCCCTGAGTGGCAGTGAATGAACTGCCCTGACATCTCCTCTTGAAGCAAAGCAAAATGTGTTGAAGAAAAACCAATTCCAGATGTTTCCCCAGTGTTGCCAAGTTACTCAACATGTTCTGCTTTAGTTGTCAGATGCTTTCAAAGCGATTTCCCTAACTCTGAGCACGAATGGTGAGGGCTCTCCCTGGGAATCTTCTGCCTGGGGCTACCATGGATCTGTATTTTCATAAGAAAAAGACTCAACTAATGATTAATGTTCCCCAAAGGAAGTGGGGCCTTTCTTTGGGATTTTTCTTCAGTTATTTTTAATTAATTTGTACAACTGGCAGCTACATGAAAGTGCAAAACTCGGGAATAACGCTGGACCTGGCTCCCTTTGCTCCTTCTCCCTGCCCACACCTGGAGCTTGTGGACACAACATCATCCCTCACCTCCCTGGGGATGAGAAACATCCCCACCAGCGAGGAAACACTGCTTCCCACTGGGAATTTTCTCTGAGCAGTTTGTCCACTGAAGGAAAAGTTGTGTTTTATATATTAATCCCAATATAGGGCACCTTCTTTAGGGAGAAGAAATAAGATCATTGGATGAAAAGGACAAAGCCCCTTGGGTTTAAGTTCCTGGCAGGATGATAAATAATTTTAGAGCTTGTGTTTTCCAAGGTGGCTTTGGGAATGTGGAAAGCATTTGGGATTGCAAAGGGGCCCAGCTCTGGTGGATACTGGCTTGAGGTGAACGCACAGAGCAAGGAAGCTCCTTCCCTCCTTTTCCAGGCACATTCCCTCCATGTTGTAATAAAAATAATGCCAGTGGTGTTAAGTGAGACAATGTCACTGTCTGCTTTCTGGGCTGTTCTCTTGGAGAGCAAAGTCAGAGCGCTTGGGGATGGAGGATTAGGAGGTTGTAATGTCAGACCAAAGGCAGGAATTTTATCCGACAGGCTCCTGATGCTGGACTGCTCCATACACCGCTTCCAGCTGCTCCTGCTCTGGGAACGGCCTTGTCTGGATCTGTTTAAGGAGATTGGCAAAGTGTTGAATGCAGCATATGGTGCCCTAAAACCACAGAACTTATTGACAGCAGCCCAGACTCACTAAAGAAAAGATCTCCTTCCAAAGCCTCGCTCTGGGAAGACTCAGCACTTTCCTCCCACTTGCAGCAGGTAAAGCCCATCCCGTGCACTCTCTCTGGCATCTCGTCCTCCCAGGAACACCCCCCAGAAGCCATGGCCTGGAAAAGGCATGGATCTCCTGCCCTGGGGGCCTCCTCACGCCCGGTGGATGGACCTCAAACCTCCCCAGCAGCCACCCCAACCAGCTCAGGTCTGAACCGACTCCACTTCCCGATTCACTGGGATGCCGTGTGTGCTCCTGGCCTCCTGAGGGAAGCCTCCAGCTGGTGTTAGGGAAGGTGAAACCATTTCTCACAGGTCATTCCAGCAAATCCCTACCAGCACCCCCTGAAGATGACTTGGGCTGTTGAACCTCATTTCTGCAGCTCTGTGGAAATCATGGAATCAAGGAATGGTTTGGGTTGAAGGGATCTTAAAGCCCCTTCTGTTCCACGCTCTGCCATCAGCAGGGACACCTCCCACTGGATCAGGTTGCTCCAAGCCCTGTACAACCTGGCCTTAGACGCTTCCACAGCTTCTCTGGGAATCCTGCATCACCCATCACCACCGCCCAAGCCTGGCCTGACGCTCCATCACCAGTGGGACACGAGGGTCTCGGGGCAGGGAGGACACACAATCCCTCAGGATGGTGCCGGATCCAGACGTGGTGCAGGGACTGAGGCTGGGCCACCCCGTGCCCACCAGTGCTGCTCAGTGCCACACGACACAATGAACAGGGCCAGTGACTCAGGGCCACTTGCTGACGCACCACACTGGGCTATTCTTCTCTCTCCTGATGAGTCGCTCCAAGATTGGACACAGCCTATCTCTGAGAGAGGCGCCTGGAATTAGCTTAACTCTTGGCAGTACAGGAGAAATCTAATTTCCTTTGGGATCCAGTTGTCTGGAGGCAGGGACACAGGGCTCAGCTCCCTCCCCTGGCTTGCCTGGGAGCTTTTGCTCCTTGTCAGTGCAGCTCCACAACCCACTGCTCACAGAAAACCAAGGAACTGGATGTCGGTTCGCAGAACTGCTCCATGTTCAACTGCTCTGATTGGTGTAAACTAGGCTGAAATTATATGGATATCATGAGGAATAGTCAAATGAAAGGCATCCTACTTTTTTGGGTGTTCAGCAAGGGAATCTGCTCGGGAAACACTCTCCATCTTCCATGAGCACCACTTCTTCCACCCCAAAAACCACGGGACAATGGGATCACAGGCCTTGTCTCTGCAGGACTTTGGGAACAGGCAACTGGTGGTGTGTAAACATCACCCCAAAGCTCTGAGATTCAAGTCAAAGCAGGAATCAAACATTCAGCTGCTTCTCAGAGCCTCTTTGGTCTGGAAATGGGCTGGAAAGGTCAGGAAACCTGTGCTTCCCATGAGATGCCCGGTACTTCCTTCTTCCAGCCGGGCAGGAAGTAGCTTTGCTCATGGGGCTCTGCTCACGGGGCTCTGCTTGGTTTTGCTTCACCTCAACAGACTAGAAACCATAAAACTCCTACAGGTCATCAACTCTGGGACTTCTTGGACCCTCACAGGGATCTGGGATCAATTTAGGATGCAGTAAGACATTCCTCCTGCTCCATCCCTGTCTCCTGCAGTGACCCACGCAGGGCTCTGCTGTAGGTTCCTGTCAAGAGCCAGTCTGGAAACAGAGGGACCATCCCAGCCCCTCTGGGAGCAGGGGGTGGATTCACACCCAACTTGCGACCTCGTGCTAAAACACCCCCTCTGCCTTCCCTGCCCACACCCAGGACAAATTCCAGCCCCTGGTGCCTGGCCCAGAGGCACCACCTCGCAGTGTCCGTGCTGGGAACAGCTCTGGGGGGTGGGTGGAGAATTGGGAGTTTCCTAGGAAATGACCTGGGGATCAGATCCTAGGGACTGGATGTTTGTTTGGGGCTGAATCCCTGGATATGCTGAGCTCAGGTTAAAAAACCACCCCAAGTGAGCCAAATGAGGCTGCACCAGCCAGCACCTTCCCCGGCCAAGTCCAGCTGGGCTCCCAGAAATTTCCGGATCTGGGGGCATCCGTGGATTGAAACTATTCACAAAAATGCTCCTCCCTAGCTGGGCTTTATTAGTGCCTCTTTGTGCGGGAGACTCTCCCTCCAAGCCAGATTTCTCCAGCCCGTTTGCCCAGTCCTCCTGCCATCCAGTCAGTGATTTGTAGCTGGGAAGCATGGAAGGATGCCTTTGGGGTTCCCTGCATCCAACTGTTGCCACGTGGGATCTCTCTCCCTCACAGCCTGGGTGCTGCTGGAGTTAGATCTCCCCAACTCCTCACCGAGACCAGTCCCACTAGCCAGGAAGGACAACAAAAAAGGTTACACCAAATCATCAGGACACTTGGCAAAGTGGGATGTGGGAATGCTGGGAACATCCCTCCTGCTCCAGGCCTCCTCCCTCTCCACCTCCTCGCACAGAGGAGCAGGAAAGGCCAGGCTGGAGGAGCAGGTTGGGATCCAGTGAGACCAACCCCGAGTGGTACCACAGTGCAGCGTCACAGCGTCCCACTCCCGTCCCCAAGTGCCATCAGCGAGGCAGCGCCGTGCTGAGGACACTGCGCCCCACCAGAGTGGTTCTGCCCCGCGCTGGGCTTTTCCCTGGGACAGGAGTGGGCCAGGCTGTGCTGGGAGGTGCTGTCCCTCCGCCTGCTCCCTCGGGATTCACAGACCCAGGAGAAAAGGAACGAGGGCTGGGCCGACCGTCAGACCTCGGCACGGCGCGGGCGGGGGAGGCGCGGGCGCCCAAGGCACTCGCGGCAGCAGCCGGGGGACACTCGGCAGTCCCATGGGGACACCCCTTGATCCCAAGGGACCCCTCCCCTCGGTCCCACCACCCCCGTGCCTATCCTGCCCGCCCGGCGCCTGCGGGGCCGGGAATGCTGCCCCTGCCCGAACCCTTCTGGCGCCGGGTCCCGCAGCCCTGTGCGCGTTAGAGACTCTTCACCACGGGGATGCCCCGCGCGAGCAGCTCTCGGGAGATGTGCGGGGGTGCGTGTGCACCACCCCCAATCCCGTGCCTCCCATTGGAGGAATAGCATGTGCCCCCCTTATGGAAAAAGATCTGGCGTTCTCCTTGGAGGTCGGCTCTGCCCTCTGCGTCACTCGTCCCGTGCCACGCTCTCCTCCAAGGCGGGTGGGGCCTCCAGGCCGAGCCCCCCGGCACTGCTATGCACGCTCGAGAAGGACACCATGGTGTGGAGGAGCATCAGGACCAGCACGCAGAGTCTGATCCTGCTGCTGCCGAGGCGAGACCCCGCGGAGACCGGCAGCAAGGACGGGGAGCGGGGCTGGTGGTACTGGTGGTACTGGTGGTGGTGGTGGTGGTAGAGGTGGTAGTGGTTCTGCCGCTGGTGATGGAGGTGGGGGTCGTGGCGGTGGAAATGGAGCGACTCTGATGCCATGGATTTGGGGGATGTGTCCTCGTTGCTGTCTGGGGGGTGCTCGCAGGAGTCCCATTGCACCTCGCAGCACTTGGCCTCCTCGTCAGGCAGCTGGTTCTCCAGCAGCCCTGCGGGAAGGAAGAAAGCAGGAGGAGGGGTCAGTGGGACACTGAGGATGAGGCTGTGGAGGGAGCAAGCCCTGGTGCCTGCCATGGGCACACCCGAGAACCAGGACAGCCAGATACCCCCTGGGACTGGCCCCCAGCACATCTGAGCCTGCACACACCATCAAGGTGAGCTCAGGGCTCCCCAAATCCTGCTCACAGTGGTTCAATATCCCCATCCTGCTCTAATTCATCACCTGCAGCTCCTTCCATACTTTAGCTTTCAGTCAGAGTTGGACTTTCATCTCCTGTGCTGAGAGGTTACTGTGTCCCCATTAACCCCTTATACTGTACCCTTGGGATGGCCACGTTTTGGCACTAGGCAATATTTCCACACTGCCCCTCCTCCCACTCCACCCCAACAAGCCTTCCAAATGCGGGAAGCAGCTTGGAAATTCCCCAGGGCTCACCATCACCCCCCGTGCCCGGTGTGAGCCCGGCCCTCCTTACCCGTACAGATGAAGCCAGGCAAACCTCCATAGATCAGCTCGTCATTGTCCGGTAACACGAAGGGGCACCTGGTCTGCACCTCCAGGCAGTATTGCTTGCATGGGATCCGCTGCCGGCACTGCTGCTGGGTCACGTTGAAGTACTCGGAGCACAGCCACGCCTTGTAGACAGCCTGGGGGAAATCACAGAGAAGGACATGTCACTTCCCAAGCACTGGGATTGCTGGAGCATGGCAGTGTGAAAGGGGAAGGGACAGCTCCCAGCTCTTGTGGGGAATGGGTGTTGGGGTCATTTCTTGAACAGCGATGGATTCAAACAACCCACTGGAGTTTGGATGGAACTCGTTTATCCAGCGAAATCCACCACAAAAATAAAGCTAAATAACCACACAGAATAATGTCCTCTACAGAGAGGCACTGTGACAGATTCTGCCAACATCAGTGACCCAAGAGCTCAGTCTGTCACACTCATCTGCTTATCACTCGTCCCAGAACATCCTCCTCATCCCCAAAATATGCCAGCGCTCCCCAGGGCAGGGGAAGGATTCTTGTCTCCTCTAAAGAGCCTTGGTCCCCATCAGCTCTGGATGTGGGACATGGGACAGCAAAACAGATGGTCCTTAATGGAAATTAAGCTGGAAAAACTGCTGGACAGAAGTAGATGGGATGCAGCACACACAGCTGCTGCACCTCAGGTTTGTCCCTCTCTGCCATCAAGTAACACCTTCCTCACCTGGTCCTGGGAGAGATTCCTGATTCCCTGACATCTGGAACTCCTGCTGTGCCATTTCTTTCGGCTCAAGGGGAAAACTTGTTCATTTCCCATGGATGTTCTGGCACTGGGATGTACCAAACATGTGGTACAGGTGTCTCCATGCGCTCTTTTCACCTTTCTGATGCTTCCAGATGTGTTTGGCAACATTTCCAGAAGGAAGAGCACCCTGGGGCTTCAGCTGTGACTGCAAGGCTGTGCCACATTCCCTGCCTCTCCAGCCTGTCCAGTCCTAGGTTTCCCTCTTCCCTTCCAGCCTCCGTGTGCTAGTGCCCATTGCAGCCGGGCATAGCCCAGATGGCCTCAGTTACAACCATATTCCCAAATTTCCCTTATCTCCCCACCATCAGGCATGGGGGAAGTTGTTTGGCTGTAGCAGAGAGGAAGGGAGAGCTCCATTTCTCCTGGAGTGCATCATCCCTCAGGCTGCAAAAAACACGTGGCACTTCCAGCTCATCCATGAACTCCTGTGGGCAGCACTATGGCCATTCCATGACCACAGCCAACTTCCTTTGAAACCAGCTAGAAAGGGCTCCCTGATACAAAGGGAATGAGTTTCCCTCCTTGGCATGCTTGGAGAAATCCCATGCTCTGCCTTCCAGCTGCATTTTCATTTTCTGGAGGCTTTAAACCCATCATTTCTTTGTTTCCCCATGTTTTCCATAGATCCTTATCATCATTTGTTTGGAGCATGGTGGTGTCTCAGGATTAAAGCTGGTTGGGAAATTCTTGGCAAGTTATTTTAGTTTGGTTTTTTTTTCCTCTGGAAAATACCAAATCATGAAACCCAGAATTTTTGCAGAAGTGTGTTAGCTTTGGTGAAGCTTTCATCCCAAAAAGTTTAATAGGCAGCAGGACACAATTTTTGGAGTGAACATTTTGGAGCAGCCCCCAGTACCATGGCCAGGCCTTTCCCTTGGGATGTGGGAATGCAGGTGCTTGTTCTCCCTGTCCCGTTGGATGTTAATTACTGAGACACAGTGGAACAGCTCCAGAGGAGGGAATGACTCTGCAAACACAGTGTGAGGACACAAGCAGGAGGGTTTTGAGGTCTGGATCTGCATCCCTGAACACGTCATCCCTGGAAGTGTGCAGGGCCAGGCAGGATGGGGCTTGGAGCACCTGGGATAGAAGAAGGTGGCAGGGGGTGGGACGGGATGGGTTTTAAGGTCCCTTCCAGCCCAAACCATTCCATGACTCCATGATCTGCCTGAGCTGATTCCCTAGAGCTGAGGACGAAGGGGCCAGAGGGGCCACAACCCCCATGGCAACATGTGCTTTCCCTGATGGCCTCTGATCCCTTGGGGACAGTGTTGGGAGCAAGGGGACATGGGGACAGCCAGGAGGACATAGCAGGACCCCTCAGTGGCAGCACATGGCCCTCTGCAAGCACCATAAGTTTTCCTCTGTTGGGAAAGCAGGACCTGTCATTGCTGCTATGGAACCTCAATAGGATGCAAAGGAGCGTTAGCTCAGGGGACACTGACACCTTACACTGATGGGACACAGCACCAGCGGGTGTAAAGTGGGCTCCAAAGCACCCACTGACTGCCCAGGATTCTTCCAGACAGGACACATCCTTATTCCGATCTGATACTCGACAAGTCCCTGCCTGGACACGACGCTGTTGTTTCCACACGCTCCCGACACGCTCCAGTGTAACCTGGAGCAAAATGGAGGGGGCCCTTATTAACTACCTTAATTATTTGGGCTGCCTTTAGAGCAACAAGGAGAGGGTGTCCTGAGAACACCCCGACCCTCAGAGAGTTCAGCAGCGAGGGGCTGGAGGAGCTGCTCGTTCCCTTGGTGACCATCCAGGATTTTGGACAGCTGGTGTCAACAATCTGCTTCAATTTGAACTGGCTGAAGTTGAGCGATATTGCATATAGGTAAAACCTTATAAAATGAAGGCTTTGTTGCCTCTGCAAAATCATGGCTTAGGTCTGTTATTCTGGCTGGAGAAGGACCATGAGAAAAGCCCAGGAGAAGGAAAAACAATTAGTTTTTACCCATGTAAATGTAGTATCAACAGAAGCAAGAAAGCTAAACAACAGAAGGAGAAAAACAGCAACATATCTGCACCTGGTGTTGTTCTGAATGCTCGAATGCTTATGCTATAGGTAGCCAATGGTAGTATATTGTAGTTAACAATAGCCAATGAACCTACTGTAGTAATTGAGTAGCCAATGACTATGCAACAAAAATGATAATGTCCAAAAGTCTATAAAGAGAAGCTGTTTTGTTTAATAAAGGCTTTTTGCACTTTGTCCGAGGCACAGTCTGTGTGTGTCGTAGCTGCCCCAACAGCGACAGGGCGGGATGAATTCCCCCCAAAGGCATGAAGTTTTCAGGATTAAAAGCTGGATGGATTAACTTAACACAACCAGCCTGTAGTTTAAAGGGGAATTATGATGCACAAGGAGCTGGATGGGGAACACTGGTGTGCCTGGCCCCACCTGGGATGGACACCCTGAATCCATCCCTCCAGTTCAGCCTCTTTTCCAGCCCTTATCTGCCTTAGGATAAACATCTCCATCAGTGGAACTTCCTCGTGTTTCCCAAGGAGGTTGTTTTACAGCACTTATCTCGCTGCCTACAAGTTTTCCTTCATACTTGACCTACATTTTTCCATCCAAAAGTTCACTCCCTTCAATCATTCCCTCCACCATTCCCTCTCCCTGTTCCATGTTTACACATCTCTAATATTTGCAGATGTCTCATGCTCCCCCTTTAGTCACAACTCAGGCGAGCTCGGCTGATTTACTCACTCCCATTTCCTGCCAGTCTTCTTCCCAGCTCTGACTCTCTCCCACGCTGCTTCCCAGATCCCAGCCACATCCCAGCTCCCACCTGGGCTCACGTGCAGCCTGGCATGGAGGGTACACTGAGTGCTCCAGATTTGGGTACACTGTGGGTGTCACCAGAGCTGTCACAGCTCCAGATTTGGGTGGAAAAGGCAGCCGGAACAGGAGATTTCCCAGAGCTTTGTAGGAAGCTGCTCAGGCTCATCCTGTTCTCCTGTGGAAACACAGCTGGCACAAGCAGGCTCTGCATGGATCCACACATTTTCTCCCTAAAATGTTAGTGCTGATTCCCATCAGGGAAGTCTGGCAGAAGGCTGGGGTCAGAGACATGGACATTCCATGAATTTAATGAAAATATGGAAGAAGAGACTGCAAGGATCTGGTGATATCACCAGGGAGGGCAGAGCTGGAGCACTCACCCAGAACCTGAACCAGGATTCCCTAGCTGCCTTCTGCTTTTCCTTCCCTTTCCAGGGCACCTGCCTCCCCTGAGGAAAGCACTGACCCCAGCCAGCCCTTGCCACTCCCTTGCTGCAGATCCTCCTCTGCAGGATGGAAACTGCCTGTGTGTACTCAAAAACAGAGACATCCAAGACCTGCTGGTCCGACAAGGCTCTCGCACTCAACCAAGATCAGGCTGAGCACAGGTGGATCTCAGGATATCCCAGCATCTTCCCCCCATGCATTCGCAGAGATTCATGTCATAAACAAGGAGCAAATTCCCTGAGATGCTCAAGGTTTGGTATCTCCAAAGCTTACCCCACACAACCTCCTTTGTTCTGCTGTTAAAAAGGACGTGAGAATTTAGAACAGGAAGAAATTTATTCCCTGCTTACATCAACTAGGAAAGCTCCCTGCTTTCCATCCTTGCCCTCTCTGGATTCTTCAGGAAGCGGGTTGGGTTGCAATCAAGTGTTCTTGCCATGCTGGTTTGGCAGATCTCCAGCCTGGTCAAGTAAATATAAGTGACCTGAACTCCAAAATAGCTCCAGTTTGGTGCCCTCTTCCTGCATTTTTAGCTTGGAGGACTGGCTGTATGACTCCAAGAAAGCACACAGAATTTGGCTGCCTAGGAAAGGAGCCAACTTCAGACACCCAATTTATATGGAAGGAGGAGGACAGGCTATCTTTCCACATCGGAATTTTGCAGGTGGGATAAAAAACTTCATCATAAAAGGCATTAAAAAAACCTAAAATAAATTGGATTTCCAACAGTGAATTAAGCTCCCTGTCTGCTCACATTCCAGCGGGATCTGGAAGCAGCAGTCAGAGGGACAGTGCTGGGAATTCTGTGCCAAATGGGAGTTCTTCCCTGCCTGCACTACTCCCTCTGTCTCCTGTCAGTACCAGGACAGCATTCTGCACCAAACAGCTTTTCCAAAGTCTTTCTGTCCCCTCAGGATTTCTGCACAAATTTGGTCACTTCAAGGCCAGTCCAGCTGCTGCCAGGATGTTGTAAACACTGGCACTGCCTGTGGAACCATCCCAGCTACATTTTGGGAGAACCGAGGAGCAGGAATGGAGCAGCATCCTCGGGATACACCACCACTGCAGAGGATGCAGGGCTTGGGATTGTCTGGATGCCCACTGGGAATGCCAGCTGTAATTAACACAACAAACTGCTGTTTTCCCGTTTGAACAGGAATCAATGCTCGGGAAGTTTCCCCAAGGAAAATCCTGCTAATGGCACAAATTTAACAAACCCTTCTTAATTAGAGAGAGGGGTTGGGGGCAGCATCCCCAGCCCAAAATCCACTGCTCTGGAAGGGAAGATGCAGACCGGAGGGCAGAGAGGGAAATAGGGAGTTTTTCCCTACAAAATAACCCTGGAAGGAGACCTGGGAGTGTGCTTGGACTAGAGGAGAGGATCACTCTGGAAGTTGGGCTCTGCCATCATGACTCTCCTCCTTTCCCTCTTCTCACTGGGTGCACTCAGCTCCTTGCAGGGATGGGAGGAGAAATCCCTGCCTGTTCCTGCCAGACCCCCAGCCTGGAGCAGCCCCCTCCCCTCCCAGAGCACTTCCTGGGACTCACAATTCCATCCTGGCCTGAGAGGAGCATCTGGAGTGGCTGTGCCTCATTAATCTCGGACACAGAGAAATGAGCACTGCTAATGAGCCGCTCGGGCAGCTCTCCAAGCTCTGGCACATCAGGATGCAGCGCGGGAAGCAGGACAGGCTGGGGGGGAGAGAAGAGCCCCCTTGGATGGCAGAGGATTAAGGGAATGCTGAGGTCCAGGGCCAGCCAGGAGGAGTCACAAACACATGTGCAATGTCCAATTACCACTGTATTCAATTAACTTGGACAGTAACAATGTGGAGCTTTAAACTAGCTTTTTTTAAGGCTTTTAGAAAAATTCTCCTTGCTTTGGGCTGATCCAACATTATCTCTGGAACAGCTGATTTTTGGTTTCTTTGATAGTTCTGGAGTTGTTATCCCTGCCTTGACACATTCACATGCTCTGAGTTAGGAGAGTGGGGAAAAAAACACCAACCCAACCCTAAACCCCAACAACTGGGCAGGATTATGAGGTTTGTATTGTTTTTCCTTCATTTTTAATATAAGGTTGCATTTTGCCTGGCGATGACAGCGCTGGAGCCGCAGCTCCTTCTGTTTCCCAACCAGGGGAGTCTCTGCCCATCGTACCCAGCTCCAGAGGCCACAGAGTGGTGGCTGTGGTGGGCACTGGGATCAGGCTGCCAGCGGGAATGCCTGGAACACGGATGGGGATGGATGCACACAGGCTGCAGGGAACGGCACTGCTGGGAATCCCGACCAGAGCAGGTGTTCCTCAAACACCACTGGAAACTCTGCATGGAGCTGCTGGGCATGCTGGCACGTGCCCATTCCAGGCTCTCCACTACCCTCTAGTCTGCCTCTCTCCAGGGTTGGTTTTCCCTCCAGCCATCCCATCCATGACACCAGTTTGCATCGTGCTCATTGTGTTGTTCCGGATGTAGGGGGGTCTGGATCTGCCACTAACCAGGCTCATCCTCAAGGAAGGTCCTGGAACATCCCTATGCTCCCAACCTGGGGCTTCCCACCCACATCCTGCAGGACCACACCACATCCCTTGACCTCAGTGATGAAGTCACTCCCAAATTACCTGCAAGCAACTTGTCAGAGCTACTTACTCACCACTCAAGGATCTCATGAAGCAGCTGATAAAGTTTAAACCGTCTAGTTTTCATTTTAAAAACAAAGCATTTTAGCTTTAATTCCCAGTTCTTGGATTAGAGACTGTCTGAATGCTCCTTCTTTTAGAGGGAAAAGCTCCGAATTTCCCCCTCCAAGCCACTCAAACCCAGACTGAGACATACAATGCCCCAAGTGATCATTGTTCAAAACTAAGAGAAAACAGCTTCAAAGTGAGACCCCCACACACCTGACACACTCAACACCCAGGTAACAACTGTCACACTATGTCACGATATCAGGCAGCTCGACACATGCCTTGGGAAGGACTGGAGGGGGAAAGGACGGGAGAACCAGCACCCCAACCTGTCTCTGCAACCACACACACACCGTCAGCACCCACAGGTGGTGGGCCAGGGGATGCCAGCTCCCAGCCCTGGGAATGCTCTCAGGGGACAGACACCACAGTCACAGTCACCTCCTGGCTTTGCTCATCCAGCAGGCAGCAAGGGCTGCTGTGTGCAGAGCCCAGGGAAAGCTTGGTCTCACCCCAGCAGATGCCACGCTCCCCTGGAGGACAAACCAGGAGGAAGAGCCTGTGCTCGTGGCTGTACTGAAACAGGAAGCATTCCCGGAAAGAGCAGAGCTTGTGGACTGGCTTTGGACACCTCTGGTAGCTCCTGTGCTGAGGGGACAGAGCATGTGGCATCCCAACCTGGCCATGTGCCTGTGCCTATTGATTAATCACAGTAATTAATGGCACAGCTGGATGAACAGGACGGCAGTGACCACTGCCTCCTGCTTTCCACAGCCAGCACCTGTCTCTGTGCATGTCACAGGTTGCTCCATGTCCCTGCCCAGCAGTGTCTGCAGCCCTTTCCCTCCCACCACAGCTCCCACTTTTCCCAGAGCAGGTTGGGATCTGGCTGGAGGTTACCCCCTGTCCAGCCACCCAGCCCTGCCCAACCACTCCTACAGCCCCCAGCCCATTGCAGGAGGCTCCTTATCCCAGATCACTACAAGAAAACATCCCAATTCCCATCGAATATTTCCATTTCATTTTCAGACTCCACAGCAGAGTAGATGCATCCTCCCTCCAAGGGGGGTGACACAGGGTGACAGCGCTCTGCTCACGGATCCAAGCTCTCATCCAAGCATTCCTGATGTCAGTCTCCTGTTCAGACCCCTCTACTCACCCTGGGAACTCCCTGGCAGTGTCTGGGACACAGTGGCCCAGCCATGGTGGGTTGCCCGTGGGCACTGCTGCCAGACCCCAGGCACAGACAGGCCCTGTCCCAAGATCCCAGCCCGGGAGCATGGTGAGGCCAGAGGGACCAGCATTCCAGGCTGCTGTTAATCCAGGCTGCTGCTCTGTGTTCCCCTTTCAAGAAGGGTCTCGGCTGGGCTTTAGAGGAGAAGAACAGCTTGTCAGGAAGGTAAGGCCAGATGGAGTGTGGAGGTTTGTGTGGGGAGGGGGTGGACACCAGGAGACAGGGACAAACAGCTGGTGGCCAGGGTGAGAACAGCTCTCCTCGGCATCTGCAGGGCTCTGTCCTTGTGACACGTGGCCATGCCCCAGGGGGAAAGGGGGGAGACCAGGCCACCAGTTCCAGGGCCTCACTACACTCTGAGGAAAGAAGTTCTTGCCAATACCCCATCTAATCTCTGGCAGTGGGAAGCCATTCCCTGTGTCCTGTCCCTCCAGGCCATTGTCTGAAGCTCCTCTCCAGCTCTCCTGGAGTCCCTTGAGGCACTGGAAAGGGGTCTAAGGTCTTCCTAGAGCCTTCTCTTCTCCAGGTGAACACCCCCAGCTCTCCCAGCCTGGCTCCAGACCTTGGAGCAGCTCCATGGCCTCCTCAGGACTTGCTCCAGCAGCTCCATCCTGTACAATCCCTCCTCACCTGCCAGGCCCAAGTGAGGCTGCAGTGACCAGTGCATCAGTTAGCAGCCCATCCTACCAGCTCAATTAGTTAAAAAGTAATTAAAGACGTCTGCAAAACTGAAGCTGAACACGATGGAGTTGGGGACAGAGGGAAAGTGAGGTCCCTGCAATCCATTAGGATGGCTTGAGGAATTCACTCCCATTAGATCCTGCTGCAGCCAGGGGCTTAGCAGGATTCAAAAGTGGATTAAACATTTATACAGCTAATGAGAACATCCTGTTACATTAGATAGGATATAAAAAAATAAAGGCGAGACACTTCAGTGCCACGAGCCATAAATTACCCACCAGTGATGGGGCGAAGGAGAAGTTTCTCAGCTCATCCCCCTTCCAAGGAAGTGGTGAGGCTGGAAAACTGTTCTCAGGATGGTGTGAGTGTCCAGCCCAACAAGGGCTTGGCACAGCGAGGCTGTCTCGCATCCAGTGCCTGTGGAAGGGCCCAACCCTGCACACTGCCAGGAGCCCCTTGCACAGCATCCCCCATGAGATCCCACTTGGCACCAGGGGGAATGGGACAGGGTGCAGTGTAGCAGGAGGAACCTGGTCCCTCATGTCATCCTTGTGCACTCCATGGAGAGGGGCAGGAAGCAGGATCTGCCCGTCCCAGATCCCTCATGGAGCAAACAACAGGGAGACAGGAGCATCCCGGCTCCTGAGCACCTTCCACGGGCACAGGGAAGCACACAGCTTTCCATGCTCATGCTGGGCCTTGCAGCCACCTAAACTTGTGCCCACAGGTCCCTTAAATGCAGGCAAAGATGATTTTGAGATGCTTATCAGCACTCCTGGCAGCTCCTATTGCTGGAGACACACAACAGGCCTTGGCCCCTGTCAGACCTGAGAGCTGCAGCCTCTTGTTTTCTATCCCTGGCTGAACACCACTTGCAGAGATCTCCCGCTCCTTCCAGGGGAGGAAAGCCCCAGGATAACTCTCAGTCTCCGTGGTGAGCAGCAGGCAGGCGCTCCCAGCTGGCATCGCTCCTCAGGCAGCAAATCCCAAGGGACGTGATACTGCAGGGAAGCCCCATTCCTGATTCTCTACCCTGGAGCAAGCCCAGGACAGGCTGGGGGAGCCTCTCCCTCTCCCTCTCCCTCTCCCTCATTATGCTCCGCAGCGCTTCCCCTGCATTCCCATGAGCAAGGACTGTCTGGAGAGGGGTCCCAGGACCATGCTCTGAGCCAGGCTGCCATCCCAGAGCTCCTGGTGCTTCCCGACAACCTCATTTGAGTGGGAGAGCAAGGAATGACGACAAACAAGCAACACAGCACGGCAGGAAAACACTGCTCCTGCATACACAGGCAAAGACCCCTGTGGATTCCTCCTCTCCCCATCCAGCTCCAAGGAAGACGACACGGAAGACCAAGAGCAGGTCAGGGAGATGCCCAGGTCTGAAGAGGGCTGAACTCATTACATTAAAGACAGAAACACAGCTCCTGCTCTGCCAGCACTGGTCAGTCCTTCCCAAACTGCGCCTGTTCAGAAAATTCCAAGAAAATTGCACTTGTCTTCTCTCCCTCTGTAACCACCAGCAGCAGGTAATGCTTGGGACTGGTGCCTGTGGGCACAGGGTGGTCCAGGCTCCCTGTCCTGGGCAAACCCAGGTGGTGGCACCCCCTTCACCAGGAAATCCCCCATCCCAGTCACTTCCAGGTCCCCTCTCCAGCTCTGTCTTCGCTCTCCTGTCCAACTGCAGCATCCACCCACCAGCAGTGCTGCAGAGCTGCCGTGCAGGGATCAGATTCCAGCCAAGATGCCAAACACGTGTATCTTTTACTCCCAAGAGGATGAGCTGGGCAGGTGGCCTTTCCTTCTCCAGCCAGGACCAGGAACACTAGGATGCTGGCGCAGGCACGGCTCTGGAAAGCCAAATCCTTGCCAGGTGAGGTCATTTCATGCTGCTTCTTTAACAGAGTGACCACACTGGCAGCATCTGGGGGAGCCAATGCTGCCAGCACTGCTCCTCCTGTGACACCCCAAGAGCATGGTTGGGAGAGAGGCCCCAGGGAAAAGCCAGAAGCTGGGAAGAGGAGTGAGGCTGAAGCAGCTGAGCTGTCCCAGGCAGGCAGCTGCTGGCTCTGCCCACGGGAATGGGGCTGGAGCAGCGTGGACAGATGGCTACTTCTTGCCCAGGCAGCCTCTGTGTCTCATTCACAGATTTGCTGTCCCTGAGTCATTGCCCTTCAAAGGACAGCGGAGCTGAGCTCCTGCGTGGAGCCAGGCATGAGTCGCATCCTAATGGCATCCCCGTGACAGCAGGAATAGCCCCCGGCAGCCAAGTACCTCCTGCCTCTGCTGCCTGCCTGCCTCCCACCCGGGAGGGTAGCTCTGGAGCCTGAAGCAGAGGAAATCCCTAGGGACAGGCCTCGGTGCATGGGATGTTTTGATGAGCCCTCTCTGTCCCTGATCCTTGGCACCGCCCGGTGCCGGAGTCAGGCCAGGCCATGTGTGATCCCCACTGGGCACGAACAGCTCCTTTCCCGACGGAAAAGAATCCTGTCCTCAGGCAGAGACCAGGTGAAGCCCGTTGTGAGGGTAGGTCCAGCTGGCTTCAAGCAGGCACTCTGTACATCCTCTCCCACCTCCTGGTGCTGGTGTGGGGGGTACTGCCTCCTCTCCCTGGGCTGCCTGTGGGGCTGGAAGTCAGCGTGGCACTGGCACATCCCTTTGTCCACAGGGAGCACAGATTGCAGCCTGGTAGGAAAAGCAGTGTGGCAAGACAACCCTGATCTGGACCACCACAGGCAGCCTGTGACAATGGATGTGCACAGCAAGGGGGTTGGGGGGTGTGCTGTTTTCCCAGCTCCCACATTTTGCCCATACCACTGCACATGCTGCTGAGCTCCTGACTCCCAGAGCCTTCCCTCACCCCACAGCGTAGCCAGACACTTTCAATCTCCAGCTGCTGAGGTAGCATCTCCGAGGAGCTCGTTCCACCCTGCTGGTGAAGGCCCCGTGCCCACTGTGCTCCCAGGGATGGGCACACATGGCGAAGAACCTGGGCTTGCATCCGGCACTGACGGCAGCAGGCACAGCTGGGAGCACACGGAGCAGGAAGCAGCGCCGGAGCCTGCGGCACTTGGAGCTGCTGGTGACAGTTTGATGGAGACAGATCTCACCCTCCCTCGCTGTCCCTGCACCATTTGCCGACCTGCCTGTTGCTCTGTGGAGACCTGCTGCTGCCTTGGGGAACTTGTGGGTTTTCCCTGCAGCACCACTGACAGACACGGGTGAGGACAGGCAGACAATGAGGACTGACAGACAACTAGAGCAAAGGAGGCAGCCAAACACAACCCATATTCCCTGTAAATCCCTCCCTGATCCCACCCAAGGCTGCTTCACCCCACAGCACCTGTGTGGGTCTGGCCTCTAGCCCACCATACATTCCTGGGCAGCTTGAGAGGTCTCAACCCCGAGCAAAACTCAGGACTGTCCGAGCACCATCTGAGCATCCCCATTTCCACCTCACTTGCAGCCCTCCCAAAAGTCCCAGGTACCACTGGTGCATTCCTGACACCTCTACACCTTTTTTTCCACAGAGAAAACTCCTTCCATCAGTTCAGTTTTTGTTTCTCCTGTTTTCCAAGCCTTGCTCTCAGTTTTCAAGCATCGAGGAGGTACAAGGCACTAGAACCAGGCTGTGCCAGATGCTGCAGCCACAGCACCTGCAGACCAAACACACCACGGTCCTTTGGCCCAAATTCTTTATACAACTGAATCACATCTTTGCGTAGGGCTGCAAAAAATTCCCTTTGCTCCCATGGAATGGGTGGGGAACATGGAGCTGCACACTTGGCTAAGCTTGTGCATATGCTCCTGCTCAAGCTGCCAAACGACTGCGCTGATCTGCTGGAATTACTTTGGAATTCACTCTGGAACCTTTCTTCACCTCATGAAATGCCTCACTGGCCAGGATGGTTCTGGAGGAGAAGCTCTGGAGCTGCCATGGTGTGTGGGAGCAGCCTCTCCCTTCCCAGGCGCTGCTGCTCCTGGTGCACCAAGTGCTCCACAGGGAACCAGGTCCAGGGTGCAACTTTGCACGCTGCTCCCAATCCACAGATTCTCTGGAAGCCTCATTGCTAAAGCAACTCAGTTAAAAAAGCACAAGGTTTTGGTAAAACCACTTTTGCTGTGGTTCTCAAGGGACCTTCCTTCCATGCAAGGAGCCATCCAGGCTCGGAGCAGGAGTGCACCAGGTTGAGCAGAATTTTGGATAAGCCCAGACCAAATAAACTCAACCTGAGCTACTTTTGTGAAGATAAAACACTGCTTTGGTTCCCCCAAGAGGTGTCCCTGGCACTGGGATAACCCCAAGACATGGTGCTCCCAAAGCTCCCAGCCCCAGCGGGCTTGGATTTCCAGAGGATGCTCCACAGGGAGGGATGCTCCTTAGGGATGCCAACTGCTGATGCTATTCCTGGTTAAATAAGAGCCAGAAAACAGGACCTGGGGGCACTGAACCTGGGCACTGGGGATTTTCTCCCTGCTCCATGGGGACTGTGCCAGGGGGGATGCCAGAGCAGGAATAGCCTCCATTTCTCACCCCATCACTGCACACCCGTGGCACAGAAACGCCAGCAAAACCTCGGGAGCGAAATCCTGCCCTGCCAGGGGTACTGGGGAAACCAGAGGTGCAGAACCAGATCCCACAACCACGGGCCCGTGTGCAGAGAACTCTGATAATCTAATCACATCTGAGATGCTACAGGTCCTGTCCAGCCCCCTCCTGCCTGTCAGCCCTTCTCTCTCCACAGCTTTGTTTCTCACAGCCTAATGACTCCTTAATTCCGCAGGCTTTGTCCCATAGATCTTGATTTGCCCCAGGACTGGTGGGAGGGGGGCACTTTTGAGAGCTGTTGGAGCGGGAGCCAGCACGCAGAGCTCGGCCTTGGCACGAGCAAAGCTCTCATCTGGCGTCTGAGCTGGAGCAACACTGCTCTTTTCCTGTTTGGAAAGATGGCAAAAAGGCACAAACCAGCACTGAGCATCCCCCAGGGCATTGCTTCGGAGGGACAGCGATTTCCTCCTGCACTAAGTCCTGCAAAGCCTGGGCTGACAGTCTATGTGCTGCTGCTGCCCCACATTTCCTGATGGATATTCGAGTCCAATATCCATGTCCCCGGGCCATGACCTCCTCAAGCCCCTTTGGAGGATGCTCCAAAGTGTCCCCACAACAGCTCAGTGCACCAAGTTCATTGTGTCTTGCAGGGACAATGGGTAAGCTCGTGCATATGCTGTCACACAGGAACAGGGGAGATGGAGGTGGCTGGCAGCCGGTCCCGACTCAGTTAATGACTTTTCCCTCTAATGCTCAGAAAAACACAGGTGTTCTCCACCTTTTATCCACATCATCCCTACCTAGCACCACGACCCAGCAGCTGGCAGGCAGAGGTGAGATGTATTTGAGAGCAAGAGGTGAAATGTATTTGAGAAGATAGATGGACCTTGTGGACCTGCTTCTCTCTCCCCCTCATGTCCGCAGGATGCCAGGGCCCCTGTCCATGAGGGTCCCTGTGGGAGCCAGACCCCCAAAATCCCACCAAATGGGAAATACAAACAATAAACCCCAGAAGTGCACCTTCATGGTTCACCGTCTCTCAGCCACAGGGATTTCTGGGGTTAAGCTGTAAGAGAAACAAGTAAAACATTTCCAGGGAGTGATTTGGAAGTTGACAGTGCTGCACGGGAATATGCAGAAAGTGGGATCTGCCCAGGAATGATCCCCAAACAGAAAATAAAGAGTATTACAGCACTGAGTAATCTCAGCAGCTAAATTACACACGGACCCTACCATTTCATGGGATTCCTATCTCCTAGGGAGACTTTGGTCCAGTCTTCCCCAAGCTCCAGGCACAGGTAGATCTGGGTTTGGGATGCCTAGAATGCTGTTTCCCCTCCTGGTAGCATCTGCCTTTTCCCCCCCAAACCTGAGGGCAGCTCTCAGGATGAATTATTAACAGGGAATTATGTGTCTCCTAAAACCAATCCACAACACTCACACACTTCCAAATTTTCAGCTCAGGGTCAAGCCTGCTGCCGTAGGAAGGAACTGGCAGCTCTGGTTGGGATTTGGTGTTGCTGTTGTCTGAAATCAGATGGAATAAAGAGCCAAAATCACTGGAGTAGTTTGGCTGCCACAGAGCTCCCTGTGAACTGTCTATTGAGCCACACTTCTCAGGGACCAAATTCCAGAGGGATGGATTCGTGGCTCTGCAGAGGAAGGCTGTGTGCAGGTGAGCTGGAGCTGCTGTGCTTCCCTATCTTCAATTTTCCAGCTGCTGTTATGGAACGGCAGGGATGCAAATGGGAAGCAGCACTAACCGTCCATGTACAGCCCTGCTCCCATGGTCCCATGTCCCAGAATTATCCTTTAAATCCTGTTTCTCCAGCTCCAGAGCTCCTGCAGCCAGAATCCTGCTGTGAGGGCTCTGCAGGAGCTCTCACACTGGCCAAGCTGCACATTCCACTCTGTTTTCCTCCACTCTTCTCCCGTTTTCCCATTATTTGCTCAGATGTTATCACTATTGAGCAGTAGCTCTGCCATCCCTCACAATCAGGTATTATCCAGCATCTGGATGAGAATTACAAATTCAAACTGCTTCAAAAATCCCGCCAGCCACATTTTTCCAAGGCAATGAGAAACTGCAGTCCCTGCTCAAGCCCAGAGCACTCGAAATCAGGCCAAAACTCGCTCGTCACCACAATGCTGGGGGGGTCTGGCATTAGCTTAAATTCACAGATGGGGAACAGCCACTGAGAGGGAAAAGCTGAGTCTCATGGATGCGAGAGGCTGGAGTAAGGCACCTAAATATGGAGTGAATGGCCTTGAATTAAGCAGCCTGATTTTCAGGAGCAACCAAAAGGGTAGGAGCTGTGAGGGCTCCGGTGGGAGTGTGCAGACTCGGGCACTCCCACGGGAATTTCCCCGTGGGTGGCACAGGGGAGTGTGCACAGGTTGTCCCTGCTGCTCGTGCCTCCTGTTGCTTCCCAAGTGCCGCCTGTGGAATGCAAGGCTGGAACTCACAGATGCTCTAAGGATGCACTGACACAACACGGAACCAGTTCAGAGGGACGAGTCCTGCCACTGCCTCCAGTTCTGCATCTCCCAAGCACATTTCCTGCTCTCCCATCAAGGATGTTAAACCCAGGCACACTTAATGGAGACTCATTGAAGCACGGCTCTATTTCCACATACTTTGGAGTCCCAACATAATGATTATCTTCTCACCTCTTTCACTTTTCTCTCTAGGTCTCCCAGCAGAGATGGAAGCTAAGCCTGAAGCTGGAATGTCTATGCTCCACCACACGTGGCACAGGGAGACCCTGATCCTGCTGAGCCCCTGGGAGCAGGAGCAGCACAATGGACAGCACCAAACTCTGTGGAAGCAGAGCAGCAGGACCAAACTACTTGGAGCAGGCTGAATACTACGTCCCTTGGAAACCACAGGGGGAATTTGGGCAAGCAGATTGTAATTACCTGGCTTGGCCCAGGCCCAGAATGCCAGCACAAGCTCCTGCTCAAACCCAGCTCCTCACAAAAGCGACCCTTGGAGTAGTGGCCAGGACCGCACCAACGTGCCCTTGATAAAAAACACCACCTCGGTGTCCCAGAGCTGCTCTTGGTGCTGCTCCCGCATTTTCTCAGGGTAAGAACATCACTCCAAGAGCTGCCCTGCAACTCCAAGTGTCGCTCAAAACTCCTGTCCCAGAAGAGGAGCAGCCAACCCCGTCATACTACCAGGGAGGAAGCTCTGCCATCATCCCCGTGGGAACAACGCTGTCACACACACCCAAGACAGCTCTGAGAAAGGGAAGCAGATTTAGTTATGGAGACCACTGCACTTCCCAGACGTGACATCTGGAGGGAGTGTGCACAGGTGAGCCAGGTAGCTTGGAGCAGGTGGAAGCTGGAGGCACCATGTGCTTGTAAGAACAGATCCAGCAGAACCACACTGGGGGCTCTGATGGAGATCCGACCACAACTCTCATTTGGGAGAGGAGATGGCTCCACACTGAGGTTCGATCCCATTGATGCTCGGACGGGCAACCAACCCATCAGCTTTCAGAACATGGACTGTGCCCCAGGGCTGGGGACTGTCAGTGACACTGGGGGGGAATACCAAGGTGGGAGGCACATCCCAGCACGGCTGGGCCAGCTCCCAGGAAAGGGTGGAAGAGCTGGAAAACAGCTGCTGTCACATAGAGGGAAGGGGCTCAGGCATCATAGTTCACCTCAGGTCACAGCTGGTCTAATGACAGCCAGGGAGAGCCCTGGGCTGTCCCAGGAGCAGCAGCAGATCCGAGGCAGAGATGAGGGGCCCCACACCTAACCCAGCTCGGCCCCTCTGTGCACAGGGGTGCACATGGAAAGGGGTGTGGGTGAGGCTGGTAGGGATTGGGGTGTCAGGACTGAAGTGCTTGGACTGAGGTGGCATGTCAGGATTGGGGTGTCAGGATTGAGGTGCTGGGAGTGGGATGTCATGAACTGGGTGCTCAGACTGAGGTGTTGGGAGCAGGGTGCTGGGAATGGAGTGTTGGGAGTGGCATGTCAGGAGTTGTCTGTGTGTGCACAGGTGTGAAGGGATCTGAGAGTGCTCATTGAAGCCAAGTCCCACTTTGGCTTCTCTGTCCCACTACCCCGTCCCAGCCTTCCCAAGAGATCCAGACTTGTCCCACCACCGTCAGGAGAGGTGTGAGAGCATGGGGACCACACCACCAAGCCCCTGTGGCCCAGCTCACCCCAGACGCCCCCTCATACCTTGCAGTCCGTCAGGCAGGATCTGACCGAGTACTCTTCCGATTGCAAGTACTTCTCCAGCAAGAGGTCGAACTCCTCGTATTTTTCCTGAGCGTGTTGGTCCAGCCGCTGGTACGCCTGGACGCAGCTGCTACAGGCCTCCCCGCCCAGCGCCCCGGCCGCCGCCACCACCAGGTCCACCATCAGGTTGTCCAGGCTGCAGTCCAGGCCGTCGGGGCCGGCCATCTCCCGCAGCAGGTCCCAGATCGTGTAAGTATCACAAAAGGAGAGGTTGAAGTTCCTGAAGTAAGCCTGCAGGAAGGTCCTTTTGGAGGAGGGCGAGGCGAAGAAGGGCGCGGCGGCGGCGGCGGCGGCGACGGGGGGCGAGCGCAGGGGCGCGCCGGGGGCCC
>VZRF01015228.1:45482-83880 GCA_013396875.1 Vireo altiloquus | reverse complement strand
AGAGCGGGGACAGCGCGGGGAGAGCGGGGACAGCGTGGGGACAGCGCCGGGAGAGTAGGGACAGCGCGGGGACAACGTGGGGACAGCGTGGGGACAGCGGGGAGAGCGAGGGCAGCGTGGGGAGAGCGGGGAGAGCAGGGACAGAGCGGGGACAGCGCGGGGAGAGCGGGGACAGCTCGGGGAGAGCGGGGACAGCTCGGGGAGAGCGGCGACAGCGCGGGGACAGCACTGGGAGAGCGGGGACAGCGCGGGGACAGCGCGACCCAGAGTCCCCAAAGTACCTCAAAAGAGCCCCAAATCACCCAGCCCATGGAGGGAATAGGGGCTCCCAGCCCCGTGGCTTAAGGACAGGTGTCCCTCTGCAGCGCTGACAGAAGTCAGGGAATCTCCCTTGAGCCCACAGCCCCAGCGGGGACAGGGCAGGGGTCAACTCGATGGGCGGTGGGACTGGATGGAGGGCCAGAGATGAGCACACCAACACCTAGATGAGGAAGCAGCTGAGGGTTCCAGGCTGACCTTAGAGCCACAGGCAGGTATGTGGGGAGGCCCAAGTGAAGCTGCTCAGACTGTGACAGCCCCAAGTGCTCATGCCTGCAGTTCATCCCTCTTCCTTCACTCTCCTCCCTCACTCTTTCCCTCCATTCCCCATCCCATGTGCCTGTGGTGGCTCCCCTGCATCGAAATGGGGTGGGAGTCCAAAGAGGTGTGGGACGATTGAGGGCAAGTAGAGACCAGAAAAAATTGGGGGCTGAAAAAGTGGGGGAGGCCAAAGAGAGGTGGGAGGACGATAAGAATGTAGAGGGAAACAGAGTCGGAGAGGCTGATGAAGGGTGGAGGCCACTGAAAGATGGGAGGCTGAAAAGGAGCAGGAGTCTAAGGAATAACTGGAGACCGTTAAATTAAGTGGAGGCTTAGTATAAAACCGTGGTCAAAAAGGGGTGGAAGGCCAAGGGAGACTGGGAGGTGGGGAAAAAATAAGGGACAAAGGGATGCTGAATAAATAGCTGAGCCCCTAAAAATGCGGAGGTTGGAAGGGAGGGGGAGGTGGGGCTTGGTGGGGCTCCCCGCCTGCCCCGCCTGCCTTTCCCTGCCTTTCCCAGCACTTTCTAGCACTTCCCTGCCCTTCCCTGCCCCACGGCCCGGTGTCATGGAGCCGGGCGTGCGCTAGAGGACAGCCGAGCTCCACGCGAGCGGCCTGGCGGGAGCCCCCGCAGCCCCTGCCCTGCCCGTAGGCACCTCCAGCCCCGGATCCCTGTCCATGGACACCCTCCAGCCCCGAGCATCCCCCATCCCGGATCATCCCCACAGCTCGGAGCATAGCCTGGGGCATTCTCCAACCCGAAGCACCCCCACAGCCTGGAGAATCCCTGCCGCTCCTGAGTCCCCTGCCAATCCCGAATATCCCTGCCAGCCTCAAGCACTCTTCCAGCCCCGAGCAGACCTGCAGTCCAGAGAGCCTCTGGCAGCCCTGGGAATCCCTGGCACCATCCCTGCAGTTCCGAACACCCCTGGAAGCATCCCTGCATCATTGGAAACATCCCTGCAGCCCCGGGCACCCCTGACAGCATTCCTACAAACTACCTGGATCATCCTCCAGCCTGGAGCACAGCCCAGCCTCCCTCAGGACTCTCAGGCCTCCTGGACCTGGAGACTGAGAAGTTTTGTGCTGCCAAAGGTGAAACTTGGGGGGGATTTGATACTTCTGCTTGTCCATGGGGTTTAGAGGTTCTTGTACTTTGTTTAAATCCAGAACCTGGAGTGTTACTTTGCAGGGAGCAGTTCTGCCAGGAGCTGTTGTGGTTGCATTGCAAATAGGAGAAACGTTCCCTTTTTCCCCAGTTTCAGGTCAGATGGGGTGGGGGCTCTGCACACTGGGGGGCTGCAGCAGGGCCTGCCGCCAGGAGCTGCTGCTGGCATTAAAATTCAGGGGGAATGAAGGGGTAGAGCACATCCTGGCCGTGGCAGTGTAACAGACTCACAGCCCTCACTGGGGGTCCCTCCCAGCCCCCTTCCTGTCCCCACAGAGGGGGCTCCCAGCTGGGAGCTGGCTCTGCCTCCCAGATCCCATCTAGAGCCGGAAAGTGTTTCCTGATGTTTAACCTCTGCTTCACCCCGTGCTCCACGTGGCCGGGCACGGCCGTGGCCTCACAGCCTGTGCTGTCCCCACGCACCCGCGGTGTGCCCGCTCCTCCGCTGCTCCAGCTGGGCAGGGCACGGTCCCTTGCCTCACTCACACCCCCTCAGGGGGGTCTCCTTCCAGGGCATCAGCTTATCCACCCCATCGGGCACAGAGAGAGCAGAGGTTGGACCTGCAGGACTGACACCACTTTGGGTTGGCTCCTTGGGGTGGGCAACCCTTTTCCTCATGGCCTGTCCCACCTCTGGGCTGGCAGTGCCACCTCAGCTCCCAAAGCCATCATGCAGCATCAGAGCCACGCTGTAACCCTCACTGGATGCTCAGGATTCCCGTGGGATCAATCCCATGGCTATTTGGCTGCCTGGGCAGCATGTCCTGGGTGCGGGGACCAGCAGGGGCTGGGGCGTGTGGCTGCTGCTTGGGGCACAGGAGCAGCTGTGTTTATTTTCCATCTGCTGCAGGGAACAACAGGGGAAATTATTTTTTTTTGTTATTCATTTTATTTTTTCGAGGCTCTGTGTGTTCTTCACCAGCCAGAATCCATCATGTAAACATCCTGCTGTGTCTCTAGGAGGGGAGAAGTGTCCGGCTTCCCACTCTGCAGGGCTGTCCCACTTGTCCACCCCCCAGCCACCAAAGGGGATGCAGGAGGGTGCCAACATTCCCCCCTCCCCCAACTCAGCATCGTCCCTGTGACCTGGCTGGCAACTCCAGTATTCTCCAGGGATCCCCAGGAATCCCCAGGAACTCAGGAGACACCCTGGCTACAGACTGCTGCCAGTGCCAGCCCCAAGTACAGCATCCAAGAGACAAATATCTGCCGAAAGTGGCTCATGCTGTCCCTTCAGAGGGAGAGGAGGTGGCAGGAACAGAGAAGGGGATGTCCTGTTGTCAGTGGGTTGGGATACCCCAGGAAAGCTCCCAACCTGCATCCTGTGGATAGAGCATGGGAGACAGAGAGGAGGGGAGGCTGAAAGGAGACAGGAGAAACACCAGGATTTGGGACCACAATGACCCTGTGGGCTTGCTCCGAGTATCTCACAAGGCTTTCCTGTCCCATGCTCCAAGCAGGAGCTCTGGCATCTCCTGGTGGGGTGTATTAACCCACAGAGTGTCCCAGACAGTGTCCAGAGTCCTGTGACTGGAACCCCAATGAGCAGAGACTCCCTGACCCCTTCATCCCACTCTGCAGCAGCAGCCCCACATCACCTGCCTGCCCAGCTCCTGTCACTCCTGGCGTGGGGGACATGGGGGACATGGAGGACACGGGGGACACGGGGACATGGAGCAGGAGGCACAGTACTGGTGGCAGAGGGCTCTGGAAGAATGTGGCCAATCACTCCATTGGGATTCCTGGTCCCTCACAGCGCTGGTGGCAGAGGGCTCTGGAAGAATGTGGCCAATCACTCCATTAAGATTCCAAATCCCTCGTGCTGTGGGGGAGCAGGAGGGGTGGGACAGCCCTCACACATGCTGCTGCTGCCAAGGCTTCATCAGCAGGTTTGTTCCGAGTCATGGCCAGCCTGATTAATCCGGGCTGCCTCCGCTGGGCTGCTGATTCCTGAGCCTGCCAGAGAGCACATTTGGGACTATTATGCACAGAAAATTGTGCAGGTTCTGGCTGAATTATCGGTGTCCAGGGAAACGGAGCATTCCCTCGGTGGCACCGATGCTAATGGCGCTGCAGCAGGGCCAGTGCCTCTCTGCGGGTGTCAGACATGCTCGGGGGACAAACCCCAAGCCTCCGAGTGACATCAGTCCTGCCCTGGACAGGAGGGGGAAGACCCACTGCTGGCCCAGAGCATCATCATCTCCAGTGGTGGGGGGAGGAAGCATCCGACTTTGAAGGAATCAGCACCCTCGGGCTGAGGGGCAGCTCAGTGGCTGGGGGCTGGGGTGAGGGCTGTGGGAACATCCAGCCCCCAGCAGGGCTGTCCAGCCTCTGTTGGGATCAGGAACTCAGGAATGCAGCCCCAGCACCCAGGAGAGTTTGGCGACAACGGCTTGGCTTTGTTTACCCTGCAACTTCGGCTGTGGCTGGAGTTTGTTAAGGGGTCAGGGAGTTTGGGTTGTTTTCCTGTACTTTACAGTTTCCTATGTGGGACTTTATGAGACGAGAGGGCGCCTGCAGCCACAGAGACACTTTGGTTTGGGTTGGAAATGGAAGGAAGGGAAGGAATAAATGCGCCCAGGCATTGCCTCCCCCTCCCTGCCGCCTCACTCTCCCTCACTATCTCTCCTCCGTCCCTCACCAGCTTCCTCTGGCTTGGGGGAGCCTTGTTTAAAGCAAACACAATATATTTTTAACGAGGCCAGTTAATTAGCCCCGGCCCCAGCCCGCTGCACATGGCTTCCTTGGAGCTGGGCCGGGGCTCTCTGGAGCTGCCCATGGCTCTTTCAGCAAATCATGGAATCCCTGAGGTTGGAGAAGCCCTGTGAGATCATGGAGTGCCCCCAGCACTGCCAAGGGCACCACTGACCACATCCCCAAGTGCCAAATCTACATGGCTTTTAAACCCCTCCAGGGATGGGGACTCCACTGGACAGCCCTTTCCACAAAGAAATGTTCTCTGATATCCAACCTGAACCTCTCCTGGGGCATGGTGAGGCCGTTTCCTCTTGTCCTGTCCCTTGTTCCTCGGGAGCAGAGCCAGACCTGCTTCTTCTGCCCTGTGTGCGGGCTGAGGGCAGGTCCCCATTGTGCCAGGGTGACATCCACCCTTGTCACAGCAGGTTCCTGCTGGCATCCTGCTCCAGGCACGGGCAGCTGCTGGCCCAGGACCTGCCCCTGGCACTTGTTTTTGCACAAACACAAGGGCTGCTGCATTGATAAGGTGCCAGCAGTGCCTTTCTCTGCTCTCCCAGGCCCTGAGGGCAAACATTCCTGGCATATTTGTAATGTTCAGTTCAATACAGCATCCTTCAGAAAAGAAAAAAATCAAATAAAAGAAAATCCGGTTCTTCCACTGCTCCCTTCAGTGTTCTTTTACACTTCAGCTTTTTCATTCCAGCCCTGGAAGAACCGTCTGGATGGGGAGGCCTGGAGTGCTGCAGCCCTCACCCGACTGGGGCAGGGCTGGAGGGGGCTCAGCTGGTGGTGGGGTCACTGGGGAGCCCTCACTGTGTCCCCTGGCACCACAGGGGCCTGGGGAGGAGGGACCTGGAGGCGCGGTGGGGCAGTGGCCTGGCAGGGACATGGGGAGGGTGGCACTGGGTGGCCTCAAGTGAGACCTCAAAAGAAGAGAAAGGGTTTCACATTGTGTGTTTTTATTAAGTCAAACAGAGCCCAAGGATTCCCTGGCACCCTGGTGTCCAGGGGCTGAGTCCACTGTGGTGGCACCAGACCTGTCACCCCACGGCTGGCCCAGCACCACCACCTCATCCCATCCCATCCCATCCCATCCCATCCCATCCCGTCCCGTCCCATCCCATCCCATCCCATCCCATCCCATCCCATTCCTTTACCTCCTCACCAACCACTCCTTTTGTGCCCTTTGTTCTTCCAGCAAAGCTCTTAACCCACCCTCCTGCAGGTTTGTAAACACTTGGTTTGAGGTGAGCAGGTGAGCTCCATCCCAGAACTCCATAAGGAATGGCCCTTCCTGGCTGGACACTCCCAGTGCCTCCCGTGCTGGGGCTTGCCAGGAGCTGCTCCCTTTCAAAGGCCACCTGCTCCGGGGGCGAGCAGCTTCAGAGAGCTCTTCCAGCTTGGGAAAAGGCCTCCCAGGCTCTTCTGTCCCAGCTGTTTTTTCCTCCTGAGCCCTGTGGATGAGGCTGTGCCGTTGGCAGGCTGCCCCTGCCATGCTTGGTGCCACCTCTGCTGGGAACACAGCCCCAGGGGTGGGATGGGATGGGATGGGATGGGATGGGGGCCATGGCTGCCCCCCAGGATGTGGGTCTGGTGGAGTCCAGGGAGCTGAGGGAATGGGGAAGCAGCAGGAAGGGGTGTGGGCAAATCCCTGCTCCTGTGGGCATCCCATCCCGCCCTGCCAGGACCCAGCAATGCTCACGGCTTTCCCACTCCCATCCCCAAATCCACCCCCAGGAAAGTGATGTTTTTGGAGGAGAATGAAAGGAAAGCCAGGGAACACTTGCTGTGCTAATTCTGTCAGGGAGCCAAGGAATATGAAGCACCCCTTTGTTTTTCGGAGCAATTATCCTCCACAATTTGGCTTTTGGTATCTCCTTGTGTGTGAAACGAGGGATTATATCCCCCTTTATCCATGGGGGATCACTGCCTCCTCTCCACACTGCCCTGTGCTCCCACCTTCTCCTCTCCCCCATTCCTGGGCTGTGCTACACTGGGCACCCAGCCCAGCTCCCCCTGCCCCACTCAGTGAGTCAGAAAGATGCAGAGCATCCCTAAAAACACAGAATCTCAGAATGACTGAGGTTGGAAAAGCCCTCCAAGATTGAGTCCAGCCTGTGACCGATCCCAGCCCAGAGCACTGAGTGCCTCATCCGGTTGTTCCTTGAACACCTCCAGGGACGGGCACTCCACCACCTCCCTGGGCAGTCCCTGTGAATGTCTGACCCTTTCCACGAGGAAATTCCTCCTGATCAATGAATCCTGGTCATGGACGTTTGCCACAACAGAGCACTGTAGCTGTTTCCCCACAGCCATCACCTGCAGCACCCCAACATCTCCCCGGAATGGATCCCCCCATCCCAGTTCCCACCTAAACAGACCCATGGGTCCCACTCCAGGATCCGGTGGTGAAGCAGCACTCCAGGGAGTCTCCGATGCTCTGGAACTGCAGGATCGTCCATGACCACAGCCCCAGCCTTGAGCTGTGTGATGAAGAAGCAGGAGCTCTGTGCTCCCTGTGCTGGCCTGGATCCCACCACGCAGATTTCCAAGCTCCAGGGATGGGACTGGGGCCGGCAAATGCTCTGCAGTGGCCCCAGAGCCTCCCCCTGCTCCGGCTGGCCCCACACTTGGCTCTCCATCACAGCAGCTCCTTCCATATCCCATTCCCGAGCCAAAGGCTCCCTGAGACCCTCCTTATCTCACCTCAGGGCTGCCAGGTTTTACGAGGGGCTTTACTTTAAAGCACAGAGCAAATCTGTTGGGTATAAAAGCAGAGCCTGGAGTGCTGCAGGGCCAGCGGATGCGGTAGGGTCAGCCCTGCCTCGGGACACAGCTCTGGGGTCCCCTCCGTGATGCTGCCAGCCTCAAATGTGACATTGGAAACCTCTGCCAGAGAAAACATTCCCTGGTTTGCTGGCTGAAGGGTATGAGAAAAGTTCCTGCCTTTCCTCTCAGTGTCTAAAGGGAGCTTATGGAAAAGATGGAGAGTGGCTTTTTTACATGGACAGACAGTGACAGGAAAAGGGGAAATAGTTTTAAATTAAAAGACTGGAGATTTACATTGGATATTAGGAGGAAACTCCTCCCTGTGACGGTGGGGAGGCCCTGGCTCAGGTTGCCCAGAGAAGCTGTGGCTGCCCCTGGATCCCTGGAAGTGTCCCAGGCCAGGTTGGATGGGGCTTGGAGCACCTTGGGCTAGTGGAAGGTGTCCCTGCCAATGGCAGGGGGTGGAACTGGATGGGCTTTAAGGTCTCTTCCAACCCAAACCGTTCCATGATTCTATGATTAGCAGTCCTCCCATCTGTCCTTCTCCCAACTCGTCACCAACTCCCAGGTCATCGCTGCCTCCATCAACAAGGAATCCAGCAGGGTCTTCCTGCTGGACCCCATGGTCTTCACCCTGCCCCACCTCGAGGTGGGACCCCCAAAGATCCTCCTCCCATGGAAGGGACTGGAGACCTCACGTGCACAGAGGTCGTGGCAGGGAGAAAGCTGGAATGCTGCATGTGTCCCTGTAGGAACACACGTGTGCTCCCTGTAGGGAAACCACAGCAGGATAAACAAGGCTGAGCTCCTTGTGCTGTCCCACATCCAGCTCTGGGGAGCAGCTCAGGCCCCCCTCCCTCATCCCTCCTCCAGCTGCAGCTGCCTCCGGTTTGCAGAGGGTCTGGGGGGTCGGGAAACCTGGCTGGGGGCTGGGAACAGCCTGGGCTAAACAGGACGTGAGCAGGAGCATCCGTCCGGCAGTGCCGGGGCACGGACACGGCTCCTGGGGGAGCAGGGGAGCGGGCTGGGAGTCAGCAGGGCTGGGGGTGCTGGGGGATTGCATCAGGAGCATCCTGATCCTGCAATTCCGAGTGTCCCCTGTGCAGGGTGACAGCCAGACAGGCTGGCAGAGCTGGGGGCATTCATCTGGAGAAGAGAAGGCTCCAGGGAGAGCTTAGAGCTCTTCCAGTGCCTGAAGGGGCTCCAGGAGGGCTGGAGAGGGACCTTGTACAAGGGCCTGGAGGGACAGGACACAGGGAATGGCTTCCCACTGGCAGAGGGCAGGGTTAGATTGGATATTGAAAGGGAATTCCTGGCGGTAAGGGTGGGGAGGCGCTGGCACAGGGTGCCCAGAGAAGCTGTGGCTGCCCCTGGATCCCTGGAAGTGCCCAAGGCCAGGCTGGATGGGGCTTGGAGCAACCTGGGACAATGGGAGGTGTCCCTGCCCATGGCAGGGGTGGAAGGAGATGGTCTGTACAGCCCCTCCCAACCAAAAGCAGTCTGTGATTCCATGATTCCTTGTGCAGATACTCCATATTCACTCCCCATGCAGCCAGGATGCTTTGCCTCCCTTTCCTCATGATTGCAAAGGAAGGTTTGGAAGCAGCAGCTGCAAAAGTGCTGGTGAAAAACAAGAAACTGTGACTTAAATCTGGGGATTTTTATCTGTGTGAAGGTTCTTTGTGCAGTCTTGGAGCTGGTGATCCTGATGGGAGCTGCTGTGATTCCTGGAGGATTCTGTGGCAGTTCTGCAGGAGGTTTTGTCCCAACAAAAGACAGGAAGGACAAAACCACCTGGAGGAAGCAGTGGAACCCATTTCCTATTGGAATGGCTGGGAAGAGCAGGAATCTCTGCCCAAAGCAATGCAGGGCTCATGCAATGTCTGGCCAAAAATTAGCCTGATTGTTTAATGAGCTTCCAACAGGATGAGGACCTGAGCAGAGGAATTCCAATCCGTGGAAGGGGACACAGCAGCACTGGTGGGTGCAGGGGGTCTGGTGCTCCCCAACACCACACATCCCCACCAGACAATGGATTTTCTCATCAGAAGCACCTGGCAGAGCCCCAGCTGCTCCAGCTCCAACAGAGGAGCTGTCAGCTCCATGGGATGGGGGTCTCCCAGCACAGGGAGGTGAGGGACGAGCCAGCCCCTCCGCTCCTGGCCGTTCCTCGGGAACATCTCTGCCTGGAGGATTTAATGGCAAAGCCAAATGTGAGTCAGGAGGTGTAAGCCAAGGAGCTCGTGCCAGGTCCTGCTACCTACTTAATACCTGGGGCCTGTGCCGTGCCGACGATTCCCGCCTGGATAATGAATATTTTTAGCACTCTGCTAGAGTGCTTTTAGTGCCCGGAGAGGCTGTTCCTGGCCAGCTCCAAAGGCAGTGCTGGGGCTGCTGATGTTATTCCAAGGATGTCTTCCCCTATACAGATCCCAAGGGACTTACAGAATATCCTGATCTCTTTCTCTTTTATGATGACTTTTTTCAACTTTCTCTGATGTAAGCGGAAATAAATCTGCTGCTTTGGAAACAGGGAATGCTGCTGGGCCCTTCCCTGCTCCGGCGCTGGGCACGGAGCTGGGACAAAGGGCAGATCTGTCCCTCCTCACCCCCTCCAGAGCCTGGGGCCGAAGGAAAGGCCTGTGCTGGGAGCAGAAAGGGGGGTTGGCCCCTACCCTTTGGTGGGAGCGAGGGGCTCCATCTGGAAGCACTAAGGATGGGGGAAAAGCCGAGTTTCCAGTATTGTGTTTGGCTGGGATCTTGTTGTAGCGACTGCTGTTAATGCAAATCCCGGGGTGATTTGCTCCAGCTCACTTAGCGCGGGCGGGAGGCAAAAAAGCAGGATTTCTTCAGCTGGAGCCAGCAGCCAGCGTGGAGGAGGAGGAGGAGGAGGAGGAGGAGGGCAGCACGGGGATGCCAAAGTTCTCCCCAGCTCCACGCGCTGCCCTGGGCACTGCAGGAAGGACCCCACCGGGGTCTCCTCATGATCCCTGGACATCCCTCTGGGGTATTTTCTGGGCTTTTCAGATTATATTCTCAATATTTTTGGCAGTTGCTGTGGCTGTTGTTTGTAGCTACAACACCAGGGGATGAACACCCACCCTGATCCCCGGGAGAGAGCCTGAGCTCTCACTGCCTGAGCTCCAGGGGGTTTGGAAGGTGAGTCCCACCCAGGAGCATCCACTGCCTTCACTCCTCTGCTGTTTATCTCTCTTAGAGGAGTTCCTTTCCTTGCATGGGCAGCTCGTCACAGGCACCCACAGCCACTGGAGGCCTGATCTGCTTCTCCAAACAAACAGATTAATTCCTCAGCCCTGGAGCATCCCCACTGGTATCTCCTCGGGTTACTCCGTTAATCCCAGTGGGATGTTTCCTGCTGCCCGGGAGCTGGGAAAGGCTTTGCTGATAACTGGGAGATGCTTCAGGTGGGAGGTGTTGGGATTGTCCACACACGTGGCAGCCTCAGGGTCACTTCTCACCTTGGGCAGAGCTCTGGAGAGCTTCACCCCAGAATGAGAAAATTCCATGTGACGTGGGGAGTGAGCCTGGACACCTCTCCTTGGCCGGGGGCCGGAGCTGTGGATTGCTGGAGAGGATGTTCCTGCCCTCCCGAGGATCCATGTCCTGGCCCTTCCCACGGGCATGGGCAGGGGCAGCAGGTGACAATTTGAGCAAAAGCTGATCCCATTCCAGGTTCCTGAAATCACTGTCCTTTGTAATGTGCTAATTCCTGGGCCCGCACAATAATTGATTCCAGATCTCGGAGCAGTTGTGCAGGAGGGCGATGGATCTTGGCAGCCCTTCCCACCTCCAGCACGGGGAACCTGCAGCTGCAGTGGGATTGTGGCACGGCTTCTGCTGAGGGAGGGGTGGTGGGAAGGTCATCAGCTTCCCAGGAGGCTGCAGGGCTCGGATCCAAGCTGGAATGGCCGTGGGTGGCCATTCCGTGCATCCCACCTCCTGATCCAGCTCATCCTCCCTGGCTGCTGCGTGTGTCCCCCACTGCAGGGACATCTGCTCCTGCTCTTCCCTCCCCCCAGCAATCCAGGCCGGAGGTGCAGCTTCAATCTTTCCAAGGGTTCAGGAAGGTCAAACACTTTTTCCGATGGTTCTCACCGGGCTGCATCTTCCCCGGATTACATCAAGGCAAGGGAGTCCTGTTATCCCCCACATCCGACCCACGGTGAGCTCATTCCTTGGCCGGGACGTTCCCATCCCAGGTGGATTTAGTCACCCCTCTGCTGGTCCCACAGCACATGGATCCTGGGGGAATTTTCCTTTGGATCTGCCCTTCAGGACACCTCTGGCCGGAGCATCTGCAGTGTGTGGGTGGGGGGTGAAGCCCCCCCGGTCCCCTGCCCACACACCAGAGCCAGGGGGTCCCAACAGCTCCTAAATCTGGGCTCTTCCCAGCCATCCAGGGCAGCGCTCGGAGCCCAAACGGAGCCGCTGTGGCTGGGGAAGGTTGTGCTGGGGTAGGGACAGCTCTTGCTTGTTTTTCCCTCTAATAAAAAACTAATAAAGGAGAAAATGAAAAAATAATTTTCTGGAATTTGGCTGTGTCTGCTTGGTTTCCTCTGTCCGATCCGCAGGGACGCGGATGTGCTGGCATGTGAGATGTGGGACACTGCGGAATGGATGCTGCAGGGCAGGGATAAGCTTCCCCTTTTCCCTTTTCCCCTTTCTCCTTTGCCTTTTCCTTTCCCCTTTTCCTTTTCCCATTTGTCTTTCCCTGCTCCTTTTCCTTTCCCTTTTTCTTTCCCCATTTTCCCTTTTTCCTGCTCCTTCCTCTTGCTCTTTCCCTTTCTCTTCCCCTTTCCACTTTTCCATTTCCCTTTTCCCATCTCCTCCCCCTTTTTATTTTTCCCTTTTCTCTTTCCCTTTTCCTTCCCCTTTTCCCCTCTCTCTTGCCTGTTCCTCAGGCTCCAATCCCTTCGGCATCTCACCCCTTCCCCGCTTCCCACCCGGTGCCTCCTGCCCTTTCCACCCTCTCCACAGCCACCATCACCCCCGGGCAGGGCCCAACCCCCTGGATCCTCCCTCGTTGTTGTGTTGCACTCGGAGCATTCCCGGGTGTAAATCCCTGCTCAGGGCTCATCCCGAGTTATTTATTCTCCCGCCGGGACCCCGTGCTCTTTTATCCTCCTCTTTAATCCGAACCAGAGAGGGCTTTGGCTTAACCCAGTCTGCAGCATTCCCACTCTGTCCCCTGCCAGCCCTGCTCCTTGGAAATCCAGATAAGGGGAAGATTTATTCTGGCGGGGNGGGGGGGGGGGGGGGGGGGTTAAGGGAGAGTCACTTTTGGGGGTTCTTTGAAGATAAATTTAACTTGTTCTTATCTGCTGCACTCAACCAAGAGTTAACACAGAGGGGGCTGCCGGGGGGGTGGTTTTAATCTTTGGCCTCTTCCATTTTGGGTTCATTCCAGGGACATCCATTACTCTGGCCAGGTAAAGAATTCTGGTCCCTGCCAGCCCTGGGAGACCTGGGGATGCTGTGGATAACTGTGGGATCCTGCCCCCACTGCAGCCCTGACTCATCATCTCTTTGGGGTGGGGGTGGCAAGGGAGGGTCCCAACCCTGTGGGGCTCTAATCCTCCACCCCATCAACTGACAGCCCTGCCCCCATGCCTGGGCTAATGAGCACAGGGCTAATTAATGCCCCTCGTGCTCAGAGCCCGGCTCTTGTCCCCAGGGGTTATTAAGGCGCTGCCAGCCGGGGTGACATGGGTGTGTGGGGTGTCCCCATGGTGGCAGGGGGTTCAGAGACCCTACCCAGGAGCTTTGCACTTGCCTTGTTCCAATCCATGAGGATCCCTTTGCCGGATGTGTCTGTGGCTGGATCTGGGGGCAGAAGTGTCCAATTTCCTTTAGGAAAGCATCATTTTTGGGGTGACCTGAGTGGCCGCAGGTGACACCCCCAGAGTACCTGTGCTCATGTCTGGGCAGACCATCTACAACCTGTTTTGTTTTGTTCTGTTCTGTTTTGTTTTCTCCACAGTTTCTCGTGGTAGGAAATTTTGGCTGGAATGCTGAAGGTTTTCCTTGTGCGAGCAAGGAGAGGGTGAGGAAACGAAAGCGCCGAGGAAATTTTTACCTCCTGCTTGGTCTCTACACAAAGGCAGCCATGGATTTGCTGTTCCCTGTTCCCACATCCCTTCCCTAGCGCCTGCCTGGCATCCAGGGCCCCCCAAGCCCCAGGGTGCCGGGGCCCCATCCCAGGAATGGTGCCTGGAGAGGCCACGTGTCACTGCAAAGGCCACTTCCCGTGGCTCGCTGGGATGGTTGTCCCTGACCTGTGACCTCGGGGTCAGCAGGTATTAACAGCAGGTATTTTTCCCTCATTCCTGGGGGGAAAAATGAGTCCCCAGCCTGCCCAGGAATTCACTGCCTTTGTGGAGTCAGAGCATCCTGGGATGGGCACTGCAGCTCCGAATCCCTCTGCTCCAGGCCTCTCTGGGCCAAGGGCTGGCTCCTATCACTGATTCCCATCACTAATTTATGTCCCAGGGCTTGGGCTGCCTTAATTCACTGGAGGATGGAGGGCAGGTCCTGGCAGCAGCCGTATTTCTGCCAGAGGTTATCTGGGAATTCCGCCTGGCTCTGCCGAGGGTTATCTGGGAATCCTGCCCGGCTCTCGTGACCCTGGGAAGGGCTGAGCTGTGCCCTCCCCTCAGGGTCCCACTCATCACCCAGGAGCACTCCAGGACTGTCAGCTCCCTCCCCAGGGTCACTGGCTGTTGATCTGGCACGGAGGTTGGGACAGCTTTGGGGCAGGAGTATGATAAGAAGGGAAAGAGTCCTGGATGCAGATCCCGGTGGTTTTGCTTCCCAGCTGGGATTTCCTACAGTGTCTCCCTTGCCTCTTTGGCACAAGGGCTATTTAAGGATGCTCCAGCCAGCAGGAAATAGTTAAAAGCAGCCACCTGTAAATAAAAAGGACAAATGGTGGTGAGAACAGCTGGGGAAGGGATGAAATCCATGACTTTCCTCAGACTGCACCAGCAGCTCCAGAGGGTAAGTCGGTTCTTATTCACGGAGAAATGATGTTTTCCATGTGCTTTGTGCTCTCTCCACACACTGGGCTGAGTGGGAAGCACACAGGAACCATTTCCTCTCCTTCCCACTCCCCCCGGAAGGTGGATGCTGGTGGAGCAGCAGCGATCCATCAGGCTGAGGACATTATTTGGGTTTCAATCGACTGGAAACGAGGGAGTACCTGCGGAACAGGAGTGGGGGGGTTGCATGTGGCTGTTGAAAGGTCCTGGGGGCCCTGGGGCTCTCTTGGCTTCTCCTGATAAATTGAGGCTGTGTGTTCTGATCCCATCCGGTGTCAGCCCCTCTCCACCTGGGAATGGGATGGGGGCACCTTCCTGGAGCTGGCCAGGCATCCCCTGGGTGTGTAATAAGGGAAAATAAGGTTGTCCCCCTGCTCTTGCTCCTTGTGTCCCCCTCATTAGGGCACAGTGTGTCCTTAGAGATTGAATTCCCAGCAAGGCAGGAAAAGCTCCATGTCCCCACATCTGATGTGCTCAGCAGTGAGTGCATTTCCCAAACCCTTTTCTGGAGGCAGCTGCCTCTCCTGAGCCCCTGGAAGAGGCACGTGGTGCCAGTGATCCCTGAGGGGGGCTGTGGGTCCTGTCCCCACACTGCTGAAGGACACGATCCCCCTGGGAGCCCTTTTCCATTTGCCAGCATCCTTCAAACCTGGCCTGGATGAACTGTGACCATCCCAGTGAGCAGGAATGTCCCAGGCAGGACCTCGGGGGTGGCTTTTGGTGGTGGCAGTGCCAGGGCAAGGAGCAGACAGGGATCAGGCAGGGAACATGCAGGGAGCAGACAGGGAACAGGCAGGGATCAGGCAGGGAGCAGGCAGGGAGCAGGCATGGAGCAGGCAGGGATCGGGCAGGGAGCAGGCAAGGAGCAGGCAAGGATCAGGCAGGGAGCAGGAAGGGAACATGCAGGGATCAGGCAGGGATCAGGCAAAGAGCAGGCAGGGAAAATGCAGGGATCGAGCATGGAGAGGCAGGGAGCAGGCAGGGAGCAGGCATGGAGCAGGCAGGGATCGGGCAGGGATCGGGCAGGGAGCAGGCAAGGATCAGGCAGGGAGCAGGAAGGGAACATGCAGGGAGGAGGCAGGGAGCAGGAAGGGAACATGCAGGGAGCAGGCAAGGATCAGGCAGGGATCAGGCNGGCAGGGAGCAGGCAGGGAGCAGGTAAGGAGCAGGCAGGCATCAGGCAGGCATCAGGCAGGGAGCAGGCAGGGAGCAGGCAGGGATCAGGCATGGAGCAGGCAGGGAACATGCAAGGAGCAGGCAGGGAGCAGGCAGGGAACATGCAGGGAGGAGGCATGGAATATTAAGGGAGCAGGTAGGGAACACTGAGGGAGCAGGCAGGGATGCTGAGAGCCACGACATTTTGGGAAAGCCAGAGTCCTTCCTTTGGGTGGACATGGGAAGCTCAAGCCTTGCCAGAAAGCAGCAGGCACAGCCCTGGAACCTTTCCAGCAGAGAAGGGATGTGAGTGGGAACGGGAAAGGCGAGGCTATGGGCAGGAGCCTGTGGAATGGGAGCTCCAAAGGTTTCTTTTAGCCCGAGGAGCCGAACTTGCCCGGAGGCAGGAGAAAGGACAGGAAACAGGGTAGGCTGAGGCAAGGGTAGGGAACAAAGTCCTCCAGCACTTCAGAGGGAGAAACTCTACCAGGGAATTTGTGCCTCCACGAGAAACCCACAGGCAAGAAAAGGGAAATGAAGGTGAGAAGGACACTGCAGAGGAGAGGGAGGATATTCTGTGACAGATTCCTTCAGAGCCAACGTGATGGGAACGCCGGGGGCAAGCGGCTGCCGCTGATGAGGAGAATCCCAAAATCCCCAGCTCCGAGGACCACCAGCCTCTCCAGGAGTGCGGGAGGATGGAGCAGCTCCCCTGCCAGACCAAAGCCATCAGGCTGGGAAGTGGCCAAGGAAAAAAACCACGATTTTAAAAAATGCTGATTCATCAACTTTGTCAGGAGCAGATCAGCACTATTTGCCTTTTTCACTGCAAAAAAAAAAAAAGAGAGAAAACCTCCCCAAATTACTGAACATGTTTTTCTGTTTCGAAAATCCTGAAATTAAACTTAATGACAGGAAAACATATTAAAAATAAATGACTGTCGTGACCGAAACAAAAATAAAAAGCTTGGGAAAATCCAGGGGGAGCACGTTCGGGTTGTCCTGAACTCCTCTTTGCAGATATTTTCCCTTCTCTCATACCATTTTTTAGCTGCTTTTTTTGAGATGCAACATCCCCGATGCCCAGTGTTGCAGCTGGGGATGGACTTGGATGGCGAGGAGCCCATCCAAGAGGATGATGAGGATGAGATAGGGTGGCAGGAATCCCCAAAGGATCCTGGAGTGTTGGGAGGGGTGGATGGAGCTGTGGGATGGAAATGTCACCTGCACCTCTCCACTTACTTCAAGCCAACATTGAACCCATTTTGCATCCTTCTCCCACGATTCCCAGAGAGGGATTGCAAAGTCCTTGAGGCATAACGAGGTGCTAAAGTTATAACAAATAAGGTTTTATTTAAGCTTTCGGTCCCCAAAAAAGACCTCGGTGAAAGATGGGAGCAAATCCCGCCGAGGGAATCTCAGCCCTACAAAGAGCAAGGCTGTGTGAGACCTGTAATGGCTCTACCAGAAGGGCTCTCCCTTGGACAGAAAGTGAGAAAAGATGCCTTAATTGCTAATCCAGAAGAGCTTGGAGCCACAGGCACAATGTCCCCTCCCCAGTGCTGAGCGGATCCCCAGGGAATTATTGGAACAATTAATCATGGGACAAAATCATTATAGAGAGGTGAACCCAAAGACTGGGTTCCTCTGGAAAAGGGATTTTAGCAGAAGAGAGGAAGGGGTTGGAGCAGCTCCCAGCAGTGACTGCTCTGGGTGACCACGGTGGCCCCAAGGAAGGACAGTAGTGGCATTTCCCCACTCCTGTGGGGAGGTGCTGTTCCTAAGGGAAGATCCCTAATGGAACTCGCCATCCCGGGGCTGGAGCAGTGTGTTCAGGATTTGGGGAGCTGGTGGATGCTCCATTGGCTGTGCAGAGTGTCCACAGGGCTGTGGGACATCCCTGACAGCAGCACAGGGCTCCCTCATCCCTCTGTCCTGTGCGAGGGAGGCACATCCCTGCAGGACCCTGGTTTGGGGCAGAACCAGGGAAGGGATGTGTTGGGGGAATGGGGGCAGGGAGAGGGGCAGGGAAACTCCGGTGGGAACCTGCTGGGAAATCCCAGAATCATTTAGGTTGTAAAGGATCTCCAGGACCATTGAGTCCAACCCTTAGCCCAGCACTGCCAAATCAGCCTTTTCAGGGAGCTGAGGGTGCCTGGAGAGCTGGGGGACAGAATGGGCACCACCAAGTGCCATGAGCCTGCAGCTGGGAAGAGGGCAGGGCTGGAAGGGATGCAGGAATGGCAGGGCTGGACAGGATGGCAGGACAGGCAGGACAGGAAGGACAGGTAGGGCTGGCAGGGCTGGCAGGACAGGTGGGGCTGGCAGGACAAGCAGGGCTGGCAGGGCACTGGGCAGCATCCTGCCTCCCCAACCCGCTTGCTCAGCAGCATCGGTGCAGCCCCAGGTCTCGTTTCCCCATCTCCACAGGGCAGCCGGAGGCCCAGGGAAGCTCCCAGAGCCCTGGCCCGTGTCTGGAAGCACTTGCTCAGCCAGAGCCCGGAGGATGGGGAGGGACGGGCGATGAGTGGAGCCGTTTGTGTGTCGGGGACGCACGATTTAGTGTGGCCGCTGTTCCTGACAGGACCTGCCCGCGGGGGAGATCCCGGTGTCCGGGAGATTCCTAGGCTGCAAAGCGGATCAAAGATCCCTCACACCTCCGGGGGGGAGGTGGCGGGGTGGCCATGCCCTGGCCCCTGGCACTCGTGCAGGGCTGGTGTAGGACTGGGGTTATTTTGGTGCAGAGCTGGGGGGTGTTTCCACCACTGGACTTCGCTCCTGAGCTGGTGGAAGCAGCTGAGGAAGGTGTGGCTGCTCCTGGGGCTCCAGTGTCCTGGAAAAACCCTGTGGGGTGTCCCAGGAGAGGAGACCTGAGGGAAGGAGGGGTGGGATGCCCTGCATTTACTGCGGGGTGGGATATCTCGACTTTGAGATGGCTTCGGGGGTGGGATGTCCCCACATGGAGGCGGCTTTGGGAGGCTGGGATTTCCACACGTTTCTCTGGATAAGGACAGTTGTGCGGAGCGCTGCCCTCGTGCACTGACCCGGGGAGGCAGCGAGTGGGGCTGGGAGGAGCAGCAAAGGTCTTGATCAAAGACGGGTCACTCCTGCGAACACCCCCGGCCCCCCCAGCGCTCCCTGCCCACCGGCAGCTGCCGGGTAATGGCTTTCAGGTGTCCCGCAGGGAATCGGCGGAGGGAGGTTCAAAGGGAGAGGTTCAAAGGGAGAGCGGGGGCTCCTCAGCGAGCCCAGGGGTGCGGCAGGGCCGGGGGCTGCGGGGGGGACAGGGAATCAGGGCGATGTGACACGAGTCCCGTCCCCCTCCTTGTGCCAGCCAGAGGCTGATGTTGAAACCTCCTTCGTGTCATGGAAGAGCTTGGGTGGAGAAAAATTCAAACACAGAACGTTTTGGAGGAGTTTCCATTTCTCCCTATTTCACTCTAAAAACAATGTCCTATTCCCTGCCCTCCCGATTTCGGTGAAAGACTCTGAAAACACGACTTTCCCCATCTTTTTTATGTGTGGGGAAAGTGTTGGCCGTTTTCTGACCAGTCGCACTCCTCGTTTCCTCCCTGCCGTTTTCCCTGAGTCACGGTGACACCACCTCACCATGCTTACCATGGCTGAGCGTGTTCCCCACGTCCCAGGGCGGTGACATCGGTCCGAGGTGGCAGAACCCACACCAAGAGTGAGAAAAAGGAGGAGATGAAAGCAATTTTATCCCTGGGATGTGAACATGCTTCATCCCGCCCTGGGATGCTGCAGAGAGGAAAACCACAAGGAAAGAGCCCAGGAAAGGGGGATCCAGAACTGCAGGGGGGTGATGGGGATAACCAGGGTGCATTTGTGGTGCTGCTGATGCCGCTGGTCCCACCTGCCTGGCGGAGACTTTGGCATCCCGGGGCGATGGGGCTGCTTTGGCAGCGAACACCTGCGGGGCTGGGCCAGGGAAAACAAAGGTGAGGTGTGGGATGGAGGGCGAGGGGCTCGCCGGGTCGGTCGGCTCCTTATCTCCCGCACTGTTTACTCCAAGATTAACCCGAGCCTGCAAGATTCGAAAGTCCAAGGAAAACCAGCGCTGGATGGGGATGGTCGGGGGCCTCCCCCCTTCCCCAGGCGGGATGGCCGCGCACTCCAGGAGGGCTGGGGTTTAAAGTCCAGGCGATTGCAGGGTGATTTACGACTCATTATTCTCTGGTGCAAGAACTGGTTAATGAGTAATCAGGGGCTGGGCAGGCGCGGGGGAAGGGGGGAATTGCGGAATATTCCCGAGGGGAAGGGATTTCTTCCTCAGCTCGCCCCGGGAGGGGAGCAGCGAACAGCGCTGGGAAGGAAGGGGAAGACCATTCCCAGCCTCCTCAGCTCAGGGACGGGACAAAGAATTCCTGGATCTTTTCCATGTTTTACACACCCCCTGCGACCACGTTTAGCTGTTTCCCCATTACTTTCCAATCATGCCAGTTATCAGAAGCCCATTTATCTGATAATCTGGGACTTGGATTTACTCCATGTTTTTGTAGTGCGTGATAGCACTTCCCATCCTGCTGACTCCATCAATTTGTCTGGAATGGTGTGGACTGGCGCAGGAAACCCTCCACTCCCAAACCTGGCCAGAAACAGCTGGATGATGGTAAAACCTGGAAGAGAAGGAGGCAGCACTGCTTAGCTCCGCGCTCCCAACCAGCCGGGGATTCCTGCCCGGTGAGGGGATCTCCCTCCCGCCGGGGTCCTGGCAGAGCTAGGATGGAACAAGAGGATCCCCTGCACCCCGTACCTCGGGGCTTGGCCTGCCCTTCCCCACAGAGTGCGGCACAAACATTAGCAGATAAAAAGCCCCATAAGTGAACCCCAGGGCAGGGAGGGAGGGGAACGGGAAGGTGAGCCAGACTGGCAGTGCCTTTGGCAGCGCCTTGGGAAGGCGCCGCAGGGAACGGCTGTGCCTGCACCCAAATCCCTGCCAAACCCAGGGCAGGAGCGGGGCAAGGCAACCCCCGGCTGACCCCAGCCCTCCTGCAGGATCGTGGATCCTGCTTGACTGAAAGGTTCTGGGGCTCCCAGAGCATTCCCAAATGTTCATTCTCAAAGCTTTGATTCCCGGCCGGAGCAGCCCCTCGGGCCAGCCTGTCCCAGCAGGGCAGGGGACAGCCGGTCTGCGGCTCCGGGGGCAGGGACCACCATCAATCACGGCCCCGGGAGCGCTCCGCAGCCGCGGCTCCGCGGGGCTAGGACGATGTGCTGCCCACGGGTCACCGCCTGCGGCCAAAGAGCACTGCCCGGGGGCGCCGGCTTTGCTCTGGGAAGTGGCTCTGGAATAACAGCCCTTGCTAGGCTCATCCCACCCGCAGGGAACGTGCGGCGTGGGGGTGGGACAGCCCCGGGTGTCCCGGCTGGACCAGCCGGGTGTCACTCGTGCCATGAGGCATTCCCAGCACTCCCTGTCACAGGAGCCGAGGACCAGCCGGGGAGAGCTTCCCTGCCTGGGGCCTGCCTGCACGGGGTGCTCTGCTGAAGGTATGGGATGCTCTCCTGGCAGGAATGGCCCTCTGTATGGATGGATGCTCCCCTGCCTGTGTGGAATGCTCTGTTGCTGGTGTGGGATGCTCTCCTGTCAGGAATTCTCCCTGGTCCCTGTGGGATGCTCTGCTGCCTGCCAGGCAGGGTTAGTGGGGCACGAGCTGTTTTTGGAGAGGCTGAGCAAGTGCTCCTGTGTTTCCCTTGGATCCATGACTCCATTAAAGCAGTTTTCAGCTCAAAGGTCGCCACAAAACCTCGACTTCACTCAATGTCTCAGCTGCAGAGTCCCCAGCCCTGCAGCTGGGACCAAAGAGTCTGTCCCAGCCACCGGGGTGACAGTGGTGACACCAGAGCTGCCGCTGTCACCCTCCTCTGCAGGCAGCAAGTGGCTGGAACGGGGAGAGGCGGCCCCGGCAAAGCCCAAATCCTGTGATCCAGGAGTGCTGGAGGAGACAGCCAACTCCTCCCTCCAAATCCCTCCTGTTTTGTCTGTGCTGCAGCTGTGGGGAATGAGCAGAAAGTGGTGGAGCAGGGATGAAGGGTCCAAATCTAATTTAAGTCGGTGCATTAGGCCAGGGATTATTTGGCTCAGGGACTGCTGGCTGTGAACAGGATCCCGGGGAAGCACTCGGCTTGGGATGTCGGGAAGAGCTACCATTCCCCAGGCCTGGGTCGGATACACTGTAATTAATATCAGCAAGGAATTAGGAGGGATTTGGAGACAGAATGGCCTGAGATTAAGTCAAACAGCAACGTGACCTCAGCTTTGTTAGAAATCCCCTTCCTAAAGGGCCGGCGCTTCCTTGCAGCAGCTGGGCTGGGAGGCCACCAGGAACTGTCCCCTCTGTCCCTGGTCACCCAGGCAGCACTGGGACCAGCCCTGGGATTCTCCCTCACCCTGCACCCACCGCCCAAAGCATCACCCACAGCGTTGGGAAGGGCTCAGAGTCCTCACACGGTGCTTCAAAAGCTTTTCTTAGTGGCCCTTCCTAAGTCTGCTCTGACAGGGGCAGAAGAATCCTCTCTTCCTCCCCAGGGATCAGATATCAGAGAATTAAGCAAGAAACAGGATCCAAACCCTCCAATTCCTCTCTAAGCCGCCTCTCACACAGTTGGGTGCCTCCAGGACAGTCCCTCTGGTGACCCTGTCCCTCTGTTACCCCTCACCCATGTCCCTGTGTCAGGTGACACCTGGAGCACAGGAGGGTGGCTCTTCTGTGGGATCAGAGAGCTAGTGCTGCTTTTGGGAACTTTTGGGGTGTTTTGCAATCCAGGACATACCAGAGAGCCTAGACTGCAGATCCAGAGGCAGGGGAGGAGGAGGAAGGTGGGTACTGAGGCTGCATCACCCAGAGAAATCTCCATCTTTGACCAACCCACCCTTTTGGGATTGTTGTGACCTCCTGGGCTGCAGAATGACCCCGGAGCAGGAGGAGAGGCCCTTTCTGCTCCCCTAGCCCTCGGTCCTGCTGGTGCTCCAGGGCCATCACAGCCCAAATTCCTCCAAGGTGTAGTGGCAGGACCAATGTCCAGGATTGATTCCCACATCTTGCTCCTTGCACGTGCCCAGGTGCTCTCCCTGCAGCCCCAGCTCTCCCTGCCCCGGATTCTCCCAGTTCTTCCTCTCCAGATGCCCCTGCCCAGCTTGGCCTGGGCTCTCCTTCCCTGTGCCAAAGTCAACAGGGCCACGGCCACAGCCCCGTGGTGACAGCAGCCCATGGACAGGTAGGAAATAAATAATGTCGGGAGATAAACAGAGCAAACACAGCCTGGGCCACTGCATTTCAGACAATATTTGCAGAGCAGGTGTGTCCACCCCACCCACCTGAGTCACCGCGGGCAGGGTGTGGCTGGGGGGGCAGTGCCCGGGGGTCCCAAAGCTCTGCAGGCCCTGCTCTCACCAGCTCTTCTCCTCTGTGCCCATAAAGGGGCACCCAGAGCACCCACGGGGCCGCTCAGGGGAGCGTTGCCCCCTCAGCAGACCCTGCTCCTCCTCTCCAGGGTGCGTGTCAAAAGCTCTGGGGGGCTCCACGGCACCCTGAGGATTCCCCGGGAGATCACGGAATCGCAGAATGGTTGGGATTGGAAGGAGCCTTAAAGATGATGTTGTCCCAAAGCCTGGCCATGGACAGAGACACCTTCCACTATCCCAGGTTGCTCCAAGCCCCATCCATCCCAGCCTTGGACACTTCCAGATGCTCCATCTGGTGCCCCCAGTGCAAGGTAATGTTTGTTTCAAAGGTTCTTGGAGTTCTTTGAACCAGGAACTGAGTTTCCAGAATATCCAAGAGGGTTGGGGGCCCTGAGCACCTTCAGGGACATCAGCTGACCCTGGTGACCCCACAGCTGGCAGCAGGAGCAGCAGGAGCAGCAGGAGCTGCCGGCGTGTCCGGGACATATCCCAGAGCAATCTGTGTTTATCCTGCCTCGCTCCCAGCTTTGCCTTTCCCTTCTCTGCTCACATCTGGCCACATGTGGCTGTGTCAGCTGCCACACCCTGAGCCTGCAGACTGTGTGTTCCCTGCTAACTGGTGCTGATGGATGAGGGAAGGGCAGGAAGCGTGGATCACATCCCAAATCCAGCTCTTGGCGTGGCAGCGACAGATCCCTGGATCCAATGGGGAGCTCAGAACAGGCTGTTCACTCTGGCACAGTCTCCAGGGATGTGCAGAGAGATCCCAGGAGAGCCCAGCCTGCCCCACAGTCCTGCTTGGGGCTGGTGAGGGATGGATCCTCTTTGCCAGGGGAAGTTTGGAGGTGGCAGAGATGCTTCTCCTGCTCCTTCCCAGCTCTGCCACCGGCAAAATTCCCACAGAGCCAGTGGGGCTACCCCGACATCCACGGAGTGACTCTGCTGCACCACAGCCACTCCTGGGATGCTGCACCTCCACTCTCCATCGAGATGGCTCCAGGGTGTGACAGGGCAAAAGGAGATTTCCCTTCCCCCGTCCTGATTTGGGCTGCCTGGAGAGGTTGTTATTCCATGGGCATGTTGCAAAAACCAGAGCACTCAGGAAAACTCCCACAAAACAGGGCTGAATTCCTAAAAAAAAATCATTTGGGAAATTCCTTGAAGCATCCTGTAGTGCATAGGAAAAAGTCCTGCAAAGCACAAAGAAAATTTTTAGAAATCACCTGGAAAATTCCTAGAATTCCTCATCTGAGGAATTTCTAGAAAACAGTGGAAGACTCTGAGAAAAGTCCTTGGCTGAGGTTTTCTGGATGGAAATGTTTCTCAAAAGCATTTGGAGAATTTCATACCAATATCCTAGACTGAGGAATTTCTTGAGAGCCCTTGTGGGAGTCTTGGAATTCTTTGGGATGCTCCTAGACAGGTTGCCGATAAGGAAATGCCAGAAAACTTCCAAAAGAGAGAAAACTAACGGGAAAAATGGAAAATTCTGGGGAAGTTTCTATGTGGAGGAAAGTCAGAGAACGTCTAGGGCATTCCTTGGAATTTTTCAGATTGGAGAAGTCTTATGAACATTCCTGGAAATGTTCTAGACGCAAAGTCATAGGAAATTCCTAGGAAGCCTTGGCGTTGCGAGAAAGGCTGAAGGATTTAGGAGGAACACACCTTCCCCAAACTTACAGGACAAATGTGTGCAGGAACTGGTGTGCTGTATCCACAGCAGGATGATTTTTTGCCTTTTATACCCCTCTTATATACCCTTTTATATAGTTTTATGTATTCTTAGTGCTTGAACACATACTTGTAATTTCCCATCCTGATAACTCAGCTCAGCCCCACGGCACCGTTAAACCAGGAGAGCAAACATCCTGGGAGCCCCAGACACCAAGGGCCTCTCCAGAACACATTTTGGAACCTCAGACAGGCCCAGCCAGGGGGAGGGTTCCTCACAACGAGGGGCTCACTCCAGCCTCTCATTGGGGAATCTTTGATAGATGTGCTAATTAGCAAGGCCTATAATTGTGCGCATTTCAATGTGTGAGGGTGGTGTGTGCATTTCAGGGCATTCCGCCTGGACCAAGTGCTGCACCCCAGGATCCTTAAATAAATACTGAGGTAAAAACCCCTTTTCCCCTTAAGCCATGTTTTGGTTTTAATTTTAAGACCAGAGAAAGGCAATAGCATCCCTAGAAAGCTCCAGGAATTTCCCAGGAGGTTCCAGGTGAAGGACTCAAGCATGGTGTCCACCCTGATCCTCTTTACTTTCCAGCCTGAGTCTGGCAGGATTTGCCTGGAGCTGATCCTGTTTTTCTCACGGATGCAGAGCTGGCCCCACAGATCTGATCTCAGGGTGGTAAGAAGTCTCCACTGGTGACAATTCCCACAGGTCCATGAAGCCACTTGCTGGGAAAAGCATCAAATCCATTATCCGAGGATCGTGTTGTCAATTTTCCCATTCCAAACCTCTATACATTTATTTGTCCCTTTATCCTCTTTTTCCTGGTCCATTTCAACTCTTTCCAACAGGTCCTGTCCCAAACCCTGGATCAATGTGATGCTTTCCCCACCATCTCCTCGTTCCCTGGCGTGGATCCATCGGAGCTGAGCAGCAACAGATGAAGGAAAAAAAGGACATTTCCTCTTTTGTTCTCTTTCCTGGCTCCAAGAGTTCTTAATATTCCACTTGCCTTTTCTGACTCTTGCTAATCATTGAAAGGAGGCCTTCAAAGGGGCTCGTCAGCGTCTCCGAGATCTCGTTAAATCCCAGTAATTGCTGATACGGAGCCGCCGCGTGTCCGGATGGGGGGAAAAGCTTTTCATGTTCATTACTCTGCAATTATGAGCAGGGAAGTTCATCTGCCATTTTATTGCTCTGTTCCATACGACCATTCCATTCCCCTGCAATTCCTCAGTGCCAGGAGCTATTTGGAGCCGCTCCGAAGTGCTCAGCTGTTCTCTTCCCTCTCCTGGATCATTCTGGGGGGCACAGAGGAGGTTTCTGGCCAAACTCCTGTGGGACCTAGTTGAAAGTCCTCTCTCCTGCACAAACAGGCGGTTCCCCAAATCCTGCCATCCTTAACCAGGGATTACCATTCCCATTTATCCCCGGGCTGCTCTTGCCTCACCAGCCTCAGCTGAGTGACCTTGCAGAGACCTTTTAGAAACCCCAAATATTGCAACTTCTCTCCTCCAAGCCTCATCCAGGAGCTCAATTACTCTAATTAAGCTCATGTTACAGCATGGCTGGTGTGGACAGACCAGCCCTGGGACTGCCAGGGTTCAGTACTCGTCCTAATTTTCTTCTGGAGCACCTGAAGATGGAGATCTGTCAGGTCTCTATCCCAGGTAGTGCATGAGCTGGGTGACCTGGAAATTCATGGACATCTTCAGCTGCTGGTGCAGGAGGGATGATCCTTAGAATCACAGAAACCCTCTGGGGCCATGGAGTCCAACCATCTCCCAGCACTGCCAAGGTCACCACTGACCATGTCCCCGAGTGCCACACTTATATGGCTTTTAAACCCCTCCAGTGATGAGGACTCCACCCCTGTGCTCGGGCTGGACAACCCTTTCCATGAAGAAATTTTCCCTAATATCCAGATAAACCTCCCCTGGCCCAGCCTGAGGCCATTCCCTGTCCTCCTGTCCCTGTTCCCTGGGAGCAGAGCCTGACCCCCCCCGGCTGTCCCCTCCTGTCAGGGAGTTGTGCAGAGCCACAAGGTCCCCCCTGAACCTCCTTTTCTCCAGGCTGAGCTCCTTTCCCAGCTCCCTCAGCTGCTCCTGGGGTTCCAGCCCCTTCCCAGCTCTGTTCCCTTCTCTGAACACACTCCAGCCTCTCAATGCAGCAGCACAAAAGCAACGGAAGGTGGGGAGGGATTTGGGAAAAGCTCCTTGGGCTTGACAAAAGCTCCTGAGGTGCTGCTGATGGTCCTGGCTCCTTCGGGCAACACCCATCAAGGTCAGACAGATGGGAGGAAGAGGGTGGCCAAAGGGCCTCTTTTGATCCAATTTTTCTCCCTTCTTGAGTGAGGAGTTTGATGGGAATAGGTTTAAAGTAAACAGAGGAGTCCTTGGGGCGGGCTCTGCGGGGCTGGCAGCATCCGCCGGGGTTGGCGCTGCCCCGGACAGGGAGGATGAGGCGTGGGATAATTCCCAGCATCCATAGGATGTTAGTTTTTGGACTTCATCAATAAGACTCTTCTCCTGCGGCTCCCTAAAATGTTTATGGAAGAGATACAGGAAGGGAGGAAGATCAAACCTGCTCTGGCGAGGCCTTGCTGGCTTTATCTGTGGTTTATGAGGTGGCCAGACCTTGGCGGCTCCATTTTAACTTGTTTTGATCTGGCCGTGCTTTATGACGATTATTCTGAAATGTTTTGACAGGCACAAGCCTCACCCGTCTGGGCTGCTCTGCCGGGAGTCCCGGGGCAGTGCTCCCACAGCCCAGCTTTTCCATAAAAACCCAAAAGTTCAGAGGGGGAGATGATGCCTGTCCTGAGGATGCTGCACCCATGTCCACCTGGGAAGCCTTGACTTGCTCATGGCCCTTCCCTCTGCTTGCAGCCTCTGTGGGGTTTGCTGGTAGTGCATTTCCGAACTTTGGGAATGGTTTTCCAACAGATGTTTGGGCTCTCAAGCTGCATTTTTGGTTTTTCCCCCAAAACTGTCTCTCATTTGCACACATTTCGTACTTTTAGTTAAAAAATTCCCAGCTGCAAACCACATTTCTGGGAGGATCATCCCTTTGTGCTTCCAGTGAAATTGGGAATGTTTCGATAAATCATTCTTGGGTTCTTTTAAAGTTTTTTTTACGGACAATATTTGGAGCTGCTGGCTGGATTTGAGGACAAGTCTGGAGGGGTGGTGAGGTGAGCTGTGCTGGGCTCCCAAGGCCAAGGGAGGTGTGGGAAGATGCTTGTGGTTCCCAGAGATCAGCAGGATCACATCAGAGGCAGCACCTTCCCCACCTCCTGTTTACAGTCCTTCCAACCAGGTCTCCATCCGCAGTCCCCAGGAGCTGGAGCCATGTGGGAAATAATCATGGAATCACAGCATGGTCTGGGCTGGAAGTCACCTCAAATTCCATCTTGTCCCACCCCCTACCATGGGCAGTGACACCTTCCACTTATCCCAGGTTGCTCCAAGTCCTGTCCAGCCTGGCCTGGGACACTTCCAAGGATCCAGGGGCAGCCACAGCTTCTCTGGGCAGCCTTTAGGCACTGGAAGGGGCTCTGAGGTCTTGCTGGAGCCTTCTCTTCTCCAGGTCTCCCAGCCTGGATCCAGAGGGGGTCCAGCCCTGGAGCAGCTCTGTGGCCTCCTCTGGACTCACTCCTGCAGCTCCACACCGTCCTGTTGGAGGTAGCTCTGCAGGTGGGGTCTCACCTGAGCGGGGCACAATTCCCCCTCCCTACTTCCCACACTGGGGATCAGCCCAGGCTTCAGGGGGTCCCCAGGGCCGAGGAGGCTCCAGCCACGGGCTGGTCCTGTTGGATGTGCCCAGCCCTGTTGCTGGAAACTTGGCGTTGTCTTATCCAGATCAAGAACTGCTCTGGGAATTAGGGATGTGCTGCCCTCAGCATGGTCTCTCCTCTGTTCTCAGCCCTCATGGACCAAACCCGCCCCTCTTTGCACTCACCTCTCGGGGTGGCGTGCAGGGCATTAGACCATGAGGGTGAAATTGCCTCCTGCTAATCTGTGCAGATTCCCTCCCCTCTTCCTGGGCCCTGCTGCCCATTCCTCTCCGGGCCGTGCCTGCTGCCCACCCTTGGCAGTGCCCTGCTCCCTGAGCATCCCACACCTGAGATTTGGGATGCCCTTTCCAGCCAATCCACCCCGGGATGCTGGGGCAGAGGAAGCAGGTGGTTCACTGCATTCCTGCACCATCCCAGGGGGAAGGAGGATGGGCCCAGGGGGAAGGAGGATGGGCCCAGGGGGAAGGAGGATGGGCCCAGGGGGAAGGAGGATGAACCCAGGGGGAAGGAGGATGAACCCAAGGGGAAGGACGATGGGCCCAGGGGGAAGGACGATGGGCCCAGGGGGAAGGACGATGAACCCAGGGGGAAGGAAGGAGGATGAACCCAGGTGGAAGGAGGATGAACCCAGGTGGAAGGAGGATGGGCCCAGNGATGCCCTTTCCAGCCAATCCACCCCGGGATGCTGGGGCAGAGGAAGTGGGTGGTTCAGTGCATCCCTGCACGATCCCAGGTGGAAGGTGGATGAACCCAGGGGGAAGGAGGATGAACCCAGGTGGAAGGAGGATGAACCCAGGGGGAAGGAGGATGGGCCCAGGGGGAAGGAGGATGGGCAGGCAGCGAGCTGTGGCTGCGTTTGCATCTCTGTGGGTGTTTTCTTCATTAAAATGCTGTGGGAAGACGTTACCTTGCCTGCCTCTGTGCTTGTTGCTCCTGAGCTGGAAGCAGGAGCCTTTGTCAGGGAGAATGGGAAGCAGTTTTGGCTGGAAGAGCTTTCCGTGGGTGGGCACCGGCCGCAGCTGTGGCTGCTGCCCACAGAGGTACTGAGGCTTTGGCAGGGGGAGGAGGGGGCAGGGGACTTTTGGACAGTGTGAGTTTGATTTGTGCCACCCCGATGGCAAAGCTCAATATCCCTTTTAATGTCGAAAGCCCTCTCTGTGTCTGCCACCTGCACTTCCGAGCTCATTTCTCTGAGGACCCCTCCATCCCCCCTATCTCCTGTGGGTGGTTACTGCCAGGAATTTTCATCTGCCTCAGAACTGCTTTGATCTGCAGCTCCCGGAAAAGGAAAACATGCGTTTTCTCTCTTTATTTTATTTTAAGCATTGTTTATCAGAGTGGCAACACCTTTAGGTGAAGGGGCGTGTGGGCAGGGCCCCCAAACCATCCACCCTCTGAGGAAAAGGCTTGGGAGTGCCTGGAAGGATGGGATGGCTCGGGATGGGGGCAGCAGGGACCCCCTGTGTCCCCTACGGTGGGAGGTTTCACACAGTCGGGCATTCATCGGGCTCCTGATGCTCTCCCGATGCTCTCCCGATGCTCTGAGTGCCTCCAGGCAGGGCTTATCGGGGCTGGACATGCCTTGGAGGCAGCGCTGAAATGGATGCTGCTCACTGAGCTCCTTAATTGCTTTTAGTTGTAGACTTATTAAAGAACAAGATTTAAATAACGTCAGGGGGAGGAAGAAAAAAACACCTCAATAAAAACAAGCTGAAGGAGGGAGCAGAGAAGCTTCCCGTGGTGCTGAGCGGAGTTACCGCGAGGAGTCGTCAGCAAAGGCTTCCAGGTTTCCAATTTTTCCTCCAAATCTGCTTTGAGTTTAAGCAAATCCCCAAAGATTGCCCATGAATAGTCATGCGGGAGCTGCCTGTGCCTGTGCTCCAAAAAACCAGATTCCTGGCAAAAAGGAGATGAGAAAAAGCACCAGGTTTTCCTTGAATATTCCTTATTATTTGGGGAAGGCTTGTAGACACTTGCGCTGAGATCTGATAGGAAAAGATTTGCCCAATTATGGAATGGAAACGGTGCCGGGGGTCGCAGCCAAGGCAGGGAGCGGCTCCAGAGGCTCCTCCAGCCCAGCCTGGGCACGACCCCCCTGCCGGGCAGGGGCAGCTCTCCCTGGCACGGCCCCGCCTGTGTGGGTGTCGAACTCCGAGCGAAAAAACCATCCCGAGCACCTGGGGGAAATCCAACAGCGAAAAGGAGCCAAAACGCTGCGGGAAAACTTCCCTTGATCACCCCTTGGCATGCTCAGGGGTCGGGGAATGGGAGATGAATCCCAGGTTTGCCCTGAGTGATGGAGGCACATCATAGGGTTCATCCCAAGAGAACGCCTTGGAAAGGGCATTAGGAGAGGGACTCCTCATGTCTCTATGGAGCTAATTGGGATCACGGCAGGAGGTGTGAAGGGAGTGCTGAGGAGCCCAACGTGAAGGCTCTCGGTGGGATGAAGGATTCAGCCAGGACTTGGAATTTGCCCCAGATTGCCTCATCTTTTCTTGGGAGAAAAGACCTTTCTCCCAGCGAGGTTTCTAGAAGTTGCTCTGGACTTGGATGTTGGGATTTCAGATATCAAAGGAACAAAAAGCCGTGGGTCACGCATTTCTTTCCACTGCATTTGATAATTCCACCAGCCACATCCTCTCCCTGGAACTCAGATCTTTTCGGTGGAAATGCAGGAGGAAAATGGCTCAAAGAGGGAGGAAAAAAGTAAAAAAAGAGGGACAAGAATAGGAGGGCAAATGGGAAAGAAATGTGAGAAGAATGGGATGGGAGATGAGAAGGAATTGGGAGAATGGGATGCTGGCGGGGCAGGAGCTCCTGGAACCAAATCCTCTGGGCTTGGGATCTCTTTCCTCTGTGCTGAACCCAAAACTGCCTGGTCTGAACCTAGAAATGCTTTTTCCCTCGTCTGAACCTGCGAAAAAACCAGGAGAGCAGGGACATCCCTTGGTTCTCAGGGTTGTCCCTTGGCCCACAGAGGTCCCTCGGATCACCAGGGTGCCGCTGGGCTCTGGAGGGTGTCCCTGTGGAGCCGGGAATGGCAGCCGGGAATGCCGTCCGGAGCCGGGAATGGCAGCCGGAGCAGGGAATGGCTGCGGGAGCAGCGGGGAAGGGGCTCGGCCGCACGGGGCCGGTCCCTGCCGTAGCTGCAGCTCGTTAAAGTCTGGCTGGAGGCGAGAGAGATGCCTCGATAAAGATGTGAAGCGAAATCGGGGGTAAGTACAGTAATCTCCCAACTTCCCACCGGGGTGTGAGCGCCCAGGTTGTAAATAGGCTGGAATCAAAGACTCATAAACCATGCAAATTGCTCCGTGTGTGTTTGTCTGTCTCCTTCCCATGTCTTTGCCCCTCACCTTCTTCCTCTGAGTCTCTATCTCTCTATCTCTCCTCTTTCCATGAGCTCTGCTCCCGACGAGCCTGTTTGGGCGAGGGAGGGAGGATTTAAAAGGCATTTTTGTGGTTCTGGGCAGCAAGTCAAAAAAAATCTGCTTTTTTTTCCCCTGCCACCCTGGGCCCCCTCCCCATTCCAGGCTCAGGGACACGTCACCCCAAACCTACACAGCCATCAAAATAAACATTAATTAAGATATTTCCAGTGATCTTCACTGTCACAAATTACCAGCTCCACAAAAGCAGCGCTGCAACTGCTCAGGATGTTCAGTTTATCCCTTTTTGCGATGGCTGAGAGATAAAACTGAATTTCTCCACTTTCCTCTTCTGCCTTTTGGCCCATCCTGCTCCGCACAGGGAGCCAGCGGGTCTGGAAAAGCAGCGGCACCACGGGGTTGCATCCCCAAAACCTGCAGTGGGGCGTGGAGCGATGTCCGAGTAGGAATCGGGGAGCCATGAGCCACCTAAATTGGAGGATTACAGAGCCTTGTGCTGTGTGGGAAACTAGGATCCCCTCCTGGGTCCTGGCGGGGTGGGGATGGGGTGTGAGGTGCAGGGGGGGATGGGGTGTGGGGATGCGGGGATTCTGGGATGGATGTGGGGATGTAGGGGTGCAGGATGGCAGGGAAAGTAGGGGTGTAGGGTGAGGGGATGCAGGAGATGACAGGATTGAGGAAGGCAGGGACGCAGGGCACAGGGATGCAGGGGCACAGGGATGATGGGAAGTACGAGCGCACGGGTGCAGATGTGCAGGGTGTGGGGATGCAGGGGATTAGAGGAGAGACAGGATTCAGGGATGCAAGGACGCAGGGGCACAGAAATGTAGGAATTCAGGGGGACACGGGTACAGGGATGCAGTATTGGAGGGGTACGAGAGTGTAGGGATGCGTGGGTGCAGGACTGAGGATGCAGGGATGCAGAAATGTAGGGATGCAGGGATGTAGGGATGCAGAGCCACGTGGATCCCAGGGGCACAGGGATACGGGAGTGCAGGCCCATAGGATTGCAGGAGTGCAGGGTACAGGGCACAGGGGTGCAGCAGTGAGGGGTCCAGGGGCCTGGATCTCCCTGTCCCGGCTCCCGCAGCCGCCGGGGAAGCAGCGTGGGCCGCCCGGAGCAGGCGAGCTGCCAGGAGCCGGAGCTGGCAGGGCAGGGTGGGGAAGCAGGAACAGGAGCCCCGCTCCTCCTCCCCTCGGGGAGAGCTGTGGCTCTCGGCGGGAGGCTCGTGAGTACACACAGACTCTCTGGAGCCTCCCATGTAAATCCTGGCAAGACGCAGCCAGCTCTGAGCTCATTCACGTGAGATCACCGGCTCGTTCGGGGCACGCGGGTGGGGACGTGCCGGGAGCTCCGGGACCCTGCCCCGGGGGGCTGCCCGCCGCCTGCGAGCTGGGAGAAGCGCTCAGCCCATCCAGCCCCTCTCCCTCCAGGTCCCTCTTAGAGCAGCGCCGTGCCCGTGTGGCCACACGCAGCATTCCCCAACCTCCTGCAGCCAGCCGGCAGGAGCCTGCTGTCATGCCGAGATACGGGCTCTGATCCTGGGGATGGCACGTGGGTCTGGGGACGGCAGGCGTGACATTGGGGATCAGCTCTGGCACTGGGGATGGAAGGTGTGGCACGGGGGACCTGGTGTGACCCTTGGGATGGGCGATGGGACACTGGAGATGGCAGGGGTTCCACTGGGAATGGCAGGTCTGACCTTGGAGGTGGAAGGTCTGATCCTGGGGATGGAAGGTCTGACACTGGGAATGGCAGGTCTGACCCTAAGGATGGCAAGTCTGGCACTGGGAATGGCAGGTCTGACCCTAAGGATGGCAAGTCTGGCACTGGGAATGGAAGGTCTGACCCTAAGGAGCAGGTCTGGCACTGGGAATGGAAGGTCTGACCCCAAGGATGGCAGGTCTGGCACTGGGAATGGAAGTTGTGGCACTGGGGATCAGGTCTGGCATTTGGGCTGGAAGCTGTGACCCTGGGAATGGCAGGTCTTACCCTGAGGATGGTGAGTTTGATCCTGGCGATGGAAGTTCTGACACTGAGACAATGGAAATTTGAGTTCTGACACTGAGGCAATTTCCCTGACAATGGAAATTGTGACACTGGAAGTGGAGGGCCTTGTCCTGGGGGTGGAAGATCTGATCCTGGGAATGGTAGGTCTGGCCCTGGGGGTGGCAGGTGTGGCACTGCGAATGGAAGATCCAGCCCTGGGAATAGCCGGTCTGAACCTGGGGACAGCGAATCTGATCCCAGGGACGGCAACACTCGGATTTTCCATCCCGGCCAAGGAGCAGAGGCCACGGCAGGCGGGGGAACAGCCCCGGGAGCGGCGATGCCTTGGGCCATCCATGGGCGGCCGCGTGTCCCGGCACAGCCTCGGGCTCCCGGCACTTCCCCTGGGATCGGACACAGCCCCAGGTCACCTCCTGCTCCTCCGCCACCCTCCACCACTTTTCCTTTGGTGTTCAAACCCTGCGGGATCTCTGTCTGCAGTTGCGACTTCCCCCGGCCACTGCTGCTCCAAAGAAAACAGATCCATGTGTTTGAAAATCTCGGCTTACACAGCATTCCTCCAGCTTCTGCTCCTTTTTGGGGCTTCTCCTCCTTCCCCCGGCTCGGTGACCTGAAAATGCACTTTGTGTTTTCCCCGGGAGAGGTGGATGAGGAGAGCTCCGGCATAGCTGCATATTAAACCCCGCGGATTTTCCCGAGGTGCCGCTGCCGCGCTCCCGTTCCGACAACTTTTTAATCGCTCACCCCAGATAGACCCGATTAGATTTATTTTTTTTCCCCCGCTAACAAAATCTTGGCGTTTCCTGTGCTCCTTTCTGTCTGTTCAGGCCCCTTTCATGTCTCCCAGCCTGTGGAAGGACGGCCGGCCCCGCACACCGGGATAGCGGCGGGAATTTCAGCGGGAATTCCAGCGACAAGCTGCTTATCTTCCCTGCCAGGTCATTAACGAGCTGGTGGTGCCTTTTGCAGGTCATTAAGGGAGATGTTAAGGAATGACCTCGGCAGCGTCCCCTTGGATATTCCCGCCTCCTCTGCACAATTGCTACCTCATATATATATAAATATATATATACACATATAGAAATGTATATAAAATATACAGATATAATATATAAGCATATAAATATTCATATATCACACATAAATATATAAAATCCATATACATCCACGTATAAATATATACTAATGCGTATATAACCACATATCTATTTATAAAACTACACATATATATATAATATATACAATAATATGTATCTATAGATGTTTCTTTCCCCACCGTATTACTCGTGGAATCTCCCGCTGTGCCATTCAGAGCTGCTCCTTCTACAGCCAATTTGAGGCATTTTCCTGATGTTTTCAACAATAATGATCAAAGAGTTAAAGGCAGCTCCGCAGCACATCTCACCCGTCACCTTTTTTATTACAAGGGTGAGATGATTCACTTCTGGTGGGAATTGCTTGGTTTTCTGGGAATCTCTGGATGCTCAGAACCCTTCTGTTGCCCTCACTCCGTGCTTAGGGTGGCACCAGCTGACTGCCAAGGATTTTTCTTGTGGTTTTTGTTGTCCCTTCCTTGCCCCATTGTCAGCCCTCAGCCCCACTCTGCTCTTTCCCAGGGCACAGCCAAAGCCATGGATTTGCTGGAGATGGGGAATGATGTCTCCTGCCCTGGAGGGCAGCAGGAAGACAGAGCCAGGAGGGAATTCAACCTCTCTCACCCATTTCTGCGGCCTCATTCGTTGAAGCCAAATTTCCTCCCTTTCCAGAAGTCTTTCCAGAAGAGGAAAGGGAGCAGCTCCAGTGAGGATGTTTAGGATTAAACCTCTACTCCAGTTCCATTAAAGCTCCTGATTAAAGTGCTGGACTCCAGACAATGCTTCCCTGACTCCCCAGTGCTGACAGCTGCTCCCCCAGCTCCCACTTTCCATCTACAGCCCAGCCCCTTTCCAGCCACCTTTGAATTTTTCCCTTTCTTGCAGGGTTTTATTCTTTTTTTCTTTAATTTTTTTTTTTAAACCCCAAATCCATGAGTGGCCACTTCTGCAAGCGATAAAAATCTTATTCCCTGCCTTTGGATTTTTTTTTCCAGGCAATTGTAGCTTGCAACACCTTAATTATCGCGGCTCTGAAAACCGGTTAAAGATTTTAATACTTCCTTCCCCAGCCTATTATGCAGCGACTTCTCAGCCCCATAAAATGTTCCTCTGGAGCCCTATGGCCTCGTGCTGCTGCATTTCCCTGCTCTTTCCCGATGGATTAAACACCCCCAGCTCCCCCTTTCCCTCTCCCCTTGGGGCAGGTGGGAAGCGCCCGGATTTCCAGGTGGAATATGGGGCCTTTTTAAAACTGAAATACTATGACACAGCCAGCAAAAATGTTGCATCATTTTAATCAGGCAGCACATCTGCAGAAGGTGCAAGATTCCCGGAGCCTGAGCGCGGGAATGATGGGATTAATCACGGGAAAGGCGAATTCTTGACATCACCTTCATGACTGGGTTTGATGCTCTGATTTCACTGCTTCCCTGGCACCCGTCCTGCCTGGCTGGCTGTTATTCCATGGGCACATGGCTCTTTGGATGTCTCCACGCATCCCATATCCTTAAAAAAAAAAATCCCTGGGTTTTTTGTTTTGTTTTGTTGTACAGAGGTTTGGGTTAATCATGAATTTCGGCCCCATCCGTGCAGGACTCCTTGGAAAAGCACTTTCCGTAGAGAGAGGCTGTGCCTCTGCCAGAGTGTCGGGGGTACACGTGCCAGCCCGGTGGGATCTCATCCCTTTCATCCTAGAAAACACTTAGGGGGAATCTCTCCCTGGTCCCACGGTGCCTTTGGGATGAGAGGAGTTTATTCCCCACCGATGTTTTATTTAGGTGAGTTTTAAATAACTCCAGTGCTTTCCTGGGGGAACCATCCCCCGGATTTCTGCACTAAGCACTTTTTCCTGGTGTTCAGCTGAATTTTTCTTTTTCTTTTCCTTTTTTTTCCCTTCTGTTTTATCCCATTTCTCTTTTTTTTCTTTTCCACTCAGAAATTTCTCAGGTAATTTAAATGTGAAGTGGCTGTGGAATACATTGGGCTGCAGCTCATCACTTGATGAGGGGCTGATTGGGCTCGGAGAGACTCTGCCAGTGGCAGGGGGAGGCGAGAGAGCCAGGAATTTTGGGAATGATGCCGAGTGTCACCAGTGCAGCCCCTTTAGAACAGAGCAGGTGGGGGAAAGTCATCCATAACCTCCCCAAAAATGTTGTCTTAATGAGGTTTCAAGGGAGATGAAGAGGGAGGAGAGGGAAGCCAAGAGTCTGGAATCCACATGGTGTGGGAAGGGTGCAGTGGGATGTGTGGGAAGGGGGCATGGATAGGACAGGAGGCAGCTCCTGGCCCCCAAAAAGGTGAAGATATTGGGAAAAAGAACGATGCCCTTTCTTGTCCCTCTCCAGCTGTAGGTAAGGACTCCAGGGGTCACCAGGTGTGTGGGTGGCTTTTGGATCCCTCAAGGATGGAGCTGTGTGGGAGCTGAGTCCCCTAAAACCCGTGATACCCACATGGGAATGTCCATGCCAGCCCCAGGAATGCCGGGGCAGGAGCTGGGCAGGAAAAGGGAAGGCAGATGGAAATCCCAGGGTCTCCTTGTAGAGGCACAAGGATCACTCACCATGCCTGGGATTTTGGACATGGATGGGGAATCGTTGTCCCCTGGACCTGCTCAGAACCCCCTGGCTCAGGACACGGATCCCTTCCTGTTCCCGCCCGAAGTCCAGCCCAGATCCCGGTGTCACTGCTGCACCCGAGGCTGGGAACCATTTCCCATTTAATTTATTGGGATTTTTTCCCCCAACCATCCAAGGAATTGCCCTGGTTGGGCACCACTGATTCCTTCCCATGGCTGGGTGGAAAAGCTGGTGCTCCGCTTCCCTGGGCAGGTGTTCCCTGCTGTGGGACAGCACTGGGAGGGCTGGGAGCAGCTTTTCCCCATTCTCCCAGACTGATTCCCACCTCTCCAAGGTGTCCCACTGCTCTGGATGGCACCTGTTCCCATTCCACGGGACCTCTCCCACCTTACAAGTGTTTGGTTTGGTGTTGCTGACACATTTCACTGTGGGCAGAGGCCACAATCCAGGTTTTTCCTGGCGTGTGTGCCAGGTGTGGCTGTGCTGGGGACTCTCCATAAAAAGGTGACCTTTGGAAGCTCGTGCCTGGCTCACCTGTGCCTGGCTCACCTGCTCCTGCCCTCATCCCAAGGATCCACAGCATCCCACAGCATTGAACTGTTCCCTATTGGGTCGAGGTGACAGGGTCAGATCCCAAAGTGCTCCCAAAGTGATCCTGAAGGGATCCTGTGCCCTCCTTGCCAGGGGAATTGGGCACAGGGGAGCCGTGGGGACATCATCCTCCCTTCCAAAGGATTCCTGGCTCTGGATCCCCACCTGAGTCTGTGCCGGGAGAGCGGCATCGCCATGGCAACGGGGCCTGATGTCACCGGCAGGGATGGAGGGGCAGGAGAGCGGGAATGGGAAAGGAGAGGGCAGGGAATGGGCAGGGAGAGGACAGGGAACGGACAGGGAGACCCAGGAATGGACAGGGAGAGGGCAGGGAATGGACAGGGAGACCCAGGAATGGACAGGGAGAGGGCAGGGAATGGACAGGGAGACCCAGGAATGGGCAGGGAGAGGCA
>VZRF01015228.1:0-45428 GCA_013396875.1 Vireo altiloquus | reverse complement strand
GGAGAGACAGGAGCAGGCAGGAATGGGCAGGAAGATTTCTCTAATGGACAGGGAGACCCAGGAATGGGCAGGGAGAGGCAAGGAGAGACAGGAGCAGGCAGGAAGGGCAGGGAATGGGCAGGGAATTGTCAGGGAATGGGCAGGGAAAGAAGGAATGGGCAGGGAATGGGCAGGAAGAGGCAGGGAATGGACAGGGAGACCCAGGAATGGGCAGGGAGAGACAGGAGCAGGCAGGAATGGGCAGGAAGAGGCAGGGAATGGACAGGGAGACCCAGGAATGGGCAGGGAGAGGCAAGGAGAGACAGGAGCAGGCAGGAATGGGCAGGAAGAGGCAGGGAATGGACAGGGAGACCCAGGAATGGGCAGGGAGAGGCAAGGAGAGACAGGAGCAGGCAGGAATGGGCAGGAAGAGGCAGGGAATGGACAGGGAGACCCAGGAATGGGCAGGGAGAGGCAAGGAGAGACAGGAGCAGGCAGGAATGGGCAGGAAGAGGCAGGGAATGGACAGGGAGACCCAGGAATGGGCAGGGACAGTCAGGAGCAGGCAGGAGAGCCCAGGATGGGCAGGGAATGAGCCAGGAGCGGGCAGGGATCCAAGGATCCTCTCCCAGGACCCAGCCGGGCGCTCAAATATATAAAAACTCCCATTTTTGGATGTTTTTTTCCTCCTTCCTCAGGTATTTCCTTCTCCTTTGGGTCAGGATGGCTCCAGAAGAGCCCAAATCCTGCTGCTCCCTGTGCCCAGATGCCATGTGCCCAATTTGGCATTTTCATGGAAAAGGCAGAAAAGTCACCTTGAAAACCTTGAATTTTTAATAAATGCTATAAATATGGAGCCAATTTGACCCTGATTTTACTTTTTTTATTTTTTTAATAACTTTCTCAATAGAAACTGAACTGACTCTGCCATTTTTTGGAATTTTTGAGTTTTAATTTGAGCTTTAATTTGAATTTTTGAAATAAAAACTGAAGGGACTCGGGGAGTTTTCGTTTATTTTTGTACTCAAAAGTGACTTTTTGGTTTGTTTTTCAATTTTCTCAACACAAATGAAAGCCACGCCAAAATTCATTGGTTTATTTTTGTAATAGAAAGGAACTGACTTGAGGGTTTTTTTAAATTTCCTTAATAAAAAGTGAACAGACTCGGGAAGGGGTTTTATTTTATTTTGTTTTTATTTTATTAATAGAAATTAAACCAACTCCAAGGGGGTTTATTATTGTTCTTATAATAGAAAGTGAAATGACTCCAAAGATTTTCTTAATAGGAAGAAAATTAATTCTGGATTTTGGCTCCCCCTCCCCATGGCCCAACTAAAAAGTCATTAAAAATTTACAAAAACTCCAAAAAGTCCAGAAGACATTAAAAAATTGCCACAGAAATAAAAAACCCACTTTAAATACAATTTTAAAGGAACCTCAAAACCCCTCAAAAATAAAAGGAACTTTAAAAAAGTTATAAAAAATTAAGGAAAAAAAAATCAAAAAAATTCTGGAAATAAAAAAAAAAGTTAAAAAAGAAATTCAGAAGACTTAAAAAAATCCAGAAAACTCAGAAAAAAAAAATTAAAATCTAAAAAAAAATCCCCTAAAAACCATCCCTAACCTCCAAAAACTAAAAAAACCACCCCTAAACCTAAAAAAACACCCAAACTAAAAAAAAAAGGCAAAAAACCATGAAGACTTAAGAGGGTTTAAAACATGTAAAAACCTTGAAAAATTTAAAAACCTTCAAAGAATTAAAAAGAAAACAAAAACCAGCAAAAATTTCCAAAATACTATAAAAAGGAACCAATTAGAAAACTGAAAAAATACATAAAAATTGGAAAACTTCAAAAGAGTTTTAAAAAAATAAAAAATCTGGGAAAAAAATTAAAAACCCTGTAAAAAAGTTTAAAAAAATCCCAAATCTTAAAAAAAGTGGTGAAAGGAAAAATATTTTTAAAACACTTTAAAAAGTCCAGAAAGTTAAAAAAAAATCTTTAAACAAAGTCAAAAAAGTCAGAAAAGACTTTAAAAAGTAAAAAGAATTAAAAACTCAAAAAGTAAAAAGAATTAAAAAAAATCTTTTAAAAACCTTAAAAAAAAGCTAAAGAAACTGAAAAAACCTCAAAAAATCCCCAAAATTTTTTAAAACCCTCGAAAAAAGTCCAAAAAATACTGAGAGATGTTTTAAAAATCCCTCGAAAATAATTAAAATATTTAAAATTCTTTAAAAAACCCTCCAAAACGTCCAAGAAGTGGCAAATCTTTTTTAAAAATGAGGAAAAATCTGAAAAAAAACCCCAAAATCTTTGAAAAACCCTCGGAAAAATTCTTAAAAAAATTAGAAAAACTTAAACAAATTTCTTTAAAAATGAAAAAATTGAAATACCCTCCAATTCGATGCGAAAAAGTCCCGGTCAGAGCCCTTCGCACCCCTCCCAGCCCAGGGATTTTATGGAATATTTGGGTTCCATTCCGGCCCCGCCGCCGCTTCGGGCGTCCGCTGGGGGGCGCTCTAGGATCGCAGCTGAAGGGGAGGGCGAGGCCAAGAGCGGCGCGCAGCAGGGGGGGATGATGAGCTCGACGGGGATGGGGCCGGGCCGGCTGGGCGCCCATACCGGGGCTCTGCCAGCCCGTCCCCAACTCTGTCGCCTCCTCACCCTTCCCCCGGTAACCCGGTAGCGACGGCAGGCAACGGGGGGGGCGTAAAAAAAAAAGCAAAAATGCACCGCGCTCCCCTTAAGAGCCCACAATGGGCGTGCTCTCTCGCGAGGCCCCCCCCGCTCCGCTCAGCGATTGGCCGCCGGTCCGGGCTGTCCGCGCCGCTGCCTGCGCGGAGGGGTAGAGCATCTGCCGCGGCGGGCGGCGCCTCAGTCGGTGCGGGGCGGGCGGAGGNGGGTCGGGAGGGACGCGCCTCGCACCCCCCGCGGGGAAAAAAGGCATCGAAACCGCGTTCTAAATGTGAATTTAACGGAAACAGCGAGGTTTTTAAGGAAAAATCGCTCCCGGAGGCTGCGGGCGGCGGACGGAGCGACCCCCGGCTGAGGACGGACCCGCGGCGCCGCGCTGCTTTTCGTACAAAAAAACCCCCCTCCTTTCCTTTTTTCCCCCCCGTTTTTAACTATGCTTTTACTTCTCGCAGCTTTTCCTCTCTTGAAATCCGTTTTTATTTTTGAAAACCACGCTTTGTTTCTTGATTTTTAATTTTTTTTTTCATTTTCACGCCTCATTTTTTTTTTTTTTTTCCCGGATCGCCGTTTCCCTCCAGCGTTTGGATTTATTTCCTTTTTTTTTTTTCCTTTTTCTTTTTTTCCTGGGTTTTCTCATCCGAAATCAGCCGCGGAGGGAGGCGAGGGGAGTCGTTCCGCCCCCACCTCGGGCTGGGTCCGAACAAAGCGGGCGGTGGGGCTGCTCCGCCTGTACAGACACCTAAATTCTATAAATTTATCTATTTTTCTATAAATCTGTGGATGTGGACGCGGCTGCCGTGCAGGAACAATATGAAGGGCGAGGATGAGGAAGAGTGGGGGTTGTTTGGTCGCCCCTACCCCGGGGCTGGTGGTCAGGATGGGTCGGTGGCCCTTACTCAGCTTTATCTTGTAGATCATGGAATGTTTATTTATCTTACCCCTTTCTCCTTTCAAAAAATTCCTGCTTTTAGCCTGTCCTTTTTTTTTTTTTTTCTTCCCACTACACTTCTCAAGGCAAAAAATAACCCAAAAATAATCCAAAGAGTTTTTGAGGTTTGGAAAGAACCGAAACAATTTGGACAACCTTCCTGCCTGGACACGTATTCTAACAAAATGTTTATTCCCTTGGTTTCTTGTGGGGGGAAAAAGGAACTTTGCAGGCACACTTTTTGTGTCCCCAGCTCTGGAAGCGCCGGGACAGTGGCTCCGTCACTTCGTTCTCCTCGGTGTGTTTTTCCTTTCCTTTCTTTGGGAGTTGTGTCAGTTGGCTGGCAGCAGAGCGAGCCTTTTCCCTCGGGAATTGCCCCCCTGGATTCGTGAGCTTGGCGAGGAGCAGGCAAATTGGTTCCAGAAAATAGAGTTTTTATTTGGGAAAAGGCAGCTGGAGGTAGAGGTGGCTCTGGCTTCGTGGTGGGGGATGCCATGTCACCCCACTTCCCGTCCTTATCCTGGGCTTTCCTTGGGCTGCCGAGGCCTGGGAAGTTGGGAGGAGGCCGTGGCCATCGGCTGGCACAGAGATGACACACCAGGACTTCCCATTGAGCCCTGGAGTGGTGGGCTTGGAGAAATCCCTCCCTGGTGGGGTGTCCAGGGACAGCTCGAGGGTTTCCTTGGTTTTCCAGAACTGAGAGCTTGGTGGTTTTCTGCTCCCAGTTTTTGGAGCTCAGTGGTTTCTGCGTTTGGTTCACCCCTAGTTCGGAGCTCAGAGGTTGTCTGGCTTCAGTTTTCCCTCAGTTCGGATCTCGGTTCTTCCTGAATTCAGGGATTGGGGTTGTCCACCCTTGGTTTCCCCCAGTTCAGAGCTCAGGGTTTGTCTGCTTCCAGTTTGCTCCCAGTTTGGAGCTCATTGGTTGCCCACTCTCTTTTCTCCCCAAATTCAGATCTGAATGTTTGTCTGCCCTCACTTCTCCCCCAAGCTGGAGGTCGGTGCTTTTCCGCTCCCACTTCTCCCCCAGTTTGGAGCGCGGTGGTTGCCAACTCTCTATTCTCCAGGAATTTGGAGTTTAGGGTTTGTCTGCTCTCCGTTGTCGCTGGATTTGGAGCTCAGAGGTTGTCTGCCCTGGGCGTAGCTTTCTGGGAACGTGCCATCCCGTGTGGGGCTGCTCCTGTGGGTGCTTCCCCATCCCTGTATCCCCACAGGGACAGGACAGAGTGGGAAGCGCCCAAAACGTCGGCGTTTCCACCCAGGAATGGCTCTGCCAGGACATGCACGGGCAGAACCCACGGAAGTGTTTTGCCTTGGTGGGGATTGTTGGGGCCCAGCCGTGATCCCATTCGGATCCCTCCAGTCTGTGCCCCTGCAGAGGACCCCGGATGCTCGTGTCCGGGATCCGTCTTCGGGATCCGTCGCTTTCTTTCCCAGCTCTGAGCTTTGCCAGCTGCGTGGCATCGGGCACAGCCTCTGCACGGCCGCTCCCAGCAAACCCAGTTGAGGAAACCAGTCTGGGCATTGGTGTGTTGGGCAAAGTCCGGCTCCAGCTGGAGGAAAAGTCATGCTCTTGGTTGGACTGGGATGATCTTCCGGATAGATCCATAAAAACCCTTCACCACTGTACCTTCGGCTTCCAAGCCCCTTCCTGGGGCGATGCCGGGTCTGTGCCAGCCCCCATCCCACTCTGCCGAGATTTAACTCTTGTTTTTAGAGTAAAGAGAGCTAAAGCCTTTAAAAATAACACAGCTAAGTGGAATTTTCCAACGGATCCGAGGAGCAAGCGTGGCGTTCCGGGCCTGGCCGGCCTCAGCGTGATTGCTGTAAATAAGGAAAATATTTTCCTGCCCTTTCTGGGCAGCTGGGAGCTGTGGGCTCCAGCTCCACCAGCAGGTCTGGGGCTCCTGGTGTTATCAGAGGGATGCTGATAACACATCCGATAGATGGAATGATTTCCTAATCAAGTTAAGTCAGGCTTAAGCTGTTTGCTGGGTTGGGAAGCCCAGGTCGGCTTCTGGGTGCTTGTCCCAAAGGCAGCGCTGAAATCATCACCCACTTCCCACTGTCTGGGTCTTGAAAGGGGAAAAAATAGGCTTAGGAATGGTTTTGTTGGAAAAAGTGATAATTGTCTCAAACCTGTGCTTGGGATGAGCTCACCCTCTGAGTGAGCTTTCCCTGGGATGCCTGCAGAGCCCTTTGGAAGGGGGCTTGGACAGGCAATATGGCTTTAATTTATTCCATCGTGTCCAAGGGGGGCTTTGGGGAAAGTGCTTTTGGGATTTACTCGTCCGCTTTGCTGCGCAGCCGGGGGGTGGTGGGAGCGTGCTCTCCTTGGATCGCTGGGAATTGCCAGAGGAATTCTGGCTAAATCCTTTCTCAACTCCCTTGGCTGTAATTTGGGAGAAATATTGACCCTGGTGGGCTCCTGTACCGACCGTTAAAGGGAAGCATTCCTAATAAAATATGGTTTGGAAAATTCATTTCAGGCTGGAATTTGCCTCCCTAGAAAGTATTTTAATAAGGAGGTGGGGGAAATGGGACACATCATCCATGTGGCTCCAGAGAACGGTTCCTTTTGCCTCTGCTTTTCCCTCTTCCCCTTCCAGAAAGTTTTGCACAGCTCTGAACGTGTTAAAAACAAAATAAATGCATTTATTTAAGAAAAAAAAAAAAGGTGGGGAAAGAGGGAAAAAACCCCAGACAAAAGTCTAATCCTTCGTGGTATTTTTATTCTGCCTTTAATGACATGATGGTGTCCCATGGAATTCTGTCAGCGCTGGGGTTGAAGCCTGGCGGATCTTTGCCTCTTTTAATGCCTTTTTACGAGGGACAAAGTGCTTGTGGGAAGGCTGTTTCCGAGGGGAAAGGCTGGCCCGCAGCTCGGGAGCGGGGGGCTCGCACTTGTCGGAGCAGATGGAATGGAATTACGGGAGCCGTGGGCGCAGGAGGCGCTTTGTGGTGTCAGGATTTGGGAAATAGGAAAATCTCACTGCTTATTTTTAATTAAAAGTCGTTTCTGGCTTGTGGAGGCTCCCGCTTCCTGAGGCTGAGAGGTGGAGAATGTCTTTATATCAAAAAGATGGGAAGTTTAGGTTGGATATTGGGGAGAAATTCTTGGCTGTGAGGGTGGTGAGGCCCTGGCACAGGGTGCCCAGAGAAGCTGTGGCTGCCCCTGGATCCCTGGAAGTGTCTGAGGCCAGGCTGGACAGGGCTTGGAGCAGCCTGGGCTAGTGGAAGGTGTCCTGCCCATGGCAGGGGGTGGGATGGGATGAGCTTTAAGGTCCTCTTCCAACCGAAACCATTCCGGGATTTATGATTCTGTGTCCTCATCAAGAATCCCATGGCCCCCATGCACACCTTGGCCTTTCCAGGGCTTTGCTTCATCTCCGAAGGCTGGCTTGGGCAAAGCAAGCCTGGGCAGCCTGCTTTCCTGCTGGAGTTTCCCTTTGGTAGTGGGGGACCCTTTGCTGGGTTCCAGGCCTTTGGGAGCCCTCCCAGCTCCTGCTCCCCGCCAGGCAGAACATCCGATGGCTGGAGGTGTTCCCCCTCTCCCTGTGCCGGGGGGAGAGTTTGGGAATGACTTCATTAACTTAAATTAAAAAAAAAAGGGAAGGCAGGGCTGCGGCTCTTGCAGTAGCCGGGTAAATACCACTGGATTCCATAAAATGGATTTAACTGCTTCCTTTAAAGAAAAAAAGAGCCGTGATGGGGTGGCTGATTGATTGTAAAAGGAGCCGGAGCTTTCTCCGGAGCAAAACAGCTGCTGCAGCTCCTTGGATTTGCCTGGCAGCGGGGCTGGACGGGGCTTCCATGGGGCTTCTATGTCATTTCTGACCGGGAAGGGGGCTGGCGGGGGCTGCTTCCCTGTGCTGCACCTGAGCTCCTGTGTCACTCTGGGGATCTGAGCTACTCCCTTGAATCCTTATCCCAGACGGGCTGGGTGTGACAGGGCAGGATGTGCCTGTGCCCTTGGTTGTGTGACCGGGTGGGCTGGGAGTCCCTCCGAGCGGCTTCACAAGGTGCTCAGGGGTCCCCTCAAGCAGCTTCACTGGGGGCTCAGGGCCCCCCCAAGCCCTGTCCATGTTTTTAGGGATCACAGGTGTCCCAAAGGGCCGGAGCACATGAGCAGCCCTTTGCATGACATCCATCAGGAGCTATTTGGACTGTCCCCTGTAAACCAGAGGCTTAGTGGTGGGGATGATCCCTTGTTTCCATGTTGGATTTGTGTGTCCCAGCTTCCCCCAGCTTTCGAATAGCTTTGTGCTCCCTGCCCCTGTGGCAGGGCACTCTGTCCTCGGCACAACGGTGGCCGAGCTGCTGGGAAGCCTGTCTGCCCAAAGAGCGCTGGACTCTGGTGGGAAAACATCTTGGAGCGATCAGTAGCACATGCTACTTGGAGTCTGGCAGCTGGAATAGGGTGGGGAGAAACAAAGCTGATTCCGTTCTGTCTCTAATTAATGATTGCTGGGATCGCGGAGCAGGAGCAGGACTCGCTCGGCGCTATCGCGGCGTCACATCTGGGCAGGAATGTGCGGCTCGGCTGCGGGGCTTTTGTTGTGCAGGGCTGAGGGAGAGCCCAGCTCCTTGCTGCTGTTTGCCGATGCTCTTCCCCTTCCCATCCCTTGCTCTGGGTTGGGTGGTGTGGCAGAGAATCCTGGGGGATGGTGGTGGTGGTGCTCCTGCTCGTGGAGAGGGTTGGTGCACTCCTGGCATCCTTTGGGAGGGGTTTTCTTGCTCCTTGTGTGGATCACCAGCTCATGGCTGTTCCGGAGCTTCAGAATCGCATCTATGGTTGGAGCCCTGGGGATCTGCTCAGGGCTGTGCTGGAACCTCTGGATTCCATCTCCACTTAGAGCGTCAGAGCTCAGCTCATGGCTGTGCTGGAGCCTGGGGATCCTGTCTGATTGGGGCAGTGGTGATCAGCTCATGGTGTCTCAGGATCCCATTTCTAGTTGGAACCCCAATGCCCTGCTCACGGCTGAGCCTTGGAATCCTGGCACTCCTGGCTCCCCCAGCCTGTCCAGGCTTGGTCCCAGAGGAATTGGACAAGCTGGGGCTAAACGTCCTGCTCGGTTAGGCTGGATTTGTGCGCATGGTTTTCCTGGCCCCTGCCCGTCTGTGGAGCAGGTTCTGCTGGAGCTGGAGTGGGGACTGTGGGTGATCCCCGGAGCACGACTCAGGGGCCTCCAGTCCCTCCTCCCTGGAGGATGAGGGGACAGGTTTGGGGGGTTCCTCGTGGTGTTCCAGTGAGCAGTGGCTTCTCTGTGAGCTCTCCCTGCCGGAGCCCCCGGGCGGGATCCGAGCCGACTCAGGTGCCGGCGTGGCAGTGCCGCCCCGGCTGAGCTGAGCAGAGCAGCTGCACTTCAAAAATGCCAGCTATTTATAACCCTGGCTCAGTTGCTTGGGAATAACCTTTTCCTACCCGCAACCAGCCCTTCCCAGGTGGGCTGCTCACCCTTTCAGAGGCCATAGGACTGGGCTCTTCCAGGGGGGTTGTGTGAGGGCAGAGCGGGGGCTTAGTTGGTATCCAGCCAGGAAGTCCTGTTAGTGTTTTCCAAAGGCTCTGTCCTGCTCTGGTGCGGTGCCTGCACAGAGATCCACATGTGCCATGTCTGCTGGGACTGGTCTGTGGTGAGAAGCTTGGAGTCACCTGGTTTGGCATGGATTGGCCCTTGCTGGTGCCAACATGGAGGTGCTGGAGTGGGATACTTGGGAGTTGCCACACAAGCTGTCCCAGCTCCTTCTGTCCTAGCACATTCAGGCTGGAGTATGGGATGTACAGAGCCCTGGAGTGGGTGCCCTCCCTAGTTGGGGGTTGTGGCTGGTTTTGGTGGCACCCAGGCCTGCGTCACTGCTGGTGGTGGGACAGGAACATCCCACTTCCCAGCAGTCCCTTTCCTTGCCCCTGGCATCCTGCCAGGATGAGCCCAGCCCTGTGCACCAGCTGCCCTGCCTGGCTTTTGCCGTCCAACCTCTTCTGATTAGGTACTTTGGGAAAAGCAAAGTGCCTTTTCATGGCTTATGAGCTATAAACCCCCTTACACCATTCCCATTGATCGCAGAGTGTATCCATCTTTTCCTTCTCATTACGCTGGGAAGCGTCTGCGGTTGCTTGCGCAGGGCTGAGGCTCGGCGCCGTCTCCTCTTTGCCACCAATTTTTTCCTTTTTAATGGGTTTCTGAAACGTGGGAGCACGGCCTGGTGTGCTGCGGTGCAGCCCTGTGGCAGGCAGGGCTGGCAGCCTCGGGATGTGGAGGGATGCAGGGATGTGCTGGTGCTGGGCTCCACGCTCTTTGTCTGGGCTCGCTGTAGTATCGCAGCCAAACGCGAGAGGGAGGGACGCGGCCCCCTGCTCCCACTGGGGTGTTGGGGGGCAGATCCTCGGTGGGGATTGAACGGAGAGTGGGTACAAAGGCGCTCCCCCCTTAGGCAGGGTGGCCGGTGTTCCCGTGCGGGGGGTCGGGCAGCTCTCGGTGCCGCAGGGATGCCGGCGTGCCCTGCCTGTGGCCGGCCGGGAGCATATGGAAAGGATCTGGGTGTAATATCCCGGGCTGCTCCGCGGCTTTGCTGAAGAGGCCACTTCAGCAGGGGACGCGGCGTGGTTAGTCCTCCCGGCTGACACATCCCAGGCCTTCCTCCGACTTGAAAGAGCTTGAGTTCGCCTTTGAATCTGAGGATTTATAGCCCTTTTAGGCCTCTCCAATAAAAGCACGGCTCCCTCCTCAGACAGAGCCCACCGTCTCCCTCCTCCGGGCTCATTATCCCGGGGATTTGTGTTGCTTGCTCTCGCTCTGTTGTTCGCTACCGCCGCTTTCTTCAGATGTGTGTCCGAGAACTTCAGAGCAGAAAAGCCGAGCTGGAGCAGCCGCAGGGTCCGGCCTCACTCCAGGTTGGAGCAAGCACAGATCCATATCCAGTGGCGTTCCCAGAGAGAGCCCTTATCTGCTGATGATCCCCTGCAGTTGGGGAGCAGCAGTTCCTCTTTGTTCCATGTGTTCCCTCAAGGATTGTGAGCAAACCAGGATGAGCTCCCATTGCGTGGAGAGCTCCAAGTGAGCGTCTGCTTCATGTGTCCATCCCATCTTCCTCATCCCAGCACATATGGACACTGGAGCACCCTCCACCCCACAGATTTCTGCTTTCTAGAGGCCCCTCAAGCCTCGAACTGTTTAAAGGGAGGCTTAGGAAAGAGGCCAGAGAAACAACATAATAATTATTGTATTACAAATTGTTTCCTTTAATGGGCCCTGTCGGATCGCTCAGTCTGCTAAACACATTGTGCCCTCCCCCAGCCCCTTCCCACTGCTCCAGCCTCCCCTTGCAACCCCGGCCTGCCAGAAAATTCCTCCTGGTGAGGAGCTGTGGTGATGGGATGAGGGATGGGGCTGCGTGTGCGTTCACCTGCTCCCTTGGTTCTCCACTTGTGAGGGGAGATGGCATGGCTCCGCTTCTGAATGGAGGTCTTCTCCCTGCAGGTCCCTGCCTATTCCCCATGCTCTGGAGTTTTGTTTTGCCCTGGATGTTGCATATTCCAAGGGCTTTTGGTTGGTAGCACCCCCAGCTGATTGTCGGGGCTCATGGACATTGACTCGAAGACCTCTTGCTGTGCAAGGCCTCCCTCCCTCCTGTTCTTCCCTGGCGTTCCAGTGTGCGCTGGCAGAGGCTCCCAGGCAGCTTTTTGGCAGCTCCCAGCCCCGAGGGTTGTGGGGTGTAAGGAGAGGAGCCACCAGCGGCTCTGTGAATTTTTTCGTTGCCCCCCAAAGAATAAACGTGTTGGAATTAGGCAGCAGGTTACGTTTCTTCAAGGCCAGGCAGCAAATATGTTTTAAATTTGGCAGCCGACAGCGGAGAGCGGGTGGGAGAAATTTTCCAGGTATTGCGTTACACTTTCCCCTAAAAGGGCTCTGCTTTGGGGCTGGGGATTAAAGGGAGGAGAGGAGGGGAACCCCCTCCCTTTCACATACTCGCAGCCCCGCTGTGAGGGTGCTGGGATGCCCTCCCTGGGTGCTGCCTATCCTGGGTGATGCCCGCCCCGGGTGATGCCCATCCCGGCTGAGTCAGGCCCTGCTCGGGGCAGAGCTGCGCTGCGGGGGATGATCTGGATTAATTTTTGGGCTTCCTCCCTCTGGGTGCGATGGGAAATTTCCAGTGTGCTCTGGGTACCGCCCCGGCCTGCCGGGCTCTGCCTGACTCCCCTCCTCTCCTGTCCTCCTGTGATGTCTTTAATAAACGCTTTATGCAAGAGCAGACCTGGGATCCACTCCCAGCACGGACCTGGGGCTCGGCCAATTAGTCAATTATTTCAAAAGAAGAAATTAAAAAAAAAAAAACAAGATGAAATGTTATTTTTGTAAGGGAAGGTCTGGCCCATGGCTCAGCCAGCAGCCCCTCTCCTGTGGGAAGAGCTGGGGTGGGGGAAGATGGGGGAGCTCTGTACAGCTTCAGTGACCAAAGCCTGAAGTGGCTGAATCCCCTATGTCCTTCTTGTGTCCCCCCATGCCACCAGGACAGGGAGCTGCCCCTCACACCAAGCAAGGGAGGGGGGTCTTGGCAGCTGCCTGTGCCCTCTGCGCCAGGCTGTCCCTCCTAGCCTGTCCCTTGTCCCTGGGCAGCCAGGCGGGTGGTCCGTGAGTGTCCATCCCTGCCGGAGCTGGCACTGCTGCATCCATTGTTCCCAGCTTCCTTCACAGCATATGAGGAGGAGGAGGAGATGCTTCCCCAGGAGGTGGGAAGGGCTGTCGCAGTGCCACTGGAGATGCACAGCCCCCTTCCCTCTCACTGGGCCAAGGAGGCCTAGCTGGATTGGAGTTTCAGGAAGGCGCTTGGAGGTGTGAAGGGCTGGAGGCAGCTGGAATTTCCCCTTCAGCTGTGTTTGGGTTTAAGATTTGTATTATTCTTCTTTCATGGAAATTTTGCGAGGCCGAGATCTGGCTGCGCATCCCGGCTGATTTGTGACCCCCTTTTCCTGCGACCCTCTTTCCCTGTGCCCCCCTTTCCCTGTGCCCCCCTTGCCCTGCCCCCCATTAGCAGTGCCTCAGCTCAACTAATTACTGAAATAATTGAGGCAGCAACATCCTGGCAAAGCAGTGAAGGGAGGGGAAAGGAGAGGAGGGTCCCTTACACTTCCTGGACCCCCAGCCCTCTCCCACAGCTTTGTCCTTTGCAGCTTTGTGCCTGTCGCTCATTTAATGGCAGTAGAAGAACTTTTTCCTATTTTCCTTCTTTTTTTCACTCCCCTGAGCTACAGGAAGGCTTGCTGGGAGTAGGGAATGGAGGAAAGCCTGCTCATGTTGCCCTGGCTTGGCGTTCCCTCCCTGCAGCGAGCAGTTCTGGGGGTGGGGGGGCCACAGGAGTCCATTCCCAGGAGCAGCTCCCGATCCTGGTGAGGTTTAATGCTCGATGCTGCTTTTGATCTCTGCCCTGACTTGGTGAGCGCTGGGTGCTGTTCCCTAATTACCCCCTTCATGTGGGGCTGTGCTGGGCGTTTGTGCTCACCCGGTCTCTCCAGAAGAAAAACCCACCCTGCGAGGGCGTGTGCGGGGCGGAGGAGCCCACGTGCTTTCCCAGACCACGGAGGAATCCTCCGGGCTCTCCATATAGCCTTGGGTGCTCCCACCCACGGCAGGCAGTTTCATGCTCCCTGCCTGGTTTCATAACATCCAGGAGAGGCACGAAAGTCTTTGGGAGCCACCTCCCTCAGCTGTGTGTGAAGCTCCTGGGCTCGAGAAGATGGTGGGGGTGCCCCTGTTTTAGGTGCTGGGGGTTTTCTGGATGTGCCAGCCAGCTGGAAAAGTCCTGGTGCCCATTAACCAGCCCTTCTTGGCTGGGTTTTCCTTTTGGGATGCAGGCTGCATGTTGTGCCCTGAGCACGGTGTGGGGTGAGGACATTGCCAGGGAGAATACAAAGACTCCTTAGCCTGGGGAGGGGGTGTTCAGGGTGGTGGGGCAGGGCTGTGGGATCCTCCTGGCTCCTGCTCTCCTAAACAAGGCCTGTTCCTCCTTGTTTTTCCTCTGTGGGGATGGAGGCACGTGGGTTGAGGATGGAAACACATGGTTTGAGGCTGGAGGCGTGTTGGTTTAGGATGGAGCACATGGCTTGAGGATGGAATTGCATGGGGTGCGTTGGAGGCATGGGGACCATCCCACAGAGCTCCCAGGAGTTCATCCATGCCTGTAAAACAGTTGGAGGTTTCTGGGACATCAAACTTGGAAGTGCTGCAGCATCGTACCAGGGCGCGGTCAGAGGAGACGAATTGTTGTATTCCTTATCTGAGTGAGGCTTCCTCCTTAAGGTGCCTACAAGTGCCTGTCCCTGGTGTGCCCAGTTCTCCTGTGACCTGGCAGGAGGGACCTTGCCCACACTGCCTCGTTGGGATGAGAGGGAAGAATCCCTTTCCTGGTTTATGACAGAGAGATTGCTGATACTGGGAATGGTTCCTTACAGAAGGGAGTGGGTGACAGATACAAGAGCGCTGAGATAATTGCTTCCAGATGCTGCCTCCCCTTGTCTCCGGGGCTGTGTGTGTTCCAGCATCCCGCCAGCTCCAGTGAGTGAAACCGGGGAGTCATCCCAAAAAACAGGGCTGGCTGGAGCAGTGTCAGACAGCTCGGAATGCAACACCTCCTGATGTCACCCCAGCTTCTGGTGGCCAGTGTGACCCTGTGTGGCTGTGGGAGCAGGCTAGTTTGCAGGGACTCTCCTAGGTCTGCCAGCCCCCGAGCTGGGACTTGAGGAGGAACGCCGAGTACTGCGGGACTGGGATACGCTCTGGAATTGGCAGCACTGGCTGCATTGTGCACGGCAGGCCACTCTCCCGGATCCTGCCTCCCTTTGTGCCATAAACACGGCATTTTTGGCATCTGGGCTTCCTTGCAGAGAGCCTGCTTGCTGCAGCAGCATTAATGATTATTTATTGGCTCTTAATGCCAAGTAATGTCAACATCTGGCTGACGCAGTGCACGCGTCCCTCATTCCATGAGGCATCTCCGAGTGCTTGGCGTTGGGTTGGCGTTGGGCTTGTGCGCTTTAGGAATTAGAAGGTGGCAAATGGTGGGGTTGTTTGGATACTCCCCTGAAGGGACAGATTCTTGAAGGGCTTCGCTGCTGACCTTCCCCTTAATTGCTGCTCTGTGGCACCAGCAGGACCAGCTCAAAGGGAGCAATGAAGCGTCGGCACCGGCGCTTGGCCCAAGGCCCCATGAGGGGAATGCTGCTTCCTCCCTTCAGCTGGGATGGTGCTTCTCTCCATGAGATTCTCTGTGCATGGCAGCTCAGAGCTCCACTCATAACACCTGTTTTAAGGTTACCATTCTAACCTTTGCTTACACCAACAGCTGATGCAGGATTTTTCCCAAAGTAATTGCCACAGAGGTAAATCCAGCTGATTATAAAGGTGGCAGGGAAGAAAAGGGAGGAAAATGGCTTTGCCGCACATTCTTGCTGATGGACACAGACTTTACCTCCCTGCAGCTTTCCCTGCTTTCAGCCCGAGACAGAGCTTGGAGGGAGGGAGAAAGGAAAACGTGAATGGAGGAAAATTTACTTCTCCTGTGATTCCTGTGTGGCTTCTGAAGGTGAGAGTTGAGTCACTTTGCCTGGAACCAGCTCAGCAATTCCACCTCGTCCCCAGAGAGTGTCTGAAGTCACGCAGGGAGAAATAATGCTGGGGGTTAAAAATAGACGCTGACAATAGGAAGGGAGGACTGGAAAAGCTCTATGTCAGGCAAGGTGGACAGAGCCTGGTGGGTGAACGGCATCAGGATTGTGCACTGCTAGAGCTGGGCTTTACTGGGTTAAACTGGAGTTAAACCTCATTTGCACTTGAAACCTGGAGTGGATTTTAGCCTTGGGCTTGTGTGTCCATCCAGCAGCCTGGAGAAAGCGCCTCTGCTTTTAAAGGACTTGGAAAAGTGAGGGAGGATGTGCCACTGCTGGGATGAGGATTGGGGGAGAAAACGGCTCAGTAAATCCAAATTGCTGGAAGAGGGCAAGTGGGACAGCCCCGGGGCAGAGCAGAGTCTGGCACTGGCACCTCTGGAAGTGTTCCAGCTCCCTTGGCATTTTTAAGACTCATCTGCAGAGTGAGGCTCTTACACTTGATCCACTTCGTTGCCAGCTGGGATGTGCAGTCATGACCAAGCCCAGAGTGCTTTATTGGGGTCTCCCAGTGCCACCAGTGGCCTCCGTGCTGGGAGCAGGGTGTGCAGGGTGCTGCTTGGCTGGGGACAGTGGAGCAGGATGGTGGCTCCTGCAGCACTTGCCCGAGGCTTTTGTTGAAGCTCACTGAAACCATCTGTGGTCACCGGAGCCGGAGCAGAGCCCCCGGCGACAGCGGAGGCTGGGGCACGGAGTCCCTGTCCCCGTGGAGGGGACACGGCCAGCGCCGTCCCCCGGGGCGGCCGCCAAGCAGCAGGCGGGAGGAGATGGGGTCACAGCTCCCGCTGGAGGGGGACCAGGAGCGATTCCGGTTTCTCTCTTAGTTTCCAGCTCTTTTCTTTCTCTTCTGTTCCTTTCCCGCTGGCAGCGCGCTCAGCCCTCTCCTGGTGCTGCGAGGACAATGGGACTGCGAGGTGGGGCGGGAGGGGGACGGAGATGAAAGGGGAAAAGTAAAATCGAACCACGTCTGGAAGGGCATTTTGATGTAAATGGGACTTTTTGATAGACTTTGAGAGGCACCGGCAGAAAGGGCACGGGCCCCCCTCGGTGTGCTGAGCTCCGGGCTCAGCTCTTTCACTTCCTCAGGAAAAAGGCGTTTTTTCACCTCCTATTGGGTGCAGCCACGGTTCCTCCTGGTCCTCTCTGTCCCTATCCCTGCCCGTGTCCTGGTGTGGAGCCCTGTGTGCGTGTCTTAATGAACTCCAGCAACCGGAGCTGCTGTTGAGATGGTGAAAGCAGTGGCTGAAGCTCAGGAAGGGGAGATGGCTGCTTACAGCCCACGGACGGCCGAGAGGCCCCGGCTCCATGCCACCTTCCTCCCCCCGGGCAGCTCCCTGAAACCTTCCCCCTCCCTGGGGAGGGTGCGTGTTTGATCTGCTCCCGTGCTTTTGATCCCAGCCTTTGTCCTTGGCACCGTCTCGCAGCTCTCGCGTGTCGGTGGAGATGTGGCCTCTCCGTGAGTCATCCTCCTTCCTCTCTGCTGCTGTTTTATTTTTCCCTTTTCCTTCTCCTAAGAGAGCACTTAGTAAAAGGAAGCAGCGCATTCATCCAGGAAACAGGAGCACAACAAACGCCTGCCGTTTATCCTTTCAAAGGCGTCTCCCTCGAGCTGTTGCTGCTGCTGTGACAGGCTGGGGAGAGAGGCAGCTGCTGGTGGGGGGCCCGGGGATGCTCCCCTGTGCATCGTCCCTTGGGTCCCTCGTCCTGTCTGGCCACAAGGAGCCCTCAGGGGGGGTCACCTTCCCATGTGCTGGCAGCTCCTGACCCTGCCGAGGCGGGAGGAGGAGAAACGAGGACAGAGCTGCTCCCTGAAGAGAAGTCTGACAGGTCGGGGGGCTGGGAAGGTCGGTCGGAGCTGACATCCGTGTCCCCTGCTGGCGCTGGGGAGCCCAGGAGGAGCCCTGTCACTTCTCATCTCGGAGTTGTCGCCTGAGCCCGGGGCTGGGCTCGTGTCCTCCCCGCACCTCCCCGCCGCTGCCTTCAGTCGTCTCGCACACCGAGCTGTCAGCAGCCCAAAATTTACTGCTGGCATAAACCCATCAAAAAGCCAAACTGTTGGTCGGTAAAAATGGCAAAGCAATTGCAGGGGAACTTGTTTCTTCCTCTGACAACTTCTGAGTCAGTCCTTTAATCTCTAATCTAGGTTTATGGTCATTTTATTGAAATGCTGGGCTCTGTGGAAAGCTGACATGTATGACCATCATAAACCCAGGAGTTATGGGAGCCCAGAATTGCCTTGATGGTCCAAGTGTCTGCAGGAAGCATTTTTAAAATCTGTAATTGGGATTTATTGGCCATTGTGGCTCAAACTGTCAGGAGAAAATAAAATAATCAGCCTGGGATTTTTTTTCCTCTTTGCCTTTTGACTCTTTCCACATATTCTTAAATCTTTTGGTGCTCTGCTTCTGTGCTTAATTCCCATGTAATGGGGGGATGTGGGTGAGAGAAGGGAGCCCAGCCCTGTGGGTGCCTCCTGGGGGGCTGCAGGTTCACTGTGCCCTCCTGCCTCCCTGTCCTCCACCTTGGGATGGCTGGGATCTCATCAGGGTCCCGTGGGATGTGGTGGTCATGGACACGTGGGGAGTGTGGATGTGGGCGCATGGAGCAACAGGCGAGCTTGGAGGAGGCCTCTTGGCTGCTTCGATGGAGGATGTGATTTGTGGGTTGGTGAGGTGTTGTTAGAGATGGATGTAGCAGGAATCATGTGGTGGGCTGGCATAGGGAGAAGAGACTCTTGGGTGCTACCAGAACCTGTGTCAATCAAAGCATCCATTGCCATGGAGTTAAAACGTGCCAACACCAGAGCTCAAGGCCAAGGGCATGTTTTGTTTCTGAGGCAGTGCCATGGAGGGGGGTGGGTGATGCTGGGACAGGCCATGCCCCACTTGAAGTTCAGCAGACCTTGGGAAGGTGTTCCATGTCATTTTCTTTTTTGGATATATTGAGCTGACTCACCTTTCGGGGTTTTTCTTCCCGGTGTGTGAGTGCCTCCTGTGCGTTGCCTTGTGCCTGTCCATGTCCAGTGGGGTGTGGACTCATGCAGGCTATGGATGCACTGTATGGCTCTTGTCAGTGCTGCCATTCCCTGGCTTGCTGGTGCAGGATGCACTTGGCCAAACTCCTGCCCCTTCCCTGTTATCTGCCATTCCCAATTTTCTCTCCATTAACCCGCGACCGCAAGCAACACCCAGCAGTGCCAGGTCCAGAGTTACCCTGGAATAATCTGCTGGGCTTGATAAATATCTCTGCTTCCGTTTTGTTTAACAAATATCTCCTTTAATGGCACAGCTTTTTGTTAAGCTTCCTCGCATTATCATCCCGCTTAATCATGCAGGGTGACTTCTAAAAGTACTTTTTTAAAAAATGCCACTTTTTATCCAGGTTTTAAAATTGAAACTCATTTTTTATCCAGAGGCAGGATATAAATGAGTCTACTAAAATTAGATTAATCCTAATAAGAATGTCAGTTATCATTTCTGAATACATTAATTTTTTTTTTTTTTAAATTTTACATGCCTCTTTAGCTATAATTGCTGGTGTAATTTCTTACACAGACATGGTGTGTCCTCATGGTTGACAGAAATACTTAATGCAATGTCGACACCGCACTAAGTTCCAAATTAGTGCGTCGCAGACACTGCCAACGGTTTGAACTTTCTCCTTAATGAGTTAAAAAAAGAGAGAGGCAAAGAAAAAAACACCTTAAATGCAAAGAAAGACTTAAAAGGACTGAGGGAGTTGGAGGGATAGTTGGAAGCTAGAGCCCCATGACAGGCTTTTGTGGGAGAGGGAAGCAGGAAGAGACAGATGAGCTGGGGGTCCTGGAGGTCAGGGAGGAGATTTGGGGTCCAGCGAGGAGTTTGTGGGGTGAGTCCTGCCAAGGGCTGACAGCTGCAGGGCAGGATGGAGGAGCTGAGGGTCGGGGAGGAGATTTGGAGTCTGGTGAGGGATTTGTGTGAGTGAGTCCTGCCAGGGGCTGCAGGGCAGGATGGAGTGGTCCTACAGCAGCTCACTTGGGGTTTTCCCAAGCCAGAATAAATGATCCCCTTTCCTGGGGGGCACCCCAAAACCATCACTTCAAGGTGAGTGTTGGTCTCTGCTCTCGCAGTTCTGGTGGGTTTGAGGATTGCTCTGTGTTGGGGACAAGCTCTGCCTGGGGGTCAGCGGGACAGACAGACACCAGCCTTGGAATAAACTCGCGTTGGGTTGGTGGCATCACCCCTCTCAGGCTCCCAGCGTGGTGGCATGGCTGGGACGTGGCCCCATCCTGGTGGCACACACCGAGTGGGGCAAGGACCGCCGCTGGGAATGCTGGAGCTTGCAGGATTTTGAGACAAGGCTCTGGAGAATCGCATCTGGCAGCGGAGCAGGGGGGCAGGATGTGGTTGGGGGAGACTTTGGTCTCTCCTGCAGCTCTCGCCAGTTTTCTTCCATGAGTGTGGGTGGCAAGGCAGAGGATTTCGTCTTGGGGGGAGGATTGGGAACACTCCCCGTCCGCAGGCAATTGGAAACTGCTGGCACTGGAGCGGGACAGGCTGGGTGCTCTGCACTCCTCCTCCTCCTCCCCAGGCCCAAGGGCTGGGTTATTTTTAGGTTTAAACACTTTGCTTAGTGCCTTGTGAAAGCTCCCTCTGGGAGTGGGAGCCGTGTGTCCCGGCGGAGTCTGGTGACGTCCCTGGAGGTGGAAAGAAGCACCAGTCCCGAGATCTCCGGCTCTGGCAGTGCCCGTGACACCAGAGCCAGTCCTGGGTTCTGGTTCCTCTCCTCTCCCGTTCCCAGTTGGAAGTTGTATGTTGGATTGAAGTTCAGCTGTACGTGTAAATCTGGCCTAAAAATAAAATCAAGTACAAGCCAGATCTCTTTGGACTGGAGGAGAGATTAAAACCCGACGCTGCTGTGCTGTGCTGGCCTCTCTCCTGGCCCCTCTCTCAGCTGCTGCTCTTCCAGTCAGCCTTCAGCTGGGTAAACTGGGGGCAGTGGAAGGGCTGCTGAGGGGGAGTGCAAGAGTGCCCCAACTCCTTCCAGTGGTGCAACTTCTTAGGAGGGTCTTTTTGGTGAAGATATGGAGAAAATTTGGGCTGTTGTGTCAGAACAGGATTTAATAGTAAAGGGGGGGTGTGGGCAGCACTGGGAAGAGGTTCCAGGGAGAAAGGGGCAGTTTCTTCCCTGCTGAGTGACATCCAGAGCAGGGCTGGGGGAGGAGGCTGGATCCAGCTTTCCTGCAGAGCTGGCTCTCCAGGCTTCGGTGATGGCTCAGTTCTGTGCGGGAGGACAAGAGGGGAGAAAAGAAATAAACTTTTGAGGTCCTGTGACTCATCTTTAGCTTTTTTTCCCAGATCTAACCCAGCCCCATCCACCCCTCTGGAGTGGGACCAAAGGTCATGGGCGGCCGAGTGCAGCAAGCCATTGGTGGGACTGGTGTGGGGGTGAGGAACATGGGATGACTTGGTTCAGCCTGGAGAAGGGAAGGCTCCGGGGAGACCTTGGAACCCCTTCCAGCCCTTAAAGGGGCTCTAGGACAGTTGCAGAGGGATTTTGGATNTTCCAGCCCTTAAAGGGGCTCTAGGACGGCTTCCCACTACCGGAGAGGACAGGGTTAAGTGGGATATTGGGAAGGAATTCTTCCCTGTGGGGATTGTCAGGCATTGGCACAGGCTGCCCAGGGAAACCATGTCTGTCCCATCCCTGGAAGTGTCTGAGACCAGGTTGGATGGGGCTTGGGGCAACCTGGGGTAGTGGAAGGTGTCCCTGCCCATGCCAGGGTTGGAACTGGATGGTCATCAAGGTCCCTTCTAGCTGTGGTGGGCAGCTCTGGGCAGATGTGCATGTGCCCTGTGTTGGGACAGGGGTTTGGGAAGCTCTTAATAACCCCCAGGGCTGGTGGCAGCCGAACGAGTTCCCAGTAACGACGCTGGGGCTGAGGGCTGGTGATTTGCAGCTGCCTGGGAAGATGGCGCTTCCAGACGGGAGCCAGAGCTGGAATGCCAGAACTCGTTTGGCCACTCCGGGAGCCGGGGGATCAAAGGGCCTGGTGTGAGTCAGGGCGGCGCGGTGGGGGTGACGCTGCTCCCCTGGGACCAGGGGCTGGCAGGGCTGGCGAAACCCGGGAGACCTGTTGGGGCAGGGCAGGGCATCCCACAGCTGGGCTGGGGAACCCTCCGCACGGTTTGGTCCTCCCTGCCCAGTTCCTAACGTTGGGATTAGTCCTTTAAACCGCAGCATTGCATCCCTGGAGTGAGCCAGAGCCCCAGGGACCTGGGTGGGTGCTCTGGGTCTGTCACCCAGCCCTCAGTGGGACCTTCAGGGATGGAAACACGAGCCCTGGGACACAGTGAGGGAGCCAGGGGAAATCCCAGAGACCCTGTGGTTTCTGCTGCTCCCCAGGACATGTGTGGGCTTTATTTTTGTGGTATTTCTCAGAAAAATGGGGGAGTCTGGTGGCTCCTCTCCCTTCCTTTGGGGGTGGCCAGTGAAGTGGGAAGCTGAGGGATTTGGGGAGCCCTCCTGTACCCCTTGGAATGCAGCAGCAGGAGGACCCAGTCACTGTCCCATGGGAGATTTGAGACTCTTGGCTGCAAACTGTGTTTGTGGGTCGCAGGGATAGTGGTGTGTCAGGTCCTGGGGTTCAAGAAGGAAGGGGCCCTCTCTCCTTGGGCCCAGCTACGAGCTGGAACTCCAGCTCTTGGCTCTTAGCTGTCAGTTCTTCTTTTTTTCCAACTGAGCTGGAAAAGTGAGAGGTGGGAAGAGGGAGGATCTTGGAAAACACTGGGGTTTGTGTCAGGTCTGGTGTGCTGAGCCCCCTACCCGCCCTTCTCTGTGCCCCCAGCCCTGCTCTGGGGAGGGGGGTCTGCAATTTGCCTCCGTTCTGTCCCGACTGGGGTTGATCTGCATGAGAATGAGCAGGGCTTGGCGGGGAGGGCTTGTCTTGGGTTCCTTGGGCATATTCCTGCCGCTTTCCCTTCCAAGTGGGCGCCCGGCCGCCGCCGCAGCCCCTGCCAAAGTAATTCTTTGCTTTGGAACCGGGAGACGAAATCTCCTCCGTTTTATTTCGAAGGGGTCAGGGAAGGAGTGGGAACCCCGCTGATCCAACCGTGTTCCCTTTTAACCTGCCTCTCCCTCTCTCCCCCTCCTGGCCCCCCGTCCTCCGGATGAGCGGGGCTGTAGCCAGGGCATGAGTGGCCAAACCGAAGCCGGAAAACACACGGAGCCGAGCAGGAACATGAGCTGTTTCCGATGGATCATTCAATATCTGCAGCATCCCAGGGCTGGGATTGTGCCGCTCCTGGTGGCGTCAGGGTTTTGCGATGCCTGATGTGTGCTGAGCTCTGTCGTTCTACCTCCATGTTTTCCCTGTGGGTTTTAGGTGGTGTTTTTTGGGATGGGTGTCATGGTGCAGCATCCAGCTGCCAGCTCCTGTTGGGGTAGGGATTGGGGTACAGGCAGGAGAAGGTGAGTGCCCACTGCCCACACCTCAGCCCCGCCGCTGCCGCCCAGCCTCATTGTCTCACTTCTCTCTCCATTCCTACGCCAATTAAAGCGCCGTGTTGCCATTCATGGCCCTTATGGTTTTGTTCAGTTGTCTGTCAGCTCTTGTCAAGCCCTGTCCCCTTCCCCTCCCCCGTTTCCAAAAACAAAACCCCTGACAAACCCCCCTTTGAATCCCCTCTTACCTCACTCCCAGCGTGGGGCCCCATTGCCGGGGGATGCTGGCGGCAGCGGCGGGGAGACTGCTCCCCATGCCGCCTTTGTGGGCTGCCGCCGCCCCTCGGCCCTCGGCCTCCCGCTTCTGCCAGCATTAATTAGATAACTCGGCCCCTCTTGATTCCTCCGAGGGGAGATCGGGACGATCTGACTCCAGGGAGAAAATATGGCTTTTCTTCCTCTTTATCTTTTGGCCAAGGCCTTGGTTCCATCGCTGCTGGAGGTGTTTATTGTGCTGGGAAATAACGGGTTTGGAGGGGTGGGTGTGGGGCAGGGGTGAGCCTGGAGGACTCTCGGTGTTCCTCATTCCCTGTCCGTACCCCAGGCGGGCGTGGGCGGGAGCCTGGGGTCCCCTGAGTCCACGCCAGAGGCTGCAGAGAGTGCTGCAGGTGGCAGCAGCAGCCTGCGCCAGTGCTCTGGCCCTAATTAAATCTGCTCCAAAATCCCTCAATTAGCTGCAGGTTTTGTTTCCCCCCGTCGCAGGGTTTGCACTGAGATCGTTTGGGTGCAGCGTCCGAGTGCATGGAGTGTGCGCGGAGCTGGGATGGGGTAGTGGAACATGGCTGCTCCCAGCATGGCTGCTGGGAGGGCTGGGAGCCTTCCTTCTCCTCCCACTCTCCTCTTCCTCCTTCTCGGGCCGTAAGGATGGTCGGCAGCTGTCCCTGGAAGTGATGGACTGGCATCAGGATACATCCTGGCTGAGCCCATGATGGGACAAAGGAGAATGTTCTCCTTTTGTGGGTGCTGCCTTTGGTGGTAGTGATCTGTCATCCTCCTTAGGGCTGGCGGGCAGTCTGGCGCTTGGATGCTCTCCCTGGCCTTGCTCTAATTATGGGGATAGCTCAGGGAGAAAGCTCTTCCTGCAGCCCTGCTGTGGCACAGGAGGGCCGAGTCACTGGGGCCAGGGATGTCACCAGCTGTGGTGGCAGCTGCTGGCTGTGGGTGCCGAGGTGTGGCTGGCATCCCACAGCAACTGTGCCAGCTTTCCTGAAGCCTGCTGACCTGTTCTCCCAGCATCCTGCGGGCTGGAACTCTCCTCTGATCTTGGCTGGTGGTAACCTTGGTGTGACTCTTCCCTGGGAGAAGGGGTCTGGCCTGCAGGAGGGAAAAGCAGACCTGTCCACAAGCTGCAGGTTTGCAGCTGAAACCAGGATCCTGCTGTCGACTTCCTGCTTGAGAAACCTAGCAGTCATGGGTATTTTTATGGAAAAGTGGCTCTCTGGTGTGTCTCCCAGATATTGGATAAGGGCTTGGTCTTCAGAGCTATGGTAGTGACTGCAACATGTGAACAAAGCTCAAGGAGCTGTAGTGGGACCTTCCCTGCGCCCAGCTTCACTTCTTCCAGTGCAGCTCAGGGTAAGCAAGGTGCTCTCTCAGCCTTCGGTGTTTGAGGCTGCTTGGGGAGAGTTGCCGTCCAAAGTATTGAACATGAAGCTCGTGTTTGCCAAACCTCTGTGAAGTGTTGGCGTGCCTCTTGGCCATTGCCAAAGCCACGGGAATCCCCAGAGCCACTGGTTTCCATGTGGAGAGGTGCTGGGATCCAGGCCATGACTGGGGCTGGTGTTTGAGTGTGGACAGACTACCCTGCCTTGGGCATCACCCCTCTTTCTGGGCAGAGAGGGGCAATTTGGGTTCATTTCCCCCTGCACTCGGTGTTTCCGTGCCTTCTGCTCAATCCCAGCCCTGGCTTGGCTGGGATCCGGAGTCGGTCATGGCACAGAGCTTTCGGGAGTGTCTGTGCCCGGGGGACGCTGGCTTGGGCATCTTGTAACCACCTCATAAGATGTCACCCCTGGCACCTGGGAGTGTGGAGTGGGGGGGTTACCAGCCTGCGAGGAGCTTCCCAGCTGGCAGGAAACCAACAAAGGGGTTTTGGGGAGCAGCAGAGTTGGAAAATGGCATCCTGGAGCTGGGGGGGGTCGGTGAGTGTTGCCATGGAGACCCGTTTATGCCTCACTGATGCGTCGTGTAAATCCGTTTGGAAACGAGAAGGGCCTTTTGTCTTTGGGAGGGTTGAATGGGCCTCATTAAACCCGAGATGAGGAAAAAAAAGGGGCCTTAGAGTGTATCTGGGAGGGGGACGGGACGGGATGGCCCCGGGGGGGCTCAGCAGAGGCTGTTCCCTCTCCCAGGGATGGTGAGGAGCCAGGGGGGCTGGAAGGTGAAAAATATCTCCCTGAACAATGGAGACCAAAGGAGTGGAGGAGATAGGAGCTGCTTTCAGATACCTGGAATTGCTGGCTCTGTGTGGCCACCTCGGCTCCAAAGGATGGAGCAGAAATAGAAGAGGGCTGCCGAAGGGCAAGGAAAATAATTATCCATAGATTAGCAGGGGGAAAAAAGATGGCAGGCTCTTCTAAAGGAGACTAATAATAGAGGAGCACATGAAAGGAGTGGGATCTGAGAGCGTGGGGGTTCGTGTGCTCCTATTTACCCTCTTGTGGTGACAAGCAGCGCGATGGACAAGTGAGAAGGCGACAGATACAGAGGGAGGAACCTTTTCATTCCACTTGTAATTAACTTCCTTCCATGAAGTATCTTTGTTCCCAAGAGCTGAATGGGAGTCAAAAAGGAGAAAGGGGCTGTGCCTCTGTGTGCTGGCACCACTGCGGGGAAGGATGCTGGTGGTGTGCTGGGATCAGGTGAGCCTTTGGGATTAGGGTGTGATTCCTCTGGTTTGATTGTCCTTGGCTCTGGGGAACTGAAGTGAGGTGGGTGAGGGCTGCAGTGTCTCACTGCTATCTCCTGGTGTCACCAGGAGAACCTCTCCCTGTGACACAGGGTGTCTGATGTTCTCAGCTCAGCCTCCCTGGGTACCATGTGGTTGTCTCTGGTAATGCTGTTTTACCTGTGAAGTCCCACTTCACCTAAGTGAGGTCCCAGTTTTTACTACTGACTTCTCAATTCTCTTTCTTGGTGAAAATAGAGATTTTGACAAGGGCAGAGGTGGCTGGGTGTCACCAAGGGAGCTTTGGACGAGCTGGGCAGGGGCCCTCCAATTGCTGGAGTGTGATGTGGCTCTGTGACATTGGGGTCTGGAAAACAACTCTGGGGACAGGACCAATTCTTCTGGCAGTGGCAGAGTCCCCAGTGCCTGGCCATGCCTGCTGTGTTCCAGGGAAGCTTGGAAGAATGAGGCAGAGAGGACAGGGTTGGATCTGTGTGTGGCTGGGCACTGGCAAATCGCAGGGCTCGGGAGTGTTTTTCAGGATCCCACACCCAGTTTGAACATGAGGCTTTGGCTTTTTTACTGGATCTGGCCCTTTCCCATCCCTTCCTTGAGGTGATTGCCTCAAGTGCGTGGGAGCTGTGATCCATGTGGAAGGATTCACATGTTCTGTTGGTGTGGAGAGCTGGGCTCACGGGGGCTTCAGCTGCCCAGACACCAGGAAAACCTCCCAGCTCCTGCAGGTCTCGCTCTGCTGGGCATTGTCAGCCTTCCCTGCCAGACGTACACATCCTCCATGTAAGATCCAGTTATTTTTGGATTTCTTTGAAGCAAACAGCATTTAGCATATGTCATCTTATATGTATGTCAGCATCAGCTTTAGAACATCTTCTCCAAGGAGAAGGTTCTTGGGAAATGTTGTTCTGTTTCGGCCAAGCCTGAAATCAGGTGAGGGGCATCGTATGCCATGGACGTGGGGAGAGGTGATGCTGCCCTGGAGATTTTGTTGTTGACGTGGTGCAAGGAATGCCTGGATCCAGGGGGAGAGTAGTTGGAAAATGTGTCAACCCATTCTTCTGAAAAGTTGTATTTTTAAGCCGTTTTTTGGTCTTCCCTAACAAAGAGCTGAAGGACTGTTGGGTCTTAAGGTTCCGGCTGACTTACTCGCAAGGACACTTGTGTCTGCATGATTGCTGGGAGTGCGTTGGCTCATCCATGTCTATCCATGTGTGCCCACATGGAGGAGATGAGCCTGCATGGGAGAGGAGTGGGGTATCATTCCCAACATGACTCCTGAGCTTGCTCTGGTCCAGCTTGCTCAGTTTTCCTCCTTAGCTTGTGTTTTTCCTCCTCTCCCAGCAAACCCTCTCTGGGATGCCTCCGATGCCAGGCCCTGGCTGAATCCATGGCTCTTCCAGCACATCCCACCTGTAGCCCCTAATCACTCCATCAGATCCCACATTTTGGACCCCCAAGGGGAGGTGAGAGAGGGCTCTGCAAGGGATTGGGGGCCCCACCAGCAGCCCCCCAACTCAGGGCACGGGAGAGACTGCACTTTAATCCCATCTCCCTGCTCCGGCATCCCGGCATCCTGCTGCCAACAGAGCTCCCGTTGTTTACCCAACTTGGAGGAATCGGTTTACAAGGCTCACAAATCCCCTTTTCACCTTTCCCATCAGAAAACACCTCCCGAAACAATGAGGAAATTGGACTCTGCCACCTGATCGCTCCCAAGGAACCCTCGGGGCCGGGAGCTGGGGGCCAGGAGCAGCACTGGGGATAGGGATGCCTGTCTGGGATGGCCAGCGTGGTCCCTTGGCTCTGCGGGTGGGCAACCACGGGTGCCACCCAAAAATCACCTCAGAGGCTTAAAGGGATGAAGCTGCCAGCACTCTCCACCTGCTCAGCTGGCAAAAAAATACTTGTTTTAAGCTTTAATGGCAGTAGTTAATCATTCTCACCTCCTTGGACACCAGGAGAAAGGATTCTGGGATGTTACCTGTGAACTGGTGATGGTGCCAATCACAGGATCCCAGAATGGTTTGGGTTGGAAGGCACCTTAAAGCTCATCCAGTTCCACCCCCTGAAATGGACAGGGACACTTTCATTATCCCAAGTTGCTCCAAGCCCCATCCAACCTGGCCTTGAACATTTCCAGGTTGGGGCAGGAATAAAGTTGGAGCCCCCATCCTCCTCCTCTTGTGTGGTGGGCGAGGTAGAGGAGGAGGGATTCTTAATGCTGAGAGTTGTTTCAGCATTAAGGTTGAGCTAAGTTTTAGTTTTTCTCTTTTTTTTTTTTTCCCTTCTCACCTTAAAACAGGGAAATCAAGGTGTGTTTTCCAAAGGAGCAGCAGATTTCCCCTTCCCTCCCTGAAATTACAGCAGGTGTTCTGAGGGCACGATGAATTTCCCTATTAATTTAAGAGTTGCTCTGTTCATTCCTCCGGGTTAAGATAAATCTGAAGATGTGTCCTTGTGAAGACATGTCAAGAGTGTAATTCCTTTTTGTCTTCAACCATCCCTTGGAACTAAAATTCCTTGTTTCCAGAACTGGCTGAAATCCTGCGTTCAGGCAACATGTGACAATTTTTGGATGTTTTTTCCTGTCCTTTTCTTGCGATAAATGTTGCTTTTATTATTTTAAAGGAGAATTTCTCAGAGAACCAGCTTCTGGCATGGTGGGAGCTGTTGTTGGTCTTCCCTAGGACAATCATCACAAGCTCTTCTTGTGACAAAGCAGAATTTTTCGGGGAAATAAAGGTCTCTGTGTGTGGTGAAAAGCTGGAAGAGCTATGTGAGGGGTTCGAGGCACACACCTCACGTTTATCTCCTCTGCTTGTGCTGCCCAGGCTGTCATCTGGAAACAGCCCTGCTGTTGGAGAAGAGGGGAAATGGAGGAGAAGAAAGTCAGGAAAATGGGAGGACAAAGGGAAAACTGTCTGTGTGCGGGTGGGAATGCGGCTGGTGAGGAGCAGCGGTTGGAGGGAGCAGTGCAAAAGCTCCCTGCAGAGAGAAATGGCTCTGTCTTGCTCCATGTTTGCGTGGATCTGGAAGATGTTCCTGGGCTAATTCCCAGACAGCAGCTGTGTGCTTCTGGTGCTGAGGCTGAGCATTTGTGGAAGGGATTTGCCTCCTTGTTTTATCCTTACATAAACCAAAGGTAGGCCTCGGTCCTGAAGTTCCTGACATGAAGAGGTGCCAGCAGGATGTGGTGCTGGGAGGTTCTCAGTTCCCTCGGTTGCTTCATGGCCCCTCCCCTGCTTACAAATCCATTTGGCCTGTTCCCAACGGGCTGGTGGCCCAGGGACCGGTTGGTTTGCAGGTGTTGGCCAAGGTTTTGGCCACAGAGGTGTGATAGGTCCTCCTGGTATGGAGATGAGGATGGATAGGAGCCTTCTCCTCCTGCTCTGGCGGTGCAAGACATCTGCTTGACTTGTTTGTGGCTTCCTGTTTGGCATCTTCTGGGCAGGAGGGAGCTGGCAGGGGCTGGAGGAGGGAGCTTGAGTCACTCCAGAGGCCTGTGCCAGGAAGCCTCTGACTCAGCCCAACCGTAGAGAAAGGAGTGTGGGATCCAGCTGCCTCTCGGGGTGGGAACCTATGCAAGTGTTCACTTGTGCTGCGTGTCTGCGGCCGGGCGGGGAGAGGGGGACAGACCTTGCTCCTGGCTCCTGCTCCCGCTCCGGCCTTGCGTCAGGGCTCCGGCCGTGGGTGGGGAAGCCTTTATCTCTCCCCAGCCTTTGGAAGTGCATGCTGGCCACTCGCCAGGTGACCTACTTGGTAGCGTGAAGCAAAGCATGGCTCACCTGCCAGCAGTGCCGGATGGAGCCGGGCTCTGCATCCTACCTGCATCCCTAAACACCCTCCGGGGGTCAAGTTTCCCACTCTCTCCTGGTTGCCTTCTGCCGGAATCATGGCTTGTACAAAACTCCATGCAACCTCACATGGCCAAAGTGCTGCTGTGCTGGTGGTGCTGGGGTTGGGATGATCCCAGCTGCCCTGTTGTGCTGCTTTGGGTATTACTGGAGCTGATGTGGTAGAGGCAGAGCTGCAATGAGGCTGGGAGGATGGACCCATAACCCCTCTAAATCCAGCTCCGTGATGGGGCTGTGCCCCCCATCCCTGTGCCGTGCCCTGGGTGCCAAGGATGCTCCTCTGACCCCGTGAGCTGCAAGTGAGGCGCAGATGATGTCTGTGTGTCTGCCCTGCTGCTGCAGCTGGCATCGAGCTCTGGAGCCGGTGCCAAGGGCACTGGGGGTGCGTGGGCTCTGACTCCGCCTGCCTGCTCCCAGCCCGGCCTGTGGATCTGCTGGGCTCCCGCAGCCAAAGGTCTGGTGCTGGTTCCAGCTCTGTGGCTTCTTGCTAAGACTTGCACGGAGCCACGGAGCAGGTTGGTCTTGTGTGTTTGATCTTCCTTCTGTGGAGCCTGCAGCTCCAGCCAGAGCAGCTGGCTGGGGGAGAAGGTATCCCGGCCCCCATCCGATCTCCGGGGTGGGCTGGGGCAGGGATGGGCTGTGTCTGACAGCGGAAGGGGAAGCGTGGCCGTGCAGCCTTGGCAAAGCGCTCGCTTCGCACTTTGCCGTGCCCGGATTACGTGAGGGAGTTGCAGCAGAGATAACTCTGCAGGAAAATCCATTCCCACCTTATCTCCCATCAGGAACGCGTTTAGTTGCCTACATCAAAGTAGATGATCTGCTGCTTCCCTCCTTGCTGCCCTAATCCTCTCCTTCACGCTGAAAAAACCTAATCAGAGCCTTGCCCCACCATAACAAGATCCGAATGTTAATTATCAGCATCTTGCCTTCCTTGCCTTCTCAATGCCCTGCCTTCCAGCCTTGAATAGCTTTCCTCCCTCCTTGCTCCTCTCCATCCGGTCCTCCCACGCTCCTGGGCACGCTGTTGAGCTTGGCTTGGTAGAAGTTGTCCTGCAGGATGCTTCCTTCCCTTCCATTTAAGGACAGGAATTCCTCAGGGAGCCGGGGCGTGGATGGGATCCCTCCCTTCACCCCATTGTCAGGACTTCTCCCTATGCCTAATTATTGCCTGTCCCTGCAGGAAGCTCCTTGCCTGGCCGTCGGGCAGAGCCGTGGCATCTCCCAGCCCTTTGTGGGAAGACTCGTTCCCGGTTGGATGCCAGGCTTGGGGCTGGAAAGGTGCCTGCCCTTGTCATGGCTGGAGAGTGGGACTGACCCAAGCCAGCCCTTGTTTTGTCAGCAGAAGCCTGTGGTGGCTCCATGCACAGGCTGAGATGGTGAGGGAAGAGGAGAAAATTTGATTTCCGTGTCAAAACCCATCTTACAGAGGGGGAACAGAATAGCTGAAGCACAAAATAAATGGTGTCAGAGTGGGGTGGGGTGGGCTGGGCTGGCGTGGCCTCTGCTCCAGCACATGGTAACCTCTTACCTCCTCTCTTCCAGATTCATGACTGGGAAGGGGCTGATCATCTACCCGGAGATTGGGGATAAACTGGACATTATCTGCCCCAAGGCGGAGCCGTCCAAGCCTTACGAGTACTACAAGCTGTACCTGGTGAGGAAGGAGCAGGCGGATGCCTGCAGCACTGTCATGGACCCCAACGTGCTGGTGACGTGCAACCGGCCGGAGCAGGAGATCCGCTTCACCATCAAGTTCCAGGAGTTCAGCCCCAACTACATGGGCCTGGAATTCAAGCGGCAGCAGGATTACTTCATCACATGTGAGTCGCTCTCCTCTTCCTTGCCACCAGCCCTGGCTCGGGGAGGGCTCGGGTGCCTGGAGAGTGTCACCAGGCGCTTGTGTGTGACTTGGCCAGTGCAGAGAGCTGACATGGATGGAAAATATGTCCCGCTGGATGGGAGCGGGGGGAGGAATGTGTCACTGGCTGAACGGGTCACTGGTCCCTATCTAGCTGCTGTGCTGTGTCCCCTACTCTGCTCGTGGCTTGTAGGAGGGACACGTCCCCATCTGGGGTTGACCCTGGAGCGCTGTCATGCCTGGAGCCTATTTTTTGCTGCCATCTTTGCTGGAGGTGTTGCAGGGCTTTGCTTTGGGGCTGGGGAGAGAGAGGAGTGGTGTCCAAGGAGATGCTTGTCCTTATTCCTGGGTGTTGCCTCCAAGAGCAGCCCCAGCAGTGGCAAGTACTGGTGGTGTCCAGTGTGTGATGTGATCAAAGTGGCTGAAAAATTCTGCACATTGGCCTGTTCTGTTTGTGTCTTGGTGCACCATGGCATTTTCTGGAGGGGAGAGAGAAGGAGGCTGGAATTTTCTTGGAGCCTGTGGTCGGTGCGTGCAGGGGATCACTGCACAGAGATGTATCCGCCTGTGCTTGCTCCAGTGTGGACGGAGTGGGACCTGGGGAGCTGGGCTGTGTCTGGGCAGTGCTGCCAGCTCTCTCTTTGTCCCCTTCCCTCCTCCTCAGCCTGCCTGTCCCTGCCTGGCTCGGTGCACTGCAAAGGGCACGGTGGCCGCGGCTCAGCTCCCCTCGCTGTGTGCCGCGGGCTCTGCGGCGAGCGGCCGGCGCAGGGGTCACCGCCCGCGTGGGAGTGAGCGCCCGGCCGTGGGAGCAGTGTGTTCCCGGCTGGAAACAGGGTATTTTTAGCCTGGAATCCTTGGGAGGGGGCGGCGGGGCCGTGGCGGGCAGCGGGGGCTGTGCTGTAGCATGATGCTGTGGTAAGGCTGCTGGTCTGGATGTCCCCAGCAAGCCTGGCTAGGGCAGTTGGAATCTTGCTGCAGAATAATTTGTAACAAACCCAATGCAGAGGAAGCAGCCGGGCCTGGCTCTGGCAGGTCAGCCTTGAGCCCTCATCACTTCTGTCATGGCAAATTTTGCTGAGTGCTTCATGAAGCATGGCTGAGCTGGGTGATGACAGGGGCTTGTGGGGGTCTCTGTTCGCTGTGTGGCTGTGGAGATGCCAAAGTGGCTCCTGGGTGGCCAGCCAGGGAAGTTTCCCTAACAGGAGGGGTGACAGCAGGGACGACCTTGCGCAAGAACCCACGGAGCTGTCTCGGCTTGGCGCGGTGCTGGCAGCGACCATGAGCTGTGCAGGACTGAGTCACTGTGTCAGGGCCGGGCTCTTCCAGAACACTGGTCATTGTCACTGTCCAGACATGGGGATGTCTGTCCTGTGTCACTTGAGGGGCACCAGCTTTGAAGCCATCAGTGGGGAGGAACACCCTGGTTCCAGCCCAGATGCCCCAGATGGGCTGGGGATGCAAAAAACCCTGGCACAACTCCCATGTAGGCTCCCATCTCCCTCACCGCAGCTGGCCCAGCCTGGTGCCTCTGGGACCCCAAAGTTCAGCCCTTCTGCTGTCCTTCACCTGATGCAAAGCTTGATTGAATACAAGCTTTGCCTGCAGTGGGCAAAAATTGGGAAGAGAGGCCAAAGTGCCAGGCTTGGGTCAGGCAAACATCTTGAAGCACTTGGTCAGTGGCTCCTCTGTGTTTGGGGGTCAAGTTCAAGCACTGACATGGTTACCAAGCTAATGAGGGTGGAAATTGGGGTCCTCTGAGCTACAGCCTGTGGGACTCTCAGGCTGCAAAGAGCCCTCAAAGACAAATAGGTTCCCCAAAACAAGCTCAGGAGGTGAACAAAGCACTGAGAAGAAATATGGGATCCCTCTTATGGTAACCAAGTCCAGCTGGAAGGTGGAGGCAGAAGGATTTACCAGCCTCTGAATTACCCAAATTTTAAGGAGCTGTTTTGCATTTCACACGAAAATTTAAGTGAAAATCAACCTCCCGGAGCTTGGGGAGGCGCTTTCACAAGTGGCCACCAGTGCATTGCCGACTCCAAACGTGGCTCCTGCGGGGCCCCCACAGCTTTGAGCCGGTGCCAGCTGCTCTCCGAGGCTGCCAGCACACCTGGGTCACTGCAGGTGACCGGCTCTGGCTCGCTGCAGATCTGACGGGACACGCAGCCGGGATTTTGCAAAGCCTGCATAGCCCAGCTTGGGAAATCCCGGCTGTGCGTCCCGTTGGATGTTGGGCTGAGCCCTTTAAGCTCATTTTTTAATACAAAATCCTATTTATCCTCTTGTTCCCAGTTTCAGGCTGTATAGGGATGCAGCAAGCGGGGTGCTTGGAGCATCCTGAGCATCCCTGTGGGATGCCCCCCCTCTCCTCAGGGGGCCAGCAGTGCCCTCTGCCCCTGCCTTGGACCGTTTCTGACTTTAATTTCTCTTGACTCCTCCATGCTTTGATGCGAAACCCCTTGGAGCTGGGAGCTGCCAGCTGAACTTTGGCCCCTGGGTGGGCTGACGATGCTCCTGTGATCTGGCCGTACCCTCTGCCGAGCAGCCCCAGGAGTTCTTTCTGCCAAGAAATAAAATAGCCAAAAAAACAAAGTCAAAAGTCTCCTGAGCAGACCACCCACATGTTGTCTTTTTTTCACCCCCCCAATTTTTCTCCCCTCCCTTTCCCCAAGCTTTGCCTGGACACACAAAAGGTTTTTTTTCTCCCTTTTCATTTCTAAGCCGGGGAAGCGATGCTGGAGCCGAGGCGAGCAGGGCGTGTGCCGCTCATCCCCCACCTTCCCGAGCGGCTGGAAAACCTCCCCACCGGAGCTGGGGGGCTTCCTGGGGTCCCTCCTATTCAGGACTGCTCCTTGCCATCGCTTTGGATATGCCAAGCCTTGTTTAGGGACACTTTTATCACGGAGGGACATAGCCCCAGCCCTCGGCTTAGCAATGAAAAGGCTTTTGAAAGCTGCCGTTCCCTGTCCCCATCCTCTCCGGAGCCTCACACTGCCCCCTCCACACCAGCTCCAGGCTTTCCTTAAAAACATCTTTGCTCCTGGGGATGGATAAGGAAAGGTGATGCTTATTCTACGGCTTTCCATAAAGAACAAGATGCAGCAACTCCTGCCTGCAGGTCTGCACTGGAGACTGAGGCAGGGAGGCACGTGGGACTCCAGCAGGATGTGGACACCATCCCCAGGATGAAGTGCTGAGAGGGTGAAAGAGCTGGGAATTTGGGAATTGTGTGTTTTATATCGTAATGTGCTGTGGTTTCTTCCATCCCTGTTCTTCTGGGTGTTTCCCTGCTTGCCTTTGGTGCCTTGGTGCGATTCCCTGTCCCCTGCGTCCTGTCCCCTCCCTACAAAATACTTCCCACTGGAATAGCCTTCCCTCTGCCTGGTGCCTGCACTCCCAGCACGTCGTGGGCAGCTCTGGCCCCGCCACAGCTTATCCAGACCTGCAGGTTCAGCTCCCTCCACCTCCCCTCCTAATTTACTCCAGCTCCTAATTGCATTTGGTGCTCCTCTTTGAACTTGCTCCAGTTTTACTATCTCTGGTAATGAGGTGCCTGGATAGAGATCCATTAATCCCTGTGTCCTGGCACCAGGGTGACGTGAGGAGGAGCTCCTGGAGTGGCTCCTGCTATCCCAGAGCTCTGGATCATAGAATCAAAGAGCAGTTTGGGTTGGAAGGAACTGTTAAATGTAATTTAGTCCATTCCTGGACGTGCTCAAGGCCAGGTTGGATGGGGCTTGAAGCAACTTGCTTTAGTGGAAGGTGTCCCTGCCCATGGCAGAGGGTGGAACTGAATGGACTCCCATAGTTCCCAGGCCATTCTCCGTTTGGTTTTGGGGCTGGTGGTGGTCCTGGCAGCCCCTTCTGTGTTCAGTGGGGTGTGGAGACCCCAGGCAAACCTTGCTCAGCCTTGGGGTGTGCTCTAGACAGCTGTTTGCAGAGGTGGTGGTGGTGCCAAGGTGTTCTTCCAGGTGGGATCTCTCCCCTGTCCCTCTGCCAAGCCCCTGGGCACTGCCTCAGTGTCCCACCTGTGCCGTGAGTCTCTTTAAAGCACAGAGCCCTTGTTTGATGACGATGCTGAAGGAAAAGCAAGGTCCCAATAGATGTTTCCTCATAAATCTGAGGCATTTGCTGTTTATTGTGAGTCCTTAAGCCCTTCAATCCATTTTTGATGTAATAACGTCCGTAATCCAATCCAACGCTTTTTGGCAGCGGGATGCAGCGAGAGCGGATCTATTACCCTGAGTGTTGTGTTAAAGCCCTTGTCTTGCATTTCTGTTTTTAGATGCAATTAGTCTTAACCTGGCAAGAGTTATTTGTTGTAAACCATCGCTGCCACTGCGTCGCAGCTTCGTCCCTGGGCCGCGCTCCGTCAGCGTTTTCCTGCAGCTCATCGTGGGGAAGGGGGTCACCTATACCCTGCCAGCTGCCAGGATCATCCTTCCTCCTCGGGAGCTTTTTTAGGACACGTTGCCATACTCGCTTTTCTGGCTGTGCTCCTTCAGCTTCCGTTGGTTTGGGAAGCCTTCGGCCCATGCCAGCGCGTGTGTGCAGAGCTGCTTGCGCTCCTTCCTGCATTCCTTGGGATTTGATAATTCCCTCCCTGGTTCCTTGGGCTGGGGGCTGTGCCGGGGGGACTTTGTCATCCAGCCAGCTCTTTGCTGATGCCATTTGAATGTGGCCACTTTCATGTGCTCCTCGTCCTCCTTCCCACAACTTGTTTGGTGGAAGGGAGTTGAAAGCCCAAGGGCCGTTTGATGCCATGATGGGAGCTGTGAACTTCTGCTGATAAAACCCCAATTAAGTGGCTTCCTCATTCTTCACCCAAACGGGCCTGGCTTGCGACACACCCGGGCTGAGCAGAGCCGGCCTGTTGGCATCCATCTGGTTTTGGGGCTTTGCTGCTCCATCCCCATCCCGCTGGGAGCCGCTGGCAGAGGGTGGTGATGCCGCGTGGGAGCCAGGGCCGGACACAAACGGCTCTAACGGTGTCCTGCTCCCGACTTCAAAGCCCAGGCCCTGGCCATGTCAAACCCAAATAATGGCCCTTAGACAACACGCGGTTCCTTGTCTTGCAGGCTTGTCTGAAGAGCGTGACCACAGTAAATGTGATTTTGTTGAGCCCTGTCCCTTAAGCCTCTGCCTCTTTTCTCTTCTCCTCCTCCCTCCTGACCTTTTCGGCTCAGTGCTGTCCCTGGACAGCCCCTGGCAGCTGATCTCATGGCTCAGCCTTTCATGGCCCTAATAGGGATGAAAAGCCCCCTCAGAAAGGGCCGGTGTCCTGCACCCGGCTGGGAGGTAAATACCCCGTGCTTTGATCTGCTCTGGGGCCAGGGGGGCCTGCCTGCCACAAACCCCTGCCCAGGGGTCCCTGCCTGCCATAACCACCCACCCAGGGGTCCCCATGGCCACTCAACTCCCTGGCTGCTGGGCAGCCCAGCCATGCTCGTGACCCTGGCACAGCCAAAGGCTCTGGAGCTGGGCACTGGGTGCTGTCTGCCTGGCAAATCAGGCTGGCTGCATCCCAGGATGCTCTTCCCCAGGAGAAATGATTTCCAAGAGCATCTCTAGCATTGTCACGATCCCTTTAGCATTGTCACGACCCATTAGGAGAAAATAAAACATGTTTAACTCCTCAGTGCTCCTGAACACTGAGGTGACAGCAGAGGTGTCGTGCAGGAGTGATGGCAGTGAAGAGGTGACATCTTCCCCTGCATCACCTGCCTGATCATGCTCTGCCCCCTGTTCCTGGGACACTGAGAATCTGCCTGTCCCCCCCAAAAGGGCTTCCTTGGCAGCTGTGGTGGGAAGCTCACACCAAAGCAGGTTTTTTGGTGCATACCCTCTTCCCTTTCCTCATCCTGCTCTTCCAGCCCTTTCTCCTCCTGCCATGTCTGTAGCAAATCCCAGGGCGTCTCCTGGAGCTGCAGCTGCATGGACTGTGGTGGACCTGGCTTTTCAGTGATGGTCACCTCCAAGGGCTTCCTCTGGGACAACAGAAGAGATTAAACTTGTCTCCTTGTGGATTAAACGTTGAGTAGGAGACTCTCAAGGCAGAAGGAGCTTTCAGTTTCATGAGGAATCAAAAAAAATCCTGGCATACCGGACAGTGTGTCCGGGAAGCTGTGCATGGATAAGGCAGTTACTTCCTTGGCATATTTTTTTAAATAACCATAACATCAAGACCTTCTCCCTGGGTTTTTTCCCTAGGATCCCTATTGCATTCCTCTGCTCCTGTAGTGCTGGGAAGAGGCTTGTTGGCATCACTGCCACTCTGTACTGGTGTGGAGAGGTCTGTGATGGTGGGTGCTGGGTATGATGGTGGGCACTGGGGTCTGATGGTGGGTGCTGGGATGTGGTGGTGGATGCTGGTGATGGTGGATACTGTCTGTCAGACCAAGAACTCACTGGGAATTCCAGGAAGCACCACCACATTTGGACCCTGAGATGTGCAGGGAGTCTGGCATTAATGAACTGTGACATGCCACCCTTTTCCATCAATTTCTAGGGATCTGTGTCTGTCCACCCCTCAGCCAGGCTGGCCCACGTGGTGTGTGGCACCTTCAGCAGGTCATCCTTCTGGAGGGGGTTGGTGTCACCCTCCATACTGAGTCTCTTTGCCCTGGGAGTGATGGTTTTGCTGCTTTGTAATGCCTGAGCTTTTTGATCCCACCTGGCAGCATGGAGTGGGAGTTAATACAGCTCATGGAGAGGGGGCTGTGGGAGCAATGGGATCTTGGGGCGGCTGCAGTGGGATCAGCTCTAATTTGAGGGTAGAGAGGCTCCTTCCTCCATCCATTACTCAGTGAGGAGGCAAATCCTTGTCTGGATAGTCAGGGGTTTATGTGGCATCTCTTGGAAATTTCCAAACCCTGCAACTCAGGGTGTTGCTGCAGACACTTGGTCCATTCACTGGCGTCCACCTGGAGCAGAGACCAACTGCTGAGGTCCTGCTGTGCAATCCCCAGGAGCACTGGATCATCTCCTGCTCCAGGTATTGTGGGGTGCAGCACTGGGAGCTGCAGGTGATCCTGCTCTGAGCCAGGCTCCAGTGGGTGCACGACTGCAGTGGGAGCAGTGCCTGGGCTGGCTCCTATCACAGCCGTGGGATTATTTGCAATTCTGGGCCAGGAGTTTCGCCAATGTCACCTCCCCACTTCCAGAAGTTCCTGGTGCTTATGCAAAGTTTGCCTGTAATTGCAGTGGGGTTTCCTGTCAGCTGTCCCACAGCACCTGGAGCTCCTGTCCCTCCCCGGTGCCGGGCAACTCCTTGGCTCCCTGAGCTCTCCCCGGCAGCTGGAGCTTCCAGAAATCAGCATATGAATCAGCCTCTCTGGATAACCTGAGGTTTTCTCTGAGCCCCTGGGAGTGAGGATGGGACCTCAGGTGGGCAGCTGGCAATGGCATCGGCCTTGCAGCTGGGGAATGGCACTGTCTGTCTCCATCCCTTTCCCAAAGGATTTCTCGGTCATCTCCCAGATGTTTTGGTACCTAACAGGAGAGATTTACACCCTGTTAAAAGACAGTGAGTGTTTTCCTCCCCTCCTGCTCCCAGCGGGGCCCACAAATGACTCTGGCAGAGCCTCAGGTGGGGAATTACGTGGCACTTTCATCCGGACCTGTCTCCAGTTGCTTGGGGTGACTGCAGAGGCTGAACCAATCACCCTTCTCTCCCATCAACATGCTCTTTCTTTGGAAGGGATGGATAGACCTGAAGACAAAGGTTTTATTTAAGGCCATGGTCCCCCTGAGCTGGGCAGGGAGCAGGATGGGGACACTGGGACATTCCGCAGCTCATCCACATGGACATCTCACAGTGTTGATGATAAAGGGCTGGAGTGAGTCACCAAGCTGTGGTCCTGCAGCCAAGATGTGCTTTCCAGCCTGGATGATGTTCCCTGCAATCCAGCAGTGACTCTTAATTATGATACTAATTAGGGTTGGTTATAATTTTCCACCAGAAAGCTGTTTAAATGGGAAATTAGCTTTTCACTTAAGCATTACTTGGGTTAAAGTGTCATTTTCCAGTGGGTACTTCAGTGTTTGCCTGTTGTTCTCCCTCTGCCCCAGGAAAGAACGGGAGAGAGTGGAGCTGTAGGTCATGTGGATGAGTGTGGTAGGTGATATCCTCTCTTCTTTCCTCTGTAGCTCTGTGGGGCTAATTTAACCCTTTAATTTGATTTTGGGGGTGCTGATCCTGGCCAGGGAAAACTGAACTCCATGCCAGCCAAACCCCATGCAATAGTTTTCATTCCTGTTTCCAGTAGTGCATTTGAACAGGGGATTTTTCCACTGTGTTTTCTGGAGCAGGGAGCATGGAGTGGGATGTCCAGATTCCCAATGCTCCATGGGCTGGCTGCAGCAACAGCCTCATCACCTGCCCAGTACAGGTGTGGGGAGGGACACAGCAATCCCAGTTGGCTTCATGGCATGGGCAACGGCCTGGCAGTGCCCTGATGCCCGGGAGGAGAGCAGAGGGTCAGCAGTGCTGGCGGAGCAGCCTCCATGGCTCTTCTCGTTCCATGCTGGACGATGTGGTTGGAGCAGGCCTGGAGCAGCTCTGGAGCTGGCAGGAGTGGCTGTGAAACCCAAGCCTTGCACCTCCTGCGCCGTGCAGGGACGGGACAGGGCCAGGCTGGCTCACACAGGCGTTTCAGGGGCTGCAGGGCCCCTTCCCGGCGCAGCTGCCTCGGCAAGGCTGGGAGAAGGCTGGAAGAAAGCTGGAAGAAGGCTGGAAGGTGGCCGCTGGCCTCGCTGGCAGTGTGACAGCGTGGGGTGGGCTCCCCCCGCACAGCCCCTGCCCCGGCCCTGGCAGCAGCCCCAGCCAGTGTGCTGGAGCTCAGGGAAGGGGCTGGGGGATGTATGTGGGGTGGGGAGCTTGTGTTCCCGCAGCGGGGCTTGATAGGAAGTGACACCAATATTAATATTAATAATACCAATGATGGGATGCCCTGAGCAGGAGCTGCATGGCCCTGCTGCCCAGGAGGAGCAGGAGGAGGAGGAGGAGCAGGGGCTGTAACCAAGCCGTGCTCCCCGGAGGCCCCAGGGAGTTGGTGTGCAGTGGAGCAGGCAGGTGGCTCCACTTGGTGATCTGGAAGTGGCTCTGTGTCCCTTGGGGTGCCAGTCCTGGTTGGGATGGAGGGGAAGGAGATCAGTGCCCGTGGTGGGTTGGGCTCCAGGGCAGCACCTCTGCGTTGGTACTGAGGGGGTGTAAAACAGCTTGAAAGACCTGGAGAGGGGAGGTGGCAGGAGCTGGGATTTTATTTGAAGTGCAGTCTGCTTGTGGATTCCTGCAGGGACCTCTGGCAGTGTCTGAGCACGTCGGGGATGTGGGAGGCACATCTCCAGGGTGATCTGTAGGGCTTCACCTGTGCCAGGAGGGGCTTTCAGCCCAGGGGGTGTCCAGGCTGAGCTGAGGCTGCTCTGCACCAGCTGCCCCTTGCCAGGGTCGGTCCCTTGGCTCCGGTGGGATTGGGATCAGGCTGTGGGGCATCGGTGGGATGCTGCCACCTCTCCTAAAGTGATGGAAACACAAACCTGGTGCAGGTCTGGGGCAAGGGGGGTGGTGGGGATGGCGGCCGGCTGTGACCACGCCGTGCCTGGCTGGGGCTGGAGCAGGGCTGCGCTGCACAGATGGAAGAGTGATTAAGAGCAATAAAAGGAAAGAGACTTGGATTCGCTACAGTCTCAGCACATTAACTGTGCTTTGGGGCCCAAATCATAACGCAGCCCTGCTAGAGGGAATCCAGCAGAGAAACCAAACATCTCGCTCTGGCCAAGGCTGACCATTTAAGAGACCCTTGCCTTCATCTCTTGCCAGGTATTACTTCCAGCGTCTCCCATCTGCCAAAATCTGAGTTCTCCTTTGAAATATTTTTAAGGGAGGGAGAAAAGCTCTGGTGACACCGAGTGCTGGCGGTGAGGAGGCAGCAGGGACAGCACATGGCATTTCTGGCTTGGAGATGGGACCATGGAGTTGTTGGGGGTCTCAGCCATCTGTCTGAGCTCTGTGGTGTGTGTCACTGGGCTGGATGGATGTGTGGGATTCCAGGAGTGGAGGTCCTGCCTAGCTTCCATGGTGGCTGAGCATCTCCTCTAAATTGACAAGCAATTACATGGTTAATGGTATCACTGTTAAATCCTCATCACTCAGCAGCCCGGGGCTTAATGCTCCATTAGGGCAGAGGCATCTGATGGCTCTCCAGGCTGGGAGTGGCCTTTGGAAGTCGGTCTTTGGAAGTCGCTGGCCAGAGGTTATTTTTACTCTCCCAGTCCTTCAGCCAGCCTCTGAATCCATCCAAAATGGAATAAGGCAGGAAAATGCTCCTGTGCGCTCAGTGTCGCTGGGGCTGGCTGGATTGAGCCTTACTGCTGTGGCATGGGGAGGTGACAGTGTTGTTTGAGACCTGCCATTTCCTATTCCGTGGGTATTCCCAGCTCCCTGCCTGGCTTCCTTCGTCGTGTCACAGCTCTGCCTCCTGCTGCTGCCCTGCAGCTGCCTCTCTCCAGCTTGGGGCTCTCCCAGCTCTCCTGCAGCCACTGCTGTGCCTGTGGATTTATCATTTTCCTCTGTGGGTTGCTGACTCTGGATTCCATCGGCAGCTGAGGATTGGTGGTGTCACCACAGCTCACCCTCAGCGTGGCAGTGAGTGGCACAGGCACCTGGGCAATCCATCAGTCCCAGTGTGGAACTGGGCTGAGCTGAGCCTGGAGCCTTGTGCTGCTGGGACTTCTTCCACTGGGAGAGCAGGAAACAAGAGTGGGAGGAGCAGCTCTTCATCGCAGAGCTTCACAGGGAATTGCACTGGAGGAGCCTTTCCCGATGGATCAGGGACCTGCTGCTCTCACATCACCCTGTCCTGCGTGTTCACATCAAACTCTCTGGACTCTGCACCATTTGGATGGATTTGGGGATTTAGGATTTTGGCTTTTGGAAGCCCGACCAGCTGCGTGGAGCATCCAGCTTCTCTCCAGCCCGTTGTGGATTTACACGGAATGTGGCAGCTCATGTCCTTGCTTCCAGAGGCCATTCCAAGACCATCACTATGGGTTTTACAAATGTTTTCCCCGTTTTTTGTTCCCTCGAGCAACTACTTCATTTTTCCATGTGGTTCCCTCTCAAAGCCACTTTCTCCCTCATCATTTCCATGGACAGAACAAGAAGAAACTTCGTGTCCCAGTGTGGGGTGGGAAGAAGGATGCTCAGCTGTGTCCCTTCGTCCATCCCTGTGGCTCCAGCTGCTCCCTCTGTCCTCTTTGGACCTTTAATATTTTTGTTGTATGTGGATGGAATATCGCCATAGTTATTTGGAGGAACTGCTGCCTTTGTGGGATTTTCTGGTTCCCCTACTTGAACCATGCTTGCTTGTTACCTCATTTTGATATAATTACTTAATTATTTATGAATTAGGCCTTGTGAGGCCTCACAAGGACTGGTTTTTACAGACTGCTCCCTTCTCCCTTGATGGATGAGTTTCTTCGAGATGGAACAACCCATGGCATGGAGCTGGGAAACTGTTCAAGGATGTGCTTCAGGGCCGTGAGCTGGGATGTATCTGCTGATTTCTTCCCCAAACCGGCGCCTCTGGCCTGGGAGAACTGGGCTGCCGAGCTTTCTGCTGGAGTTCGCTCCCGATGTGTTTTTATGGGGAGTCTGAGCTCAGGTCCATCCTGTTTGGATTCCAGAGAACTCGTGCAGGCTGTCGGGGGCGTTTCTCTGCATTCCCAGGCGTTTGCGTGGGGCTTGGTGCTGACAGTGCTGCTGTTGGAATGGCGGCCAGCAGATCCCAGCTGGATGCACCATCCCAGCTGGATGCACGGCTCCATCCTGGGAGCTGCTGGCAGGGGGGACCCCACTGCGGGACAGATGATCACTCAGCAAATGGCCCAGGGACTTTCTGATTAGGAAAACATTTGTTGGGGTTTCAGGCGAGAGCCTTGATTGCACAGAGGTGTTTGGAAAAAGCTGATGGGCTTGGAGCCTGCTTCCCGGCAGGATCCGGGTGTGCTTTCCAGATATCCCAGCATGGAGGCTCATGGAGGCACCCAACCTCCTGCTGAGGGAAGGAGAATGTGGAAAGATAACCTTGCTGTGTACTCCAGCCTCCTCCTGTCCCCTCACCAACACCCAGCAGGGTCCAAATTTCCCAAATTTCTGTCAGTCACCTGCCCTCCCAGAGCTGTGTTTTTTTGGGATGGAGGCTGGAACTGGGCTTGCATAGGGAACCTGAAACCCTGGGGCTGAGCTTTGGCCTTGAGGCTTGGGGAGGTGTTGGCTGTGCTGTGCTGGCCAAGTCCTGCCTTGTGTTTGGAAAATTATCCCTGGACTCCAAGATGCTCCCTCGCGTCGCCTTTCCCAAGCTGTTGCTGAGCTCCTCCTGGGTTTCCCTGCTTTCCTGGATGAATTGATCCCCATGATTGGGTTTGGTGGAGCACTGGGATGATTTGTGTTTGCTGTGATGGAGGGAGGTGATGGGATGGGAGTCATCCTGGTCCTTGGGCAGATCTGTCTCCTTGTCAGGCACAGCAGCCACATGCAGGGCGTTTGTGGGATCAGAAATGAGTTTTTGAGTCTGTTTAGCAGAATCTGCTGTTTAGGTGCTTAATCTTGCAATCCTCTCCTTTGGGTTTATTCTCTCTTGTGTCCCCCCTGCCCTGAGCCCCGCAGGGTGGGGGACCTTCCCTGTGCTCCCGTGGGATCCAAGGGCTGAAAACTCCGTGCCGGCTCCAGAGAAAAGTTAATGTGAATTTAAGTGACTTCTGCCCTGCAATTAGAGCCCCCGGAGCCCACTGGGGCTCTGAGTTTACATTCTTCACCGAGGCACAGGGTGTAATTAGAGATGTATAATTTAAACTGTGCATATGCAAGTGTTCCCATTCTGCACCAGGACCAAAGGAAATTATCCAGGAATTAAAGGGGGAGGAGGGTGCAGGCGTGGAGAATGGCTCACTTGTGTGGATGTGGCAGTGAGAGGAAGCTGCAGGGATCATGTCCTCACTGCTGCAGGCAGCTTTGGAAGGGGCAGGAGCCGGGAATTCTGTGGGCTCCGGATTGGGGTGTGAAGATGTGGCTGTAATGGGGGATCAGGAGAGAATCCCTGGGGTAGGAGGTGCCAGGGGGTAGCTGGGACCAGCATGGCAGTGCCAAGGGACAGTGAGGACCTGCCTGGAGACAGATGAGGATCTGCCTGGCAGTGCCAGGGGACAGTGGAGACCTGCACAGGAATGCCAGGGAACAGCAAGGAGCTGCTCAGCAGTGCCCTTCCAGCTCCTAGGAACCTGTGTAACATTCCCTCTCTTTTCTTGCAGCCACTTCCAATGGCACACTGGATGGCCTGGAAAACCGGGAAGGAGGAGTCTGCCAGACACGCTCCATGAAGATTGTCATGAAAGTGGGGCAGGGTGAGTTCTGTTCCCTGGGGTCTCCTGCTGCCTCTTGAAACAGGGTCCCTGTCCCTCTGGGGATGTGGGAGTTCAAGATTTCAGGGAGACTGAGGCCAGGCCAGCTGCTCCTGGGAGCACTCCTGGGTTAGTTCGGCAGAATTTCATTTTTAGGATCTTTCTTCCTGCCTTTTTTCTCTTGCCACCATGGCGCATGTGCAGAGCACTGGCATTGAAAGGGAGCAATTGTTCCCAGTTACCTCGTGGGCCATATCCTGGTGGGAAGTGAGCTCGGCACAGGGCCTGTGAGCCCTGCGAGTGCCTCGGGGGGCTGGCACAGGCAGTGCCCCCTGACTTCCTGGGCATCCAAGGGGGATTGGAGTTGGCCAGACATCAGGGATTGGGCTTGGTGGCTCTCAGCTGTGGAGGCCACCAGGCTGTGGGGACTCTGGTGGCAGTAGGACACCAGTGATATCACCAACGGGCTCTTCTGGAGCTCCTGCTCCCCATCACCTCCATCCAGAGCTGCTTCCCATCCCCAGCGATGCCTCAGGCTCGTTTCAGCCCCAACTCGGATGCGCAGCTCCTGATTCTGTTTCTCATTATTGTGTTTCCACATCGGGGCCAATATTTATAATAAACAGGCAAAGCTGTGCTGCAGCCTTGGCCTCCTGCCTTCCCTTCCCTTCCCTT
>VZRF01015227.1:43371-155610 GCA_013396875.1 Vireo altiloquus | reverse complement strand
TATTTTATATATTATTAATATTCTTAATCCTATTTTATTTATACTGTATATATTTGTTCTTGCATCTTTGTCTCTGAAATATTGTATTACTTGAACATTTAGAAAAGGATTCCCCTGAAATAATCCTGAGCAAAGAGCATCTCAGTGTTTCTCCTTGTGTTAAAACCAGCAAACAAAGAGACAAAAACTTTTTTTTTTTTTAAAGAACACCCACCTACCATAGAAACCACTAGAAACAACAACAAAAAAAGGACCAAACCACTGAAAATGCGCACTAATTTCCCTTTCTGAATAATTCCTCTTCTGGCTCGTTTCACTATCATCTTTGCATGTCTTGCTGATTTCAGTTCCCAATGAATCCAAGGAGGAATTTAGAGCACCTCTTTAATCATCACTTTCTGAACCTGGGGCAATGATTCTGAGAAGCTGTTTGCACTGCAATTTAAAAAGGAAAGGAATTATAGAAAATGTAGCCCTCTAATCAGCACTTGTGGTAAAATATATGTTAATAAAAAAAAAGTATTCCCATTTCATTCATAATTTATAAAACTGATAGATCGGAACTCACACACGATCTAGTGTGTGGGAAGCAGACACGTGGCTCTAATATTTTGATTGCAACAACCAGTGGAGCTCCTGCTGATTTACACCAGTCCAAGCAGGATGCAAATCTGCTCATACTTTAAAGAAAACTTTAAGTGGTATGAAGTGTTTTAGAGGAGTCATCCTACATTTGAAACTTTAACATTTTGCAGCTTCAATCTCTTCTTTGTTAGCAAAATTTTTATGCTGCTTCTACTTGAAGGGATCCAATAGTCACAACAAGGTGAAAATGTCATAGGAGACCTGGAAATTGCTGAAGTAACATGATCTGTTCATAATGAAGAAGGTGGGGACATTTGTAGTTGGAAAGATTGACTTGTGTTCCCCAAGATCTGTCTCCAAGATTTTTCTTAAAATTTGATCTTGAAAAGACAAAAAACAGTGTGTGTTCAACCAGAAACACCACAAAACAGGACAAAATTGTACTGAGACAGAATAAAATAAAATAAAAAAGCATCTTTATTGCCTCTTTTCCTCTCTCTATGGCTGCTAGGTCACCAACTCCAGCAGAAGCATCGTGGTGAGACACAGGCAGCAGCAGGTCAGCTTGTAGTAGTAGCTTGTAAGGGAGCATCAAGTAAATGTCTTGGGAGGAAACAGTCTTGTAAAAGAATAGAGTGCTATATTCAAAAACAAGTGGAAGAGATATTTTGTTTATGAATTGTAGAATCCTTGAGGCTGGATTCCCATCTTAATAATTCTGTTATTGGAGAGATGGTGCTGCCTCACAGTCAGCAATTACTCACTTCCCTCGCTGTCTGTAGACTTCGTAGTCTCTTATTTATCCTGCAGCATTAGTATTTTTACTGGTAGGGAAGCAGACAGCTGTATTCAGGCCACCTACTGCAGGGGAAATGAGTGATTCAGATGGTACTTTATGAGCTGACAGTTTCTGGCTCCATATTCAGCTAATGAGAAGAAGGAATCATGATTCCTAAGTCAGACAGAGTGCTTGCTATGGCTGCTTCACCCAAACATTGTGATTATTTCTCTTCAGTTTCAAACAAATTCAAAGCACACATGTCTTCCGTCATTCAATCCCCCTTTGAATTTATATGCCACAGGAGGTATTTAAGTGCATCTTTGGCTCTCTACTAGGCAATCTGACTATGGGCCAGTGAGAATAACATCCTGATGCTTAGAACAGTTTCTGTGGCTGTTGGAACCCACTGCACAAAATAATACATTGATAGCTCATTCATCCTCCTTAGTGTTTGTGAGCCAGATGTACAAAAATGTGGCACTGATGTGAAGTTGAAATTAGGACTTTACCTAAAAAAGAAAAGCTTTTAGCTGTGCAAAGCCTCTGCAGATGTCTGCTTTTAAGATATTATTGAATATTCCACCAGAATAAGCTTCATGTAACTGATAAAAATAGATCATTATATATAGATTATGCTATGATTCAAACCTGTGATTCAGAATAATGTAGCTGGGGAAGCCATTGTGACAGTTGGGAAACCATCCTTGTCGTGGAAGTGTTGCCTCCTTGAAATAAGGCAGAGATAATCACTGCTTTGCACCAGATCTCATTAACTATATTTAAATGTTTTAACATTTTCCAAATATTTGGCTTTAAATGGTTACAAGTTACAGCAGCACTGCAGCATTACTAGATGGGCATAGAACTTAAAAATGAAATTGCAAAAAAAAATTAAAAAAAGAACGGCAGGACAAGGTGTCATTACAATGAGCTGTAGGAATATATGACTCTTAATCTCATTCTTCTGTACTGACAAATGCACCGTCTGTCTATATGGCATTAATGAATGACAGTTTCTCACCATTTGGTGGATGCATGTGTCATCATTTGTCTAGATGACATCTTGATTTATAGACATCATTGAAAAACATTAGAAAATCTTTCTACAAGTTTGATGGGAATTCTGAATATGTGAAAGTAGGGAATTTTTTTTTTTCTGAACAGTTCATTGGGGTGTACTATTTCAGGCAGTCAGAAGGACCATATGGTCCATTGGTTAGGTTTTCACTTGGAGGATGGGTGCCTTGGACCCAGTTTCCTGCTGTACCTGAAGCTCCTTTCTGACCTTGGGCAAATCATCTGCTTTCTCACACTCATCTCAAATGTAAACAAAAAAAGTGATATTTCTTCCTCTTGCAGGGGTAGATAAAATCTCATAAAACCTGCTAAGTGGTTTAGTGGCTGCACTAATTGTAATTACATGCTCAGGATTTATGTATTGAACTAGATTTTAAAAGGAAATTTCTCTTAAAATTCTATAAGGAAAAAATAAGGAGATTTATAAGAAATAACTTCCAGAAAATACTTTAAATCTTTATATTATGTACATTGAAAATATGGAAGAGAAAGAAAAATGCATCCCACTCCAGAAACTTAATTCTAACACAGGAAAAAGCAAATGGAGTGGTTGGAGTACCATGGAGTGTCATCACTAAGGATTGACACATATGTGTGTGTATGTGTGTGTATATGTGTGCAATAACAAAAACAGCTTCTCCCAGGCTGCCTGTACACAGAAGTTTGCACAGTTCAAATTAGCAATGTAGCACATTTTCCAAAGACTGAGCATTCATTTGTAGCTTAAGAGTCAGCAAAAAACCAAGCAGATATTTATTATAATTCTCCTTTAATAGAGAATGATTATTTCCTCGTGGAGGTTTTTGTTAATCATTCTGGCTCCACTTGTCATTCTAACATTTTTCATGTCCTTTCCCCAGCAGGCAGCAGCCCTCTGTCTGTTCTGTGTGTGTCACAGCAGCCTGCAGCAGACAGGATCCACGCAGCACCCTTGCATGGGCAGGGCTGGATGTCAGCCAGCTTCCACACAGCCGTGCAGACACAGAGGAGCATTTCCTGGCGTCATGTGAGGCACCTGAAAGGTGTAGTACTGCTAAAAATATAAGCTTTGAAGCATAGCAAGGCAGAAAAGTATTTCAGAATGGATTACTCTTATTTCCTGTAGGGTCTGTTGCCCTGTCAAACAGGGAAATAATGCGCAGTGACAACACATTTCAGTTGGACCAGGACAATCCCAGAAAACAATTATATTCCTTGATTTCTAAATTAAAAAAAAAAATTCCCTAAGTATTTTTAATCACAGATTTTGATTGTTATTTTTTCTGGTTCTCATTATCAAGTCACAATCATGGCAACTTACCTTTTCCCTGGACTAGAACTGTAGAACTGAAAACAGAGATCTCCTTCCCAGCTTCAGCTCCATCATCAGCTTCTCTGACCAGGCAGGAGGAATTGCCTTTACATCATCCAGCCCTTCTCATGTGACTCTCCCATGAAATTAAACCAAATTTGGCTAAACTGCAGGAGGAATTTTTAGGACAGCCAGGGCTGGTACCTTTCTGTTCCTTTCCAAGCTGTTTAGGATGAATAGGTACATCCTAGCCCAGAGTGACTATGTCTGGGATAAGGATATTCTTCAGAACAAAGCATCTCACCATGAGCTGCCTCCTGGCCATTTGGGTTGCCTGCACTGTGCCTGCACTGGAGGAGCAGTGCAAAACTTCAACTTTCCTGTAAGAAGCATTTCTACATCCCCAGGACTGGCCAGCCTCGACCCCATTTAACTGCAGAGATCAATTTAGGTCAGGAAGAGAGGTCATCTTCTGTGTGCTGTTCTTGGAGAGTTTAGAAATGACTCCATGGAGGCAGTCAGCCATTACACTTGTCTCAGATCATCTCTCACCCCTTTCTGCCAGAGTAAGACAAGTCATATGTAAGAGTGCTTTGAAGTGATGGATGATATTGTTGAACTTTTAGTGGACAGTCTGTTAGCTGGGATGAAAAAGGCAACAATAACATATAATAAAGAAAGGGCATAAGGTTACACACAGTAACTTTCAGCAATGGTCCCTGAATCAGATGCTCTTGTCTCTGTGCTTGGGAGGTGAAGCTGACCTAGAATATTGGAAAGGACTCATGAATATGAATACAAATTACATGTCACAGCTGATTAGTGAATGATGATAAAGCACTTTAGCACTCTTTTTCTGAAATTAAAGGCTAACACTGAGAAAAGTACAGGCTGCAAAACTTTTTCCAACTTTTAGAAAGGATCATCACAGAAAAAAAGGATGGCTTATGTTGGAAGGGACCTTAAATATTGTCTAGTTCAAACTCCCCTGCCATGGACAGGGACACCTTCCACTATACCAGGTTACTCAAAGCCCCATCCAACCTGGCCTTGAACTTTTCCAGGAATGGGACAGCCACAGCTTTTCTGGGCAGCATGTGCCAGTGTCTCAATGACTTTCGCAGTCAATATTTTCTTCCTTATACCTCATCTAAACCTGCTCTCTTTCACATTAAGGATATTCCCCATTGTCCTGTCACTACAGGCCCTTGTAACATGTCCCTTTTTACATCTCTTGTAGCCCCTTTAGGTACTGGGAGGTGCTATGAGGTTTCCCTGGATCTCTACTCCAGGCTGAACAGCCCCAACACTCACAGACTGTCCTCATAGAAGAGGTCTTTTTATATCTCCTTACATCTTTATATTTACTTAGGATACATTTCTTTATTCACACACTTCCATTTTTGTTGTGGTTTGGATTTTTTTTGGATTTTTTTTTCTATTATTTTTTTCAGGTGGCCTTTTTTCTTCCTTATTTTTTTTTTTTTTTAATCTGTACTTATAGAGTTAATCGATTGAGGAAAAATCCCTCTTAGAACACTACTCTTATGATTTCAAGAGAGGTTATTGAGGGAGATAATATATAGTTTGTAGGAATGATGGAAGAGGAGGACAAAGAAAAGGATCCTTTCACTTGTGCCTGTACCATTTCTAACACATGTAGATACAGCTACAGCTACAAATAAAGAACAGGCACAGTAAATATTAAATTAAATTACTCAAGGAGCCAGAAAAACAGAAATTGTGGAGACCCATAACTGAGTTGGTTTAATCTGGCACCTGTATGTTGACCTCAAAGGTGTATGCTCTTAAAGAGCATGTGTCAAATTACAGGTGCTTGAAATGTACAAATTTCTCCACATTAGGAAATGCAAGGGGTGACTTTGAATCTTCACACATGGGAGCTGGGAATTCCTGACTTCTAATTGAGATGAAGTTTCGGCAAACAAAAATTTGCAGGTAAACACAGCATGCTTACTTGAAAGCTGCAAGCAGTGCCTTTAGCTTCAAACATTTGTGCCTAAATATTGAACTGAACTATGGTCATAATAGGATTTTAAAATTAAAAACATGCAGTGTCTCATTAGTTCCTATTTTCTTTTATCTGTAGACTTCTGATAAATTAAATATGAAGATTTGCAGAAATCCAAAATCAAGGCTAGGAATGCTGATCTAATAGCCAGCTGGTTAACACAGAGCTGTGATTAGTGTTGGCTGTTTTGCCAAAAGAGCAGCTTTTTTAATAAGTACAATTTTTCCTCTTATTCATTTCAGGAAAAAAAAAAGAAAATCAAAACTCTGTCAGATGACTATTAACTTTTATGAAGGAGAGGATTCAGCAATACTTTGTAACCATCTCCCTACAGCCTGCACTCCTCCTTTCCACCTCTCAACGCTCCGTCTCCGTACTTAAAAGGAGATAATGAAAGGATTTTTTAAACTATATATTTCCTGAATGTTATTCTTCTATTAAAACCAGTTGCAGAATTTCAAGTAGTGAAGTGCATGTTCTTATTCTGTGAACTAAAGGGATTAAATTATGGCTATACTTGTGACTTTAGAATAAATCACACACATGGACAACTCTCTAGGATTCAGGGTAAAGAGTAATTTTCTACAGTTTATGCTAGTAACCAGCAAACCCTTGGAAGTCTTGTGTACAAGCAATTTATAGTGCTTACCCCCAGTCTTATCATAGTTCCAGAAGTGGGAAGCTCAGCCACTGTGATATCATGCATTCTACTTTGAAGAAATTCGTTGGATAGCAATATTTACACTTGGTAACAACACATCCTAAAAAAAATTTACATGAGGAGACCTTGGGACAAACTTGCATTTGGTATAAATTGCCATTTTCAGGTGAAGTCAATCCTCTATTTCCATTTACACCAGATGTGTATTTGACCCTTCTTAGCTCGTGAGCTGTAACAAAGCTGGACATGCAAAGAGGTAACAAGGCTTAAGTCTCAGGTAGATACAATGTAAGGAAAAAGTACATGGGTAACAATTTAAAGTTGCATGTAATAACAAGGCCTCAGGCATTTTGCATAGACATTTCAAACTTTTGAAAAGGAAATTTTTAAAGGCTTAAAATTCACCAATATAGCAAGGAGTTTTACTCAATCATCTTGGTCCTAGAATAGTTTTAAACATGTGCTGAAATATCTGCCTGCTCAAATATCAATGTTTCTTGCTGACTGATAAACCTTGTACTTAATAACTAGAGCAAAGAGTATTTTCTTTCACAATTTTTGTATTAGATTTTGTGGCAAATTTATTTTTTGAAAAAAGTTCTATATCCAGAATAGAATATGACATTGTAAACAGATTGCTCTAAACATTTGTGGTATCATCAAAAGAAACAGTAGAATTTATAAAAAGTAACAACAATGTAAAGTACCTGTTGGTGTTTGTCTCTTTAATTTCAATATAACCATTACAGATTTTCACACATATTTTTTTGTAAAACTTCTCTCATATTGAGATTTTCTTAATAAACAAAATTGATTAGCTTTTCAGCAGTATAAATGCATATATGGTATCCTTTTTATCTTTGAATTAGAGATTCTTTTCCACATGTAATTAAAATACAAAAGACTAACAACATCAAATAAATTAGTCATGCTGCAATTACCCCAATATTTTCTCCTTCTTTCTTTACCCATATATGAGTGCTTTGTAAGGGTCTCATGTGCCCATACAGAGATCTACATTATCACATAATCTTTACAGATACAAATATAATTCTCATGTGTTGCTGTCTGCAGTTTGTGGATCTATTTTCCAATTAATTCAAGGCCAACTCTCGTTAGTGCAACAAGAGGTTTCATAAATAAATCCCTCATTTTTCAATGATAGAGTAGATTCTTCATTATTGAATTGCATGCACTCAAGTAGGATCTATCTACATCTAAAGAAAGAAATTAATGATTTTTTAAATCATAATGAATGCCCCAGTATACTTCTTAACATTTTATTTCTTTAGAACTGCATCTAATTTCCTGAGTATCTTTGATAAACATTGGCTTTTTGTGCCTTCTTGGTTAATGAAAACTCAGGAAATATTTCTAAAGCCTATTAATTAGGGGTGTTTTTGTATTTTCTAAGATACTCTGAACAGTATATGATATCCACTGATATGAACTACCCTGACAATCCAAGTAAGAATATATGGGTCATTGTTAACAAAATGACAAAAAAAGAGTCTCTGAGTGTTGTTGGTAAGATATCTATTTAGCCAGTGGTAGACACAGTGCAAATGTACATGGATTATATCAAAACTTCCTTTTCTTACTTCAAAATTATCTGGGAGGTGTGCATAATTTACGAAAGCATTGCTATAGAAAGTAAAACTATAAAATTGTTATGGTGGGTACAGTGTATGGAGTTTTACTCACTAAATTAAATATTGTGATCTTATCTGAAATACTGGATATAAGAAAAAGGTTCCTACTCTGTTTATGCAGGAGATAAAATATACTTTTGTTGATGATACTTGGATTTTTTTTAGTATTTGGTGCCTTGATTACATGCTAGAAAAATTAAGGAGAATTTTAAATGCTCTTTAATATTTTTTATTGTTAAGGTGATTGGAAAGGTAAAAAAGTTATTTGTGTCTCATTTAGGATAGATAAAGCACTTCTTATGAATGCAATTCAGAAGCCTGGAGGTCACTGAGACCTTCTAGGTCTTTTTTTCTGTTTCAATCTTTAGTTCTTTCAAGGCTGCCCTTCACAGGGTAATAATGCAACATGAAGTATTGAGCCCCTTTCGTGGCAATAGGAGGAGGACTGTGAGATATCATTCCTAAATAAGGAAGCTGAGTAAACACCTGTCAGCCATCAAGTGTTTTAGATCCTGCCTTAAAACACATCTGTGGGCAGATTGTCTCTGAAGTGTCTTCCAGCACTTTTCCTAAGATTTTCACTTATATTTGAGAATTAGTCTCAAGATGAAAAGATATTCCCATCTGGAATGATCTCCTATTTCCTTGCATCTAAATTAAAAGATTTTCTATGTACAGCCATACCTGTCTCCTCTAATGTTCAGGGAAAGATGGGCTGAATCACCTCCTGAGGACCTAACATGGGAATTGCCTTCCAAAAGGAGCTGTCTTTCCTCTGCACCATTCAGAATAAACTAGTGTCTACCATTAACAGAAATATCATACTTGAATCGAATTCACTGTTTTGTGTTTAGCAAAGTTCTCATTGTGTGTAAGGATGCACAGTGTGTCTTTATAGACATAAAACATTTCTCCAGTTTTATTCCATCTTTGGCTTTTGGAAAGGAGGAGGATACAGAGCTCAGCCACAACTCAATCACCTGTTTTCTCAGATATCAGTTGTGTTAAAATAAAATTGACACCCCTGTAGAAATGAAGTTTTCTGTAAGTCAGTGCAGTTTGTGCTGGTTTAGAAGTAAAAGTAATCAAACTTTGGTTATTAAGTCCTTACTATATTTATAATAATATTTCAAGTCTATATGAGATTGCAAAGAATCTCTTATAAACTTGAAATATTATTAAATGTCCAAGTATCCAAAAAGAAGAGAAAAAAATCAATAAATTATATTTTTGACTGAAAATAGGAAATGATCCAGCAGAATTGACTCACATTCGCTGCTGACCATTCAGAAACAGCACAATGAATTGTGACCACCAGTGACTCACTGTCACAGGCTGCCTTCTCATAGACCAAGCTTGTGGCTTAGAGGGAAACTGGTCCCAAAGAAGACAGAGTAGATCTCTTTCTCAACAATAGCAGAACACCAAAGGAATCCCTTCTCCAAGATTTGGGAAAAATCACTAGTTATGAATTACTGGACAAAGGTGTTTTCTTTTATCCGCAGAAAATACCTCTTCCTTATTAGCTGCAACACTGCTAAAAAGTTCAGGACTTGCTATGTCCCTGAAGCCCACATCTTTATCAGCTGTAGAGTTTTCTGTGATAATTCCCTTCCATATGTAAAAATATATAAGGCCAAATGATGCAAAAAGGACATTTGGAACAACTCAAGCAGATACCAGAATTCAGGTAGGTTGCAGTGGCCCTGGAGGGTGGTGAGGGCCTGATTCTGCAGGCAATAATTGAATATGCAGATAAACTGCAGTGCTGAGCATTATAAATTTAAATTACTTTATACACCTGCAAGAGTTTGCACCTTTTCTATGGAAGACCATTTCTCTACACCATGGCTTGCATTATAAAACTTGTAGTGTTTGCCTAGAGTGTTCTGATTTTGGTAGTTGCTCCTGTGGATTACACTGCTCAATATTTTGTGGTCTCTGGTGACTTGCCTTTTTCTTGAGTATAGTAGACTTCTCCTCCAGGTCAATTCTATCTGTTTATTTAGCTGTTAAGTTTTAAAATTGATTGCTAGATTTATTTATGAATCTCTGTTGTGGTTTAACCCCAAACATCAACAAAGCCTCACACAACCACTTGATCACTCCCCCACCAATGGGATCAGGGAAAGAATCGTAAGGATAAAAGCTAGAAAACTCATGGGTTGAGATAAGCACAGTTTAATATTGAAGGCAAAAAATCACGGTTTCCTATGGGTAGGCAGGTCTTCAACCACCTCCAGGAGAGCAGGGCCCCATCACGTGTGGTGGTTACTTGGGAATACAAACACCATCACTCCATACAGCCAAACAATTTAAAGGCAGTGGATATGCACGTAATTTTTGACTATTGGATTTGCCAATTTATTAAGAATATCCTCACACTAAAATAAACTTTGCTCTTAAGTTTTAACACTATTTTCCAATGTTTTCCATTTTTAACAAATTAGTATGGGATGCGTAGCCGTAGAGAAGGTTTTAAAAATGGAGTAAGTGATTTGGAATCTGTTCTTAGAAGAAAAAGAGAAAGACAACTTCTGTTTCTATGTGTCTGAATACATTAACTGCATTGGATTTTAAATAAATATGATATTTCCATGATGCAAATACTCTTTTTTAATAATAATAATAAATAAAAATTTCTGTAAATTCAATATTCAGACAAAGTGATCTGTTATGAAAATAACTTGGTTTTGCTTTCTTGGTTTCAATGTTCTTTTTTTAATTTAGCTTTTTATAGGGATTTCTTTATCTGTAACAAATATATGCCTTAGAAACTACATATTAGCAGAGTATGGAAATTTTGTAGCAAGATATTGCAGATTTAAGGATTTTTTTTTTATTAATTTAGAAGAGCAAAGTCAAGGACAACTCCATGTGTTCTGCAAAGTTCAGCAGTAATATTATTATTCACACAGGTTGTCTCAGTTGTGAAGTCAGTACATTTGTTCTGGATGTCTCTATTATTAATGGCCCTTTCACCTGACTTTCTACATTTGTTTGAGCCAATATAGCTCCTGCCTGCTGGCCAGTTCACTTAGATTGTTTTCATCCCCTGGTTGCCTTAAAGGTGAAGCTTTGTTCCAAATGTCTTCTGAAAGGTTAGTCTTAACTACTGTGAGGATATAGGATTGGAATAGAAAGTAATCTGGAAACAGCAAATGAAATGGCGAAGACTCTCCTCCTATTTTCAAGGTAACACTCATTTTATCCTAGATGCTCCCCCCAGCATGACATCATAGGGTAAAATTCACCATGGACCCAGAGTAAAAATAGCACAAAGATCCACTCAAGTTTAACACCACTCTATATCTGCCTTAAGCAGGTGTTTAAATAGGAATTAAATGATGTGTTGCCTTTTTGATGAGTCTTTGCAAACAGGCAATTTCCACCCAAAGAGAATAAGCATAAAATTGGATCAATTTACGAAAATTTCTGACTGGAAAAAAAAAATTAAAAAGAAGAATAGTTAAGAAAATATGACTTCAATCTTGGAAAAATTATATTTATGAAAATTATCTTGTTGTTGTTGTTTTTAGTGGGAGTATTAAACTGGGGAATACCATTCCTAAACCACAACAACTGGTCTGCTTTTCCGTGGCCAGTTCCAAGGGTTTCATAATCTAAGACTTATTTGTAGTTTTATTTTCATTGGAATCTTAAAATACTTAACAATATTGCTGATGGAGAACTACTTATACTATCAAAGATGTTTATATAAAGCAGAAGTAACACTGCCAAAGAATTAATTAGCACGAGTAGTAGAGGTCACTGGAATGTGAAGTGCAGAGCTCTTACTGCAGAATCAAGAGCTGATCAAAATGAGATATTGGTTTAGCTTCAGTAGATTATGTTAAAAAGAACTCTGTATCAAATGGCTACAATTTCATCTGCTTGTCTTTCCTCATTTATGGAGTACCTTTAGGAAGTTATTCCAGTCTTTCAAGAGGATTTGTAGGGTGACTCAGTACCCAAAAAAACATATATCACAATCTCAGTAAAATAATAAGCTACAGAAAGACATTTTAAGCTCAATACACTGTAACATTAATATAATTTTGGTGTATAGGGATATAAGAGTGCATGCTAGAGTAATGTGAAATACAGAGCCACAAGGTGATAATATGCCACATTAGGACAATTCATTTTAAACATCTTAAAATAGAAATGTCTAAGGAATGAGAGATGAAGGTCAGAAAAAATTCATGAATTCTTCCACCTTATTTTCATAAATCAATGCCTTAGGCCCCACTGAGGCAGCTAAAAATACATTTCTCTTTCAGATGAAGGAGATTAGGAGGTGGAGGGAGGGCATGTTGCCTTGCAAACGTAGAGGATGTCAGAATTGTCATGAGATTGATGAACATTTTGTGTAGGTGTTACTGCATGAGGGATGCACTTTCCCTTTTAGTGACATAGATAATAACAGTCTTTTGTAATCCACTATATGGAATTTGAAATTTCACCTTTTCAACCTAGGATGTTTGTGGCACAGCCCCTAAATAGCTAATGGGAGAGAAAGGGTGAGGTTGAACAGACTGAACAAGTTCTCTTTGCTGCTGTGTAAAATTTGTGGATTTGAGGCAAGAAACTGATGATGAACTGGTACATGGCAAATGCATCATATTCTGTTTCTAGGAACTATTGACTTTCCTGGGTATTCTGTTTAGAGAAGACAGAATAACCAAGGTGAGTGCATTTCACTCCGGATGTCAAAGAACAAATAATGACTGCATTTACTTAGGAACTATCTGTTTCCCAGTGAGGGATGCAAGTCCCAGAGACTGCAGCCATTTCAAAGGTAGAAAATGTAAGGCGAAGTCAGGTAAATCCAGTTCAAACTTCTTTAACACATGGCTATTAATAAATTGCTTAAGTTAACTAAAATGTGAATATAGACCATACAGGAGAGGTGAGAGCACCTCCTCAAATATTCATCATGGAGAAAAAAAGTCTGAACTCTAATGACTGGACCTTCATGGCACAAATATTAAGAAGACAAATAATGCTATGGGTGCCTGTTAATTGGAACAGCGCAGTGGGTAGCCAGTTAAATGGCTATCTTGATGAGGAGAAAAAAAACGTACAAAAATAGCTTTGAAAATAACCAAAATGATATAAAACTCCCCACAAACTAAAGATTGTAAAGATAAACATTTTATATGCTCCTTCTTTATGGAATCTGCCTACTCTAACACATTCTTTGCAAGACAGGGGTCAGTATCTGTTGCATACTGAAGACACTTTGCCTCTGATACAGAATACACTGTGAATATCAGAGAAAAAAGGGTAAAGATGGTTATACTCATTAGGCAGATTTTCATTTTTCTTCAATAGATGCCAACTTTGGAGCTTCTGAGAGCAAAGGTTCCTTTTTCTGACTTACTTGTATATAACTTTTTAATTGCTGCCTGACAACTCCTGCATCAAAACATCAATTTCTGTGACAGGATAGAAATGTTTTCTGTGCACAGATGATGCAAATACTTGCCCACCTACCAAACTTGACCCACCCAGGCTCTAGTGAAAAACACTACAAACCACTACAATGACATATTCCTACTTTCATATAACTGCTGAATACCATATTTATGACTTCCATATAGCAGCTCGAGGAGGGCAGTATCATTTAAGGGACAAATATTCCCTCCCATCCTTTAATAGACATACATAGTTTCCCACTGAGATTACCACCAGAGGAACAGCTTTGCTCAAACCTGCTCCAAACTCTTTGACTAAATGAATTTTTTAAAAATGTCTGGTGTTTTACTCTTGATTCTTTCCTAATGCTGCTGTGGTGGGAAGCATTCTGTCTCCTGTGATGGAGCTGCAACTCATTTATGTGTCCCAAGAAAGGATTGTCTTTATTTTTTTTTTTTTCCCTTACAGTGTTTCATCATTGTTTTCTACAATTTCCCTCCTACTTTTTCACTCACATGTGATGAATCTCCTGTCACCACAAGGTTTTCATGTTTTTAGTACAGTCCTATGCTTTGTCCTGGAAATTTCTGGGCAGAGCTTCTACAACTCACCCTTCAGTCATGCACATGAAGACAGCAGGAGACAAGTCTCTGGTGGACTGGATTTTTCTATTTGCATTGGGCTGACATGGCAAAGTTTTGGTAGGGGGGTGTTGGGAGAGAGAATGGTGCATGGGTGGCTTGTGTGAGAAGACAACAGAGAACTCCCCTGTCTCAGAGATCTCCTGTCCCTGGCAGCTCCAGGCTGGACCATGGTGAGGCAAGCTGTCCCCTGCATCTGAACCCTGAACTATTCCTTGGAGAAAGCACGAGGAGAATTATTGTCTCATTATGGGATGCAGAATGGAACAACCGAGTATCTGTAAGTGCATTCAAGTGCTTTGGGCTGAGCAAGAAGAATATTGCCCAATCTTTCTGATTTTCCTGTAGGACTCCAAATCCGTATCCCAGGACTGCCTGTTGATAGACTGTAAATATATCTTTGAAGAAACTAAGCACTATGAGATTTTTGGCTTGTTTCACAGATTTTTGAGTAGATTCACCTCACTGAACTTGGGACACCTAAATCGTAAATATCAGAGGTAGTACTTTTTGCACCTTTTATAATCAATGAAGTAGATTAATTGCACCAAAAAGAGAGTGGCTTTTTGGGATGAGGTAAAGTGCATCGTAAATTGTATATATCTTGCCAGAAAAACCAGGGATGGGCTTTAATCCATCTAAGTTTGGATGGCTACAGTGTAGTGGCTGCATGTACACCCACTACATCTCATCAGTACAGAAAACAGGGGGCTGTGACTTATCAGAGTTAAGAGTGGGGTAAGTTATGGAAATGGAGGCATCATTTTTGATGCCATGGGTTACCCTGGCTTGTACCTACTGCTTTGAAAAATCTCTTTCAAACCCAGTGTCTTATTTACCTATTTCAGGTTCCTTAGGTCATCTCAAGTTGTTCCAGATGTCAATGCTTACACAATTTAGTCCTGCCTCAGTACCTTCTTTATAGTGAATTTAGTTGTTCTTCAGGTTTCACTGACAGAGAGTTCCGTTAAACTGCCTGACCAGAAGCCCCTGAAGCTGTTTGAGACGACCCAGGGTATTCCAGACATGCATGGGGCTAGCAGATGTGACACAGGATAAACAAAACATCTCTGCTTCTTAGGAGAGGTAAACTGAGATCAATGGAGATAGTTCTGGGTATTTGAGACACCACTAGAACTCCTATATTTTGATAGCTGAATTAAATCTTAGATTTCCATTGACAATACAGGGGCTGTAAATATTTGAGGCTAAATTATTTGAGGCTAACATATTTGAGGCCTAAATGTAGAATTTGTCACTGTAGAAAGATGGCCAGTTACTGGGGGATAAATGTAAAATTAAATCTTTACTATGCAACCTCGTGACAAATTCCATCTTTTGCAGTTAGCCCAGTGATCTTTCTTCCTAGTAATATCCCAGAAAATGACCTACATATCCTTACATCTCTTTACAGAAAAAATGGAAAGAGTATAACCCCATTTACATGAAGATTTTGCTACATACCATGGCAGAAATGTAAAAATAAGTGTTTTTCTCTTTTTTTAAGCAAGCTTATTTTTTTTGCCACCAATAAAATAGTGCAAAATATAAATCCTTCCTAGCTTCAGGGTAATATGAAACATTTTTGCTTGTCCCAGCATGGCCAAAGGAAATTCATCTCGTGGGAAGACTTAATTTTGTTTTGTCATAGAACAACTGTGATGCTATGTGAACCTCAAGGTATTTTACTGGAAGCACAATTTTTTTTCAAAAATATGTTGTATTCTGGTATGTGTGATCTATCTGCTTATACATCCTGCGTTTCAGGTAACACAGCCTTGGAATAGGTGCAGGAGTGTGAGCAGTTCTTGAGCAGTGTCTTTGCCAGCTGTGTAGGTAGGTACAGCTGCCAGACTGCCTTGCCTGAATTTGGGCATCCTGTGCAGCTGGATAGTGCAGCTGCTCTGCTCTGTGAGATGCCACAGAGTCACAATCCCCCAGATCATCTGCAGCAATGAACCACTAGAGCTCATCACGCTTGTTTCCTGCTCATGCACTGACATGGTGAGGACACATGCAACTGAAGCAGAGATAGTGTGAAAATTTGGGAACCTACACTACAGACCTATCAGTACAATCCACTGATGCCTGTGGGTGCTCATTTTGTCTTGGAAAACACTGCCTGTTGTTCCTTCTGCTCCTGGTAACCCTGCTTTGCTCAGAGCCTAGTAAAGCTGAGATCACATGTACAAAGGACAGTCATAGCATAACAGAGTCAGGTTTAAAAGGATCTTAAAGATCATCTAATGCCAACCACCCTCCCCTGGGCAGGAACATCTTCCACTAGACCAGGCTGCACAAAGCCCCATCCAGCCTGGCCTTTAACACCTCCAGGGATGGGGCAGCCACAGCTTCTCTGGGCAACCTGTGCCAGGGCCTCACCACACACTCACAGTAAAGATTTTTTTTTCTTATATCTAGCCTAAACCTACTCCCTTTCAGCTTGAATCCAGTCCCCTTTGTCGTCTCGCTACAGGCCCTTGTAAATATTCCCTTTCCATCTTTCTTGTTGGCTCCCTTCAGGTACTGGAAGGCTACAATTAGGTCACCTCAAAGCCTTCTCTTGTCCAGGCTGAGAAATCCCAATTGTCTCAGCCTTTCCACATGGGAGAGGTGCTCCATCTCTCCTAACAACTCGTTGTCTTCCTCTGGACTCGCTCCAACAGGTCCACATCCTTCCTGTGCTGGGACCCCAGAGCTGGATGCAGCCCTGCAGCACAGAGCTCTAGGGTGACACTAGCTCAGGTCTGAAGAAATTTTGCTTGTGCTGGCATGATGCTGTAATGGGTTTAAATCACTTCTGAGTCTCAAAACTAACTCAGCCTGGTGTCTATCTACTGTACTGCATGGCTGGAAAGGTTCCAGATGATGAATATGCAAGGATTTGAGCATTTGATAAAAAAACAGTGTACAAATGTAGTATGTGAAGCTGTTCAGATTTACAATGCCAAGAAGCTGGAGTAAAGGGACATCTGACAGTCCTGACCCAGAGATGTGAGACAGAGTTATTTTATCCTGGTCTTTTTTAGATGCAAGTCTTTTTTAAAGGTTTAATTTGTCAAATTGCTATATAAGTGTATCTTTATAATGCAGTATCTGAAAATGCATGTACCCTGATTGGTTGAGGCTATTATTAATTAGACAAAGTGCTGTGAATCATTTTATACACACCAAGATTTTCATCGTCAGAGACTCACTTTACAAATTTAATGTCTTCTCAAATAAATGTCTCTTTTCTGATTTGCTGCTGCTGTCAGCATTCCTCATCTCTATGTCATTACCAGTCCTGGGAACTTGTTTATCTTCTGACCCTGCTTCTCAACCCAAATCCAAAGATTTTATCTGCCTCAGGCGGAAATAAACACATCTTAACAGCCATGAATCCCCATGGGAAGTGCAGATCAAAGGATGATAAATCCTATAAAATTTAATTTAGGTGGTTATTGGTAGACAGTGAAGAGAAGTAAATGCACTCTTGTTTTTGACAAAGAGAATTTAAAAGCAGTTTATGTCTGCAATTATGCCTGGTGAGAAATTTCACTTAGCTATCTCACTCTTTCCTCCTTGTTGCTCAGCACCTCCCCTGTATCAAAGGCTGTTTATTCCCCACCTTCCCTTGTTAAGCTATTTAAGTTCCCTTTACTATCTTTCAATCAAAATATCAGAAATTAACAAAAAACTCCTACTTATGCAGTTTTGCTAACTTGTCTCATTTTTATGGAGAATTTCTGGGGAGCTCCCTCATGGGCACAGATGCCTCAGGTCTAACAAAAAGCCATAGGGAGCAGCAACATCGGCATCCCAGTTTTCAGGATTTGCACCTGAAGATGAAGGACTCAGGAGTACAAGCCCTGAGAAACCTGGAAGTATGATATTGGGAAGGACATACATGAACACAGAGCAGACAGTTTCACTTTAAGCACACATGTTCAGAGAGCAGGAGCTAAACAGACCAGAGTACAGACATGGAGAGAACTGCTGTGAGTGTCTGGGTACGTTCTATAACACTTCCCAGAAATAACAGATGTCTCTCAGCTTTGTAAAGTTCCGAGCAGCCCTAATAAAGAGCTCTGCAGTGCATTTGTGTTACTTTTCCCTTTTATTTTCTTTCAGGATTCTTGAAGACACTCCACAAGACTGGATGCAAAAGTGTTAGCTTGTAGTAAAAGGGCAAACAGGCCGACCTAGGTACCTGTAGTGTGGTTAGATTGAAACTGGTACTAGGCAAAAAAATAGAAATGTTGACAAAAGAAGCAATCAGCTGATGATTAAAGAATAGAAATATTCTCAGTGATAATCAGTTTGGTTTCCTGTAAGAAAAAAAGTAGTGTGCAACAAAGCTACAATCACTCTGAAAAAGACTGTCAGTGTATGGCATTGTCTGTGGCCAGCTGTAGTAGAAACACAATCTAAAACCAGCAATGAATTTGGTAGCAGCAGTGTGCTGGGGGCCAGAACTACCCATCTATTTCAGGTGATTATAGTGTCGTGGTAAAATATGGGACTACTGAATATTGTTTTGCTGAGATTTCCTGCAGGAGAAAATACTTACTTTGGTATGAATGATACTAGTTCCTGAACTGTTATTTTTTTCAGCACAAGAAGTTGCAGCTACCTTTGGTTTAAAGTCAGGTGCTCAAGGAAGTTCATACACAGTAACAAATAGAGTTATCAGGCTCCTAATGATCTATTCTCCCATTGATACTCCAGGGACGTTGCATAAAGCGCTCATTAATGCAAATGGAAAGTGGAAAGTGCATGCCGAAATCAACAACTCCCCCTATTGTTATAACGGGTGAATGGTCCCCTTAGGCAAAAAGCAACATTACTGACTTTAATTTTTCCTTGACTACCTCCTCCTCCTTATGAAACAAATCATGTTAAAAGTGTGGTTTTTTGGATTTGTTTGTTTTTTAAGTGGATGTCACAGGAGAAAGTCAGTGAGGAGGATTTATCAAAAACAACATTCTTGTTATGACCCAGTTCTGACCCAGCGTAGCCAAATCATCAATCACAGTGACAATGGGCCATATTTATCCCTGGTGCAACTGCACTGAAATTGACAGAATTACATTTAGAAGAGATTTGCCCTATATCTGTTTAGTTAGAAGTCTGGGGTGATGATTAGTCAAAGGTTTGACTTTCTCTGCAGCTTGGATTAATGCATATATTATGCAAAGGTATATGCGTATTCAGTTTGCTGCAGATGTTGTAGTCAAGAATTCGTGGATGTTTGCACTTTGTAGCTCCAAGTTCCATTATAACGGAATGTAAAGATAACAGGGCCACAATCTAGTTATGCAGTTGAAAGGTTGACAGAATAATTTGATTGTATTCTGCTTTTTTTACCATAACCTGCAGGTGTACTTTGTGGCTTGTAATAAATGCTAGGCATGGGACAACTAAAATGAGTAGCACTAATGATGTCCTACAGCAAAGAAATATTGTTTCAAGATTTTTATATTACTGCATATCCCAAAAAATCCCACATAGAGAAAGTGAGTACTTATTTAAATAGTTACAGTGAAAGAACAAAAAATATTTATCAGTGTCTAAGTTGTCTGCTCACTTTTTGTATCCTTTTAAATTTAGATGCCATTTATTCAATTGAGTGAGCAAAACCATACATTTGATTCTCTGAAAGAAAAGATTTCAAACTCTTTGATACCATTAACAAAGTGGATCTGTTAAAGCTAGATGGTGCTACCCCATGTTAAATAAGCAGTGTGTTCCAATATTTTATTTCCTAAACAAGTAATTGTCTTTACATAGTAGTTATGTTCAGCCGCTTACTGTGTGAAATTGTTCTTAATTTAAATAAAGGGAAGGACTAACATTGACTTCACTGGAGCTATGACTTCATCTTTATTACATTAATGAAATAAAATGTACCTCAGTAACAGAGCTCAAAATATTGATCAGTTAATAAAAAAGAAAAGATTGATGCTTAATGCAGGTATTGTCTGAAACACAAAAAGTAGGAATAGAAAAAGCCCTGGTTTATTGAAGTCCCATGTGATACACATTTTACAGCTGTGCTGTATCAGTATATAAATGTGGTTAGTATCACTTTCTAGAATTGAAAGTAGTTATGACTTTGGTATTAAGTAAATGGGCCATATATGGGAGGAAATTATTTCCTAGTAGTAGTGCTGCAGTCCAGTAAATAACTGTTGTCTTACTCACTAATAGGTAGTTGGGTATCTCATATGCCTCTATAATTCTACCACAAATTGATCCAAATTAATTGGATCTACAATTTATCCAAACTCACTGCTTTTGTGCTCAGGCACAAAAACCAAAGTTCCTGGAACTATTTTGAAGGAGATATGTAGAACGAGACTGGACTGACGAATATTTTTTTGCAATTTTACTGGAAATCTTTTTGAGACATAGTTAGTATGATACACAGTAATGTGATGGGTTTGTACTGAAATTCCGTGTGGGGTTGTGTTATCAATCAATGCATCCTAGGGATTTACAGAGAAATCTGCTAATGGAATACAGTTAACATAAAACTATGCCATCAGTAAGTGTCACTTGTACTATTGGGAGACATTAGCTATCACAGCAGTGGCTGGGAAAAGACAGAGTACAGTACATGCAGTTCATAAACTGTTGTGAATTACATGGCAGCTCTTTCTGACTTTCTTTTGTCTACACAATCCTAAGATTTTAATAGCACTCTTCACTGTTACTCTAGCACAAAAGGCAGATCAATTAGGAGAAGAAATCAATGTAAACTCTCTTTTCAGTAAAATAAAGTAAGTGTTGAAGGTCTTAAAAACTTCTAACCGCATGAACAACTTAGGATCTCTGTCAGTTTCTCATTCAGTGGGTTACAATCCCAGTCACCCAAAAACGTCACCAGAGGGCTAAAAGAGAGTGAAAATTTTATGACAACTTAAAGCAAAGTATATCTCAGTCTCCTGTTCTTCACAAATCCTTATCTATTAAGGCTCAGCAACTTCTGTAAATCTCTTGAAACACACCTTGCAGCAATTACTTTTTTCACTGTTAAGATTTGTAGCATATAAAAGGGGTTCATAATTTTTTTTTAATACCTGTTAAAAATCACCTGTGTAAATGCTTATAAATCATACTTCCATTAAAATGCACTGATGCTTGTGATACATGATACTAGCTAAAATTTGATAGCTAATGCACATTACAACTCTTGTGAGGTCTATGTGAATTTTAACACAGCTGACAGGATTTACTGCAACTGGCACTGACCAAATAGTTTATAGAAAAAGTACAGCAGAGCTTGAGAAAATTAATTGTTATGTGGTAGCCATAGTAGTTGAAATTAACCTTTTTGTGTAATGAGATAGATATCAAAGTATCAAAGACTAATTTTTTGTGGGATGCAAAAGTTGAAAAAACTCATCAAAATCTTGCTATATTTTCTTTCAGAGACACTTAAACTAAAAGCACCTGAATATTATGGCCATATTTAGAGTTAAGACCCATGTTTACCCCAGCATTTAACAGAGATGTAGTAGCTTTGTGTGTTACCCGCACTGGTATTTTCTTTGTTATAAAGATTGAGCTAATATGAGCTTTACTGAGCTATGCTAGTAGCTAGCTATGCTTTACTGAGCTATTTACTTAGCTTTACAATGCTAGCTAAGGAAATGAGCCATGAGATATCACCCATAGTTGTTCCTTTGAGAACCTCTTCCTCCTTCATTCTTCTTCAGTTGTCCCTTGCCTGCTGTTTCGCTGGTTGCTGCACCCACTCATTCACCCAGCCAAAGGAGCTACCCACCTTTAGTGAGTTTGATAGCAAATCTTTGCTCACCTGGGTTGTGGACTTATGAGTGACCATCTCTTTGATGGCCAATCAGAAAATCTCTACTTTAAAGATAATGGCAAAGAATAAAAACAAATTTGCCAGAAAGTAATGCAGTTTCTTCCATCATGCATATGCATATGTATGTATTTAGGGTGTGTCCCATCCCTGGAAGTGTTCAAGGCCAAGTTGAGTGGAGCTTTGAGCAACCTGGTCTAGTGGAAGGTGTCCCTGCCCAGGGCAGGGGGATTGCAACTAGGTGATCTTAAGGTCCTATCCAAACAAAATCATCCAACAGGACAAGAGGAAATGGCCTCAAGCTGAGCCAGAGGAGGTTCTAGTTAGGAATTAGGAAGAATTTCTTCATTGAAAGAGTGGTCAGACACTGGAACAGGGTGCCCAGGGAAGTGCTGGAGTCACCATCCCTGGGAGTGTTTAAGAAATGACTGACTGGGTGTGGCACTTGGTGCTAATTGGTGTAATTGACATGGTGGTGTTAGGTCAAAGATTGGACTTGGCCTTGGAGGCTTTTTCCAACCTCAATGAGTGGATGATTCTACTATTACGATTCTATTTGTTTTGCATGCGAACCTGCATGTATGTTACGTGTACTTGCATGTAAGTTATACTTCAATTAAGGAAAAAAAAGGTTAAAAGAAGAAAATATTAAAGACAAAATAAGAGAATGGACAACCACAGTTTATACCTCACCTAGGAAGTAATCTTGTTGCAGAAGAGACCACAGGCAGGCAAAGAAACTTGCAGTAAAAAGAAACCGTAATTTGATGGTAACTGGAGTCAAAAATTATTCAGAATAAAACCAGAACAGTTTTCTCTTTCCTTTCTCCATATTTTATTTTTCTCTATTGGTAAAGGAGCTTGTAACAAAATCTAGTTTGGAAAACTGATGTAGCTGAAAATTGGCCACCAAAGGACAAAATAAAGATCATTTCTGTTTAGACTTGATTAGTTTCTAGTACATGACTGAGAAATATGCTTGTTGTCAGTTCTGTGGAAGTCATGGCACCATGCAGAGGGAACTAGCAAGGCTGTCTTCAGTGCAGCTCAAACTATGCCTGAGACTTGATATGGGAAGATGGAGAGGATCCATATGCGTGTTTAAGAAACAGGTATGGATTTTCTATATTCTCTCTCCCAGATAAACAGGAAAAAAAAGCAGTGACACACTCTACGAAAAAAATGAAGAGCAAAGTGAGAAAAGAGAAAGAAGGGCAAACTGCATCATTGTCCTGGGCATTGAGCAGACTTTTTAATGCTTCTGATGGAATATATTTTCCCTGTTTACAGATAACCACATTCTGTGTTCTGCTGTTACCCATCTCCTTCTATTTCCATGAATGTACATGATGAGACAATAGAGGATCCCGGCAAAGTACTGGAGAAAGTCTAAAAACAGCTAATAAGAGGAGCATAGCCTCTAGATTCCTCATGGGGAGAGGGAAATAGCCAGAACTTTTGCTGTCCTGTGGGATGCAATTATGTTGTCCAGAACCAAAGTGTGACCTGTCTTTCCTGTCCTGTTTATTGAATGCAAACTTGATGTCTGGTTTCATTGCAAGTTCCCTGCCTAAGACAGATATCCTAAGGCCAAATTCAATAGGCAGTCAACCTCTATATCTGCCAAGAGCCAGTATTTTCAAAAGAAGGCATGTCAGTAGATCATGATGTCTGTTTCAGTTAACATTTCTTTTCTAGTTCATTTAAAATCAAATACATTGCAATCCAAGAGGTAAATTCCTTAATTCCCACTTATTTTATAGCACCATGTTTCTAGTATTTGATTTTGAAACTCAGAAGAACTTGGGTTAAATTTTGAGATGATTCTGTTGTGTTGGATTTTTAGCTTCTTTGAATACCAAAAGAAAAAACTTCAGGATTGATACCCAGTTATGTCTTCTCAGGAAATAAAAGCAGCAACACTAAGCTGCCAACTGAAATATCTGAAATAGAATCACTATTTCAAGTATTAGAGCTATACCTCTTTCAAGGGCCTGCTCAGAAAAATTTGAAGAAGAAGATTTCAAATCTTTATGTGACTTTCTCCTGTGATGATTTAAAGGATGTGATTCTAGCAAAGGAAAACCACAATAATTTCCCTGGTTTTTGAAACCTCTTTGTGATGAAACAGCAGGAAAATACACCAGTGAACTGCAGAGAAATTTTAATTTTGGATTTTAAGGAGTTTCAGACCTGATAAATACAGTGTATATACAAAGGCTATGGGTTTATCGCACTGCTCATCTTTGTCAGACTAACAAAGTCTCCTGGACGCCATGTTCCACATTCATACCATTCTCTCTGCTTTTGTAGAGACCTCTAGGCTATCTGCATATATTTCTTTACTGGAGAGATATAGGTTTCCCTAGAGAACAATTCAGAGTACCTCATATCAGCATTGCCCTCTTACCAGAATTTAATATTGCAGTATGCTACAATAAAGTAATAATATCAGGTAAACTAGCTCAGACTGCTAAAGTAGTAATTTAGGCATTTTTTTTAGCTACCTAAGATCAGGTAAAACAATTCAGGCCGATGGCATTGCAGAAATGGTCATAATAATATGAAAAACTGTAATAATAATGAAGCAATATTATTGAATATTACGGAAAACTGGCGTAGTTTATTATTCATACAATAAAATACGGGTCATTTGCTATCAAGTCACTAAGAAACTTAGTGAAGCGATGAAAGACAAAATAATACCATACAGGATCAATCTGCTTCTTTATTGTGTTGGTCCTTCTGGACAGACTCTAATGAACAGTCTGTAGGCTCCTGATAAATTGAGTGAATAAGCACAGACTGTTATATGCAAGTAGGCAGTTGGAAGATGAGAGAACCTGTATCTATTCCCGACAAGACAAGTATCAAGAAAATCTTGGGTTTTACAGGCAAAACCGAAAATCCTTACCAATTTGAATCTACATCATATTATAGCAGTATTGAAAAAGAATGTTAAATATTAATTAAAAAAATTATTATGCCATAATACATTGAAAGTGTATTATTGAAAAGTGAACAGTGTGAGCTGTTCCTGGAATATGATCTCTTTGGGATCCCAGAGTGGGATAGCTGACAAAATTGGAGCATTGCCTTGGATGTACACAGCCCAGAAACGTGAAGAGGGGTAAATGCCCTTTATGTGAGAGAGCAGTGGGAATGTGTGGAGCTTTACCTTGGGATGAATGATGAGTGAGCTGAAAATTTAAGCATTAGGATTAGACAGCAAACCAACATTGAAAAAATCATGGTGAATGTCTGTTCCAAATCACCCAGCTAGGAAGAAAAAATAAAGATAAATTCTCCAGAAAATGGAGAAGAAGCAGCCTCACATTAACAGAACCTTGTCCTCCAGACTTTAGCCTATTCAAGAGCTCCTGCAGGCACAGCAGAGCAGGGCACATGGATCCAGGAGTGTTCTGAAGACTATTGATGATTACTTTTTACACAAGGAGCCAATGGCAGCAGGTGCTCTGCTGAACCTGACACAAGAAAGGAAGGGTGGGGATGTGAAGGTGTGGGGCAACCTTGTCTGCACGGGATGGTGGAGTTCAGGACCCTGAGAAGAGGGAGAAATGCAAATTACAGGATCACAACCCTTGGCTTTAAGATAATGAATTAAGGCTTGTTCAGGCACATTCCTGAAGGGAATATTTTTAGCAAAGTAGAGACTAGGCAAAATATGGTCCTGTGTTGAATGGCACAGGAAACCCAGTAATGTGACATAGAGAAGGCCAAGGTAGTAAATGACTTATTTCCTTCAGTCCTTGATGTTAAGATTTTCCTTCGGGAGTCTGAGGCCCTTGAAGATCCTGAAAGCACTTGTAACATTGGAGCATCTCTCATCTAAGCAAACTGAGAGAGCAGGAGACTCACGACGATCAATGCATGTAAATACCTAATAGTATGAGATAAGAAAGATGGCTCATTTCAGTGATTTCTATGAACAGGATAGGGTACAATGGAAGAAGTCCACATAAAGGAAATTGCATTTAAAATAAGGAAAAAAACCCTATTTTAAGGAGGGTCAGACACTGGAAGACCCTGCCCAGAGACATCATGGAGTCTCCATCCTTAGAGATATTTAAAATCAATCTGCAGGATGCCCTGAGCTGTGGCTGACCCAGCTTTGAACTGGAGGTTTGAACTAGGTGATCTCCAGAGGCATCTTCCAGCCTCAGCTGTTGTCTGATTCTTTGCAACTCTGTGATATATGTTGCATTATGTTAAATTGGAAGCAGTGGTAGCAGAAGTTAATTAAGCTGTAGTACATGCAGAAACTCATGAAATCACGGAGTTATAGCCATTAATATTTCCTCCTTTATTTATAAGTGATTGAAGTCTGTATCGTGCCATTGCCTGTCTCTTTCTATTTATATGTCTGTACTGAATGATAGGAGTAGAGGGCTTGAGGCAAGATTTTTTAGAGAAAAGAGAAAAGCTAAGTCAATTGAAAGCAATTTCTGAAGGGAATAACATCAAAAACAAGGAGGAGAAATATTTGAAAAAGAGGAAAAGGATTGAAGGATATTGAAGATATTATGTTTATATGGCATTCTGGCACTTCTGAATGTCCTAAAAAAGAATTACACCGACAGTAAGTTAGTGGATAAAGCAAAAAATTTGAGAAGAGGCACAAAGGAAAACCAATAGAACATCAAGAGCATTTGAACTGCTAGAAGGCATTTTCCTTGTGGAAAATGTCTGAAAATCCTTAAAAGAGCTTGTGAAGATTCATTTAAATAGCTGAGCAGCTCATTTAAGCAGTCAGCAAAAAGCCTCAGTTCAGCCTTACAAAATCAGGCTGTTGCTATGAACTGGTGGCACAAAAGACAAAAGCAAAAATGTGTCGTGTCCTGACACTGCACTTTGTCAGAAGTTGCTCACAACTGGCTTAAACTATGCACTGAAGTAAGCTCCACACAGAACCTCATGTGTGCTACGTGCTAGAGGTTAAAGAACAGATAGAGCATAGACACAGTACTTAAAAGTAATAAAATGAAAATTCTTTGGGAATATATTTTGCTCTCAAACACCAAAGCAAGCCAGAAAACTAGAACTTCTGTTGATTCTGCAAACTGCAGAAGCCAAGCATACTAGGCACTTATTGCTCACAGAACATCTGGCAGCAACAGAGGAAGGAAAAATATTCCCATATTCAATATCATATGCAATATATTGCAATAACATAAAAGCATTTTGCATTCTGTTCAAGACTTGGCAGGCATATCAGAATAACTGGAGATTTCCATTAAGAAGTCAAACTCTCTAGTTGCTATTTTGAAGATAATTTCCATGTTTCAGTGATACTTTGAAATCCTAGAATCTGCTTAACCCCACCAATTTGGACATATGCGCTGGTTCAAAAACTCAAGAACAGCAGAAGCAGTGAGGATGCTGGTGAATAAAACACCAGACAGGTTCTCATTCTAGCAGCTGTGACTGGAGGAAGGCATGTGAGAGAAAAGCTCAAGTTTAAGACCTACACCTGGTGTGGTTTATCTGAGAGCTACCACAGGCAGCAGTGGTTCTAGAACAAAAAACCTTGGGAATAAATGAGCGATTTCAGTTTTCCTTCAACATCTTCGAAGAAGGAAGTTGAAGACATAGCCTTAAGGGGAGGAAAATAAAAGGTTTCTATGCAAAGTCATGACAGTAAATCATAAAGTCAAAGTTTCTGAAAATTTGTGTTTTAGGGAAGAGTTATTGTAACTAAAGTGTGCACAACCAGTAAAAGTGATATATCAAATAGTCCACAGAACGTTTCCTAAGGGAAATTTACACCAGAATACAAGCTCAAAACGAACCTTTGTTTTCTGGATTTTTTCTGACAAAATGAGATTACATTTTTCAAAATGAGATTACATGTCACGACATCCATAGCTGTTGCTTATTACATGATACATAGCAGTAAAAGTCACAGTCTGAGAACGGAAACTAGGCATTGATCTTAATGGCCTAAATATTCTATATACCTCCTGTTTTGTCTCTAAACAAATAATACTGGATTTTAGATATCAATGTGTAATATTGTCTTTGCCATTATATAAAATAATGAAATAGAGCACAACACTGTATTTATGTGTATCAATTAAAATATGTGATATAATAATAATATTATATAACATATAATTAAGTTATGGAAAGTTCTTGTATTATTGTAATTCACTTTTTGAATTATACTTTTTTTCTTTCACATTACATTGAACTTTTCCCACACATTTGGAGATAAGAGTTGAGTGAAGGATCTTTCAAAAAGAGAAGGTTGTGTCTGCCCCTTGTAATTCCACCAAGAATTGATAGTACTTAAGAGAAAAAGATCTAGTACAGGGTTTGGAAGCTTCAGTTTTCTTTCTTCCTAAACCAGGCCATGACAGACAATAAAACATACTTTATCTGAATGCTTGATGTAAGTAATGAACTGCTGAAAAAAATTCTTATGCTTGGTCAGCATTAGATGTGGACAATACTCAAGAAGAATGAGAAATATTTGATTGATAAAAATCCTCAAACAAAAAATAATTTTCTGTATTAAATGACTAAAAACTTAGTGTAAAATTTAAAATAGATGCTGCTTTGTATCTATTCTTATGGAATTGAAAAATGTGTAAGTTTTCTGAATCAGAAGTAAGAAATAAGTTTTCTCTTTTTTTGAAAACAAGATTTTAAACCAGCAAAATATTAACCCGATGATAAAAATGGAAGAGGAAGGGGCTGCAGGGATGGCTACTGCAAGAAGACCAAAATATAGACATGGGCAGAACTGCTGTGAGTGTCTGGATGCTTTTAACAACACTTACCCCAAATGACAGGTTAGCTTTGTACAGTTCAGAGCAGTTCCTTACTAAGGAAGATGTCTGAAGTGCAATTATGTTACTTTTCTTTTTTTTTTTCCCAATCATAATGATAGTGTGTCATTTTGGGATTGATCCAAATTTGCTTCAGTTTCTTTGGCAAAACTATATTGTGTTTGTGTTGGGAATCTGTCTTACTTGAACTTTACTGGATATTATGAATTTTACTAGATTCTATCAACCTATTTATTTGGTATTGTAACAGTTGACTGTGCTGCTAGCATGGGCCAAATTGTTATTTTTGCTTTATACTGGGGATTTAATAGAAAACTATTCACTGGAGAACAATATAACACATCTTGGGACACAGAACTCAGCCAAGCTGAAGGAAGATCAGCTGCCTCCTAAGGTTCTGTGGATATCTGGGGCCAAAGGAGCGAAAAAAAATAAAAAAGAAAATACTTGAAAGAAAACACTATAAAGGAAAGTGTCAAACTGCAGAACCAAGGGAAGAAAAAAAGTAGGGCTGATATACACCTGACCTGACTTCAGCTATCTACAAAGGAAACATGTATATCTTAGCTGGTCTCCACAGGTTTACTTTAAAGTCGATGGAGGCTTAGCAAAGGTCCACATGTAGGCACTTGGTTTAGGATTAAATTAATTCCCCCACTGATTATATTGCCTAGAGATATGCTAAATACAAAGGGAATCCCAGATAGCTAGCCTACATTTCTACTTTGTCAGAAACTATAGGTAATGGAATGAATTCTATTTTAACTTTACAGAGAGAGAAAGATCATCTGAAGAAATATTCTGGATGCCTTAGAGAATACTAACCAAAGACAGGTTTACTGTGCTTAGGAGGCTGAAAAACCAGTATTTGCAGTTATGGTTCATAGTTTGTTAAAGCTGCATAGTTTGGGGATTGCTGAAGAAGCCAGTAAAGATTTTCAGCAATGCTTAAAGCACCTGTAGTATCTCAAGTCCTTGAAGAAAACTTTAAGTGCAAAGCACTGCATGGGCAAAGCTCTGCAAAAGGATCTGAGATCTGAGTAGTTTGTGCAGGCTGTGACAGAAAAACAGAGAAATTGTCTGTGAAATAGACCAGATGTGTCCAGTGAAAGTCTGTGCTGCAACATATAAAGTCAAAAGAAATGCAACGAAACACTTGTCTTCTCATTGGGACACAAGTAAAGCAGCCCAGGGAGCTTCCAGAGAGAATTATTAGAAGGAAAAGTATTTCAGAGGTATATTAAAATTGAGAGTTTCCATTAGAAACATAATGCTGGCTACTCCTCTATACACTCACTGCTACTCAGAGAAGTTTCAGCTGAGAGACCACATGTAGCTTATCCCAACAAATTGTTCCCTATTCATCACCCAAAGGGAAACACACCTAGGCCTACACTAGCCATTTGCTACATAAGCAGTCACCAATCTGTCTCCTGATGAAATTTTATGTTCCAAGATGAAACAAACTTCCTGGCTGGTGCTATTCACTGTAATGAATGCAATCCCTGAAAAAACCAGAGCTGACATGGGTGCCTACTTTCTGTTCAACTGCCAAGGAGCAACAGCATCATGAGAGACAATCTGCACTAGAGACAATCTTTAGTAGAGAGAGTACAATTAGGCAATGCATTTGACTTTTCAGATTGGAAATGGATGTTAATTCAGGCACATGAGAAGCCTTACCTTTTGCTAGGACCTGTAGGTGGAGGTAAACAAAGTGTATTCTTCTATCTACATATTTCTTACAGATTAGATTTGCCAGGCAGTGCTGGTTCCTGTATAGAAAAGTCAGGATTAAAAGGAAAGTGACTTAGTCTCACTACTTTTTTTTTTCCTCCAGTAAACAATTAATAAAAAAGTTTCTGTTTGCCTCTAAGTCATCAGTTCAGAGGACTGCTAAGGCAGCTCTTTCATAGGCAGCTGGATGGCTGTAGTTCTTTTGAATGGTCGGTGCTCACTGAAAGATGACCAACCAACCTTATTATTCTTGCTAATTGAGTTGCTGCCTGCCTCCAAGAACATTTCAGGTGGTAAATTCTGTTATTTCATTTAGCAAACAGGAAATGAATATAAATTAACTGGGAAAGTATCACCTTTCATACACTGGCAACAGAAACCTGACTGCAATTAAATGTGTATTGAAAGACATTTTCAGTGCCTGGGAAAATAAATTTTCTATACTTGCAGATGGCAGACTACCTCAAAACTTCAAGCCTTCCAATATTACAGATAACATTTCATGAAAATACTACATTGCTTGTTAACCAACGTAATCTAATATTTTTGATTAAAAAGAAGAGCAATTAAAAAGATACTAATTTCAGAGTTTTTATTAGACGAACTTTTATTTTTTGGTCCTCTTTTTCTATATGTATTCTTCATAAACTGTTGATGTTAAGTGTGCATTGAAGGAGGATTCCAAAGTCATAGCTGTGAATAGTGTGCTGGAAATACTATCATCTATACTATACTTTTTTTTTTTCTTTATCACCAGAAAAGCAAAGAGCAATAAAATAGTGTGAATTATATCATTAGTCACCACCAAGAAGTGCATCTGAAGCACTAGAGTTAAAGAAATTCTTGATTCTCACAGAATTTTGAAAATAAAGAAATCATTTAAAAATGTAGCATGGGAACCTGATTGAAAGAGGGTAGGATTCAGTCATTAAAAGATTCTATATGAGGAAAACAGGTACCACCCTGTGATTTAAATGGCTGTTTCTGTTGTTTTTTTGGTTTTGTTTTCCTTATCAGTAAGTAGTTGCAACAGTCATAATAATTTCCATTTTATAAAGCCTCGGCCGCTTCACACTCTGGGTGATAATCAAATCTTATAGGTTAACCATAAAATTTCTAAATGTATTGTTTCTTTTATTCATCAAAGCAGGAGATAAAAGCACATATGTGACTGGAGAGCCCAGTCTCTCTAAACCCTCATCCCTACGCAGAGCACCCTGGCATGCCCTGGAAAAAAGCACAAGCGTCACTTGACCTGAATAAAGCACAACACTTCTTAAAAAATCTGCCTTCTTCCATCCTTCCTTCATTTTCAGGTTGTCTTGTGGATAGACAGCTAAAAGGGCCAGCTGAAAGGATTCTCACCTTAGTTTCTGACAGGTTTCAGAACAAAAATGATTAACAGGCTTGATCTGCACAACAGATGCTCAGAGCCATCACAGAGCGGCACATCAAGCGACACATGAAAACCATTTTCATGAGAGATTATACGACAACACCACGTTCCCATGGAGGTTTTTTCATCTGGACTGATTGCTCTCCTTTGCAATGGAGGCTCCTGCCTTCATACAACCCAAACTGCTCCATGGAATATGCCTGTCCCTCTACCACACCCCCCTAAAAGTCTGTCTCAGAAACCATTTGTTCCACAGATGAAGGTGATATTTTTCTCCACGTTTCCAACACTGAACCTCTGTAGAATGCAGGTAAACTGATACCTAAAAGTCCTAAGAATCTTTAGATTTCTTATGGATTTCCACATGACATGATAGAGAAAGGGAGAATTCTCTGAGCTACAGCATCGACTTCCCTCGATTCACAGAGTCAAACTCATACAACTTAATAAATGAAGACAAGTACTGAGCCATAAGTTAATTTCTGAAGATTAGAAATTAAATTACTCATCATTATGGGGCTCTGTGAATCCTCTTCTTTCTCTTTTCCCTTTCCACTATTTAAATATTTAAAATAAGCATTTTAAGCTTAAAAGTATTTTAAACTGTCTTCATTCAGTTTAGGCTTTTGATTATTTGCAGATAATTTGGCAAATCTCTGAATAATAGGAATGTTAAATTTCACTATTGCTGATATGGACTAATCAAAGCAAGGGTGAATACACTAAGCAGTAATTTCCCATCCTAACTGATAGATATGATATGCTCTAACATCAGTTGTAGAATTGATGTATTTGGAGAAATTTTCTTCCAGAATATATAATCTCAGTGTAAGTATAACATGAAGGACAAAGAAAGGACATACTTTGTTACCTCTGTATCTAGGCTAAGTGATGAAGGGATTTCCTTCCACTTAAAAATATTTTATTGTCAGGCTTACTAAGTTCCATCTTCAACAGCTGTATTATTAAAGTGATTGGAAATAAGTAGCCACATAAAATTTTAAAATGTCTACTTGTTTTTCCTATTTGCTTTCAGTGTGACAGGACTAAAAAAAAAAGAGAATTTAGATTTACGTGTTTGGGGTTTTGTAATTCAAAATAAATTGAGCTATAAAGCTTAAAAAAACATGATTTTTTGTTTTAATTACCATAGTCAGAATATTTTCCCATCTATACTTGAGGCCTCATTTTTCATTTTCAACAAAAATGATTTTCAATTTTCGTTTCATGAATATGATGCATTGAATAACCTCCAGTTTTTATCCAACAGCTATTTTTCTCCATCCTTCCCCCCTTTTTTTTCTTTCTATATAACCAAACTTCTGCAGACAAAGTATATCAGAAGAGTAAAGTTGCAGCATTTCATATTTTTATAGACTGTGTTGGATTTTTTCTGATATTTAAGGCACTTTTAAAACCTTTGTAATTGATGAAGAGAAATGAACTGGATCAGAAAAGTGATAACCAGTATTTTAACATAGCTGAAAAAAACTCAGCTGGCAACTAAAAAATGTGAAAACAGAATGTGGATATAGTGTTTAAAAAAATAATTTTTAATTTTAAACAAAACTGCAATAACATCATTTTCCTACCTAAAATTTGAGTGGTGGGCTCTTGGGAGGAGGGTTTTAGGATAAAAAAAAATTTAGGACAAATTTTATTTGTTCTGAAATCCTTAAAGTTTTTAACCCAGCACAATTCTAGCCCAGATTTAGAAAATGGTCAATGAATTCCAGAGGATATGCAAATTTAAAAGGAGTAACCCAGGGGTGAGTATCCTTTCTCTTGGTGAATCAGAAGAGATGCCACATGATACACAGAGGGTTTGAGTGCACCCATAGCAAAGCTGGGAGGTGCAGCTCATTTCCTTGAGGGAAAGGATATCATCCACAGGGACTTTGCTGGGCTTGAGGAACTCACCCACTTGAACTCTGTGAAAGTTCATGGATGTCAAGAACGAGGTCTGTTGCAACTGGATCAGGACAATCCCCTGTATCAGTAAAGACTGTGGGACTGAGAGCAGCCTTGAGGATAAGCAGGACTTGGGGGCACTGCTGGATGAAAAATTCAGATTGAATCTGGGGTCTTAAACAGAGTCGTGTTGTACCCGATGTTGCTTTGTGTGTATACACTCATGAATTCCCATTTACAACCTTTCATGTCTGTTTTTAGATATCTCATGTTCCTGTATGTCTCAAATAGCTACTAGGAAACCAATGGAAGGCTGAAATTTTGTTATATGTGTGGTGCTGTGTGGAATTAGGTCCTGGAGACTTTCTTACAGCAGAACTGGAAATTGATATTCAACTTTCAATATTTGAGTTTAAATCATTCTTCCTTTTAAAACAAAGTACTTCCAGGACTTGATAATTCCTCCAGACAACATAAGCAGAGTATCATTTTGGCTCAGTAAGATTACCCACTAAGGGGGGAATAACACAGCACAGTCTCTCCTTCATGTACAATAAATTGCAGATCACAACTGGTGTACAAGTTTGTTGTTAAACATTTGTATCTCCTTCTCTCTTTCTATTCTTAACTGCCTTTGCCTCTTTCTTGTCTTTCACCTGCACTCTCAGTTCTTGCTGTAGACATTTGATTTGCCGCAGCAAGCACTGGTCTTTGCTGTTAAGGAGTATTAAAAAGAGGCTAAGTGTGAAAAGTTTACTATTTTGAAAATATGCCTGTGGTAAGTACTTGTAAGATGCATGTGATAGGAGTGAAAATGCAGTAAAGACATGCCCTGAGCCATGTGTCAAAAGGACAAGTTTATCTAGGCCTGCCAGGATTTTTTAAAAAGAAAAAGTAATGAAAACATGCTTTTTCATCACATCTGCTTGATAAAAAAGCCTGCTGGGGAAGAAAAAAAAAAAAGGAGGGTTGAAAGTGAATGTTGCTGCCTACTTCCAAAGAAAAATAATGTAGCTGAAATAAAAGATAATTGTAGAATTTAAAACCATTATGTATGCTTCCAAAAAAGCAAATGGATTAAATAAGGTTTGAATAAACTCTGTCACTGATGAGACACAGCCCACGGTCCCCCAGAGAAATGAGCAGAGGAGGTCTGGTGATGGTAACCAGGGTTAGACCAGTCCAGGGATCACCAGACAAATCTGTGCTCATGAGGGATGGCCAAGGTCAAACCAGGAACCCACAACAGCTGGACTAGCTGGGGACCAGAGAGGCATCTGGGGAGGGACACAGCTGACCTGAGCTGGGACTGAGAATATCCGAGCTTGAGTGGAAAGTTGGGCTGGCTGGCCTGTGGAAATGCCAAAAAAACAACATTTCTGTGAATTCCTGTACCTGGAATGGACAAAACAGAGATGGAGATCAAAACCTGCCGTGGTCAGAAGCCTGTTTCAAAAACAGTTACACCACAGTGATTTCAGTCTGTTCCTAATGACTCTTAGGTCTGGTGATTTTTGACTACTCTTTGTTCCAACACCCAAAATCTTACAGTATTTCAGTTCTTAATGTCTTTGTGACATTTCAAGATTGTTGTAAAGAAACAGAAGAGCAGTTATGGATTATTAGCCTTGTTATGGATTATCATTCCTGCTGTAACAGGAACTGAAGTTTCTGCTGAAAAACCTGATGGCTATGTCTGAGCTGATAAACGAAAGGGGCCAGCCACTATTGTCTTGCTGCAACAACAGTGCCACTCTTGTCAAATGACAAATAATGCTACTATTTGTCTTATCAAGTGGCATGCCTTTGAGTTGTGTTCATATGAGTAAATTACTCTAACACAGCCAGAAGAGACTCCACAAACAGACTGCACACAGGGAGTTGTTCCTGGGTCTTATTTGTCTTATGAGCTGTGGCAAAACTATGCAGGTTTGGTTGAAATAGTCCAAAACTATGCTCAGTCCAAAACTGAGTTGACAATTACACTGTAAGTTGGAGTATATAACAATGCTTGATCTCAAACACTGGCCCTTGTTTTTACTGATATAAACACATAAGAAATGTGCACATTGCATAATGATTAACTGAAAAATTATACTAAAGGTTTACACATAGTGGGATGTACTTGAATGACAGATATTGAGATTATTAACCTACATTAAGGCCATGAAAACCCTAGCAGAATTGAAAATTTTCTCTAAATCACTGAATCCCTCCCAGCTGTACAAAACAAAGAGACACAATTACTAATCCAGGCTAGACTCACCACATTTTAATGCGTAAGTCCTCTTAAGGCTCCCTGGAAATGAATTTTTCCACCCCTATTCTTCAGAAAGAAGAATGACGCACAGATCATTAAAAAAGTAACAAATGCCATATTATATTGTTTCAATCTAAATGAAATGAGAAATAATCACTTAAATACCCTGGGGGTCAGTGTTGCAGCGGCCCAGCCTGAGGCTAGAGCAACCAGAGGCTGCATCCCCTGAACCAGCAAGGCGCTGGTGGGGCAGTGCAGAGGTCTAAGTGACCTCTCCCCAGGTTATAGTGAGGAGAAGGCTCTCTCCATAAGGCAATGCAGTCCCATACTGATTACCCCTGTTTAGTCGGCCCATTGGCCCACCACCTACCCTCCCCCCTACATGTACCTCCTTCTGGAATGTTCCCCCTTCCCTGGTATCCCCTTTTAGCCACTCCTCCCATCGGATTGTGTACCTCAAACCCACCTTTACCCCCTTCCCACGGGTTCCCATCCCCAGATAAAATCCCTGCACGCTCCTTTGTGCCTTAGCTGCTTTGTTCTNAGGCAATGCAGTCCCATACTGATTACCCCTGTTTAGTCGGCCCATTGGCCCACCACCTACCCTCCCCCCTACATGTACCTCCTTCTGGAATGTTCCCCCTTCTCTGGTATCCCCTTTCAGCCACTCTTCCCTCGTACTCCCATTGGATTGTGTACCCCAAACCCACCTTTACTCCTCCCCCTTACCCCCTTTCCACTGGTTCCCATCCGCAGATAAAACCCCTGCACGCTCCTTTGCGCCTTGGCTGCTTTGTTCGTGGATCCCCCCTGGAACAATCCCTTGGATTCTCCACACAGACATCCCTTCCTGTCTCTTTGTCTCCGATGGACACTGAACTCCTGAGCTGTGCTGGTGTGAGTGTGTTCACCTGCTCCTACCTGCCCGAGTGTGTCCTGTGCTGCCCTGTGGCCATGCTGGACCGTCCGGTGAAGGACACTCCCCAGGACAAACGCGGTACCTGACCCACTGACCACCACGTCAGGTCAGGACCTAGGTCCTTCACCTGCTGTCACATAAAGAGTTTCTCAGAATACACTTGAGTTGGATTTTCTTTGGCTGTTAATGGGCTGTCTTGATTAGAATAAAGAATCACCTTTCAGAAAGTAGGGAATGTCAAGCAAAATTATTTTGGTATATTTATCGAGCGTACTAAACACCTGGATGCTCCTTATATTTTCATTATGTTTATATGACTTTTCTGAGCACAGTGTTAGTAGTTTTTAAGGTACTAAGGGAACAGCTAAAGTTACAATAAATGGGCATTTCAAAAGCCAATTACATTTTGAATAATTGCTCCAATCCATCTCGGCAAGATTAATTTATTACATGCTCTGGAAAATGTCTAGCTGTTCAGTTACTGTTGGAACACTTCTAAGTTTGAAAGTACTGGCCCAAGGATGTAGCCCTGAGTTTTTCAGGAGAAAAAGTGGCCCTTATTCACAAGCCCAACCACTTAATATCACATGTAAGCACATTTTAATAGGTGCCTGAGTTTATGGGAAGTGCTTATCCAGAAGGTACATTATTGATCTTCCTTCCATTTACTGTTAAAAACACAATTTGTTTGAACTATCGTAGTCTATCTGGTTTAGGATTTTTTGTTTCATTTTGGTTTTAATTATCTTCATATTTTTAGCGCAGCTTTGTTCTACCCATGAAGCCAGATGGGGCTCCCCAATTAAATTATATTGATATTCTTCCACTTCTGCAAACCAGTCTATTTACCTTGGCAGAATAAAATATGTTTTATGTTTTAAATTTTTTTTTGCTATCCATTTGTGCATATATTTATATATATATATAGATGTAAAATATATATATATTCTATATATATATATACACACATATAAATTGTATATACATACTACAGCACATTTATATGTAATATAGATACATGTATAACTGTGCAGTTATTCCAAGCATGTGCATGTATATATTTCTTTTCCTGTGTAAAAGGAACAACAGTTACAAGGATTAGCATTATTGCAATTTTCCAGTATTACATTTATACATTTCTCCTTTGATATTTAGGTCATGCTGTTACTGAATATCTAAAAAAAGTTAAAATGTTTCTTGAAAGGCCTTTGTTTCCATTTTAGAAAAAATACTAGAGCTAGATCATTAGAGGTACTTAGACCCTTGCTGAATGCACTGAAGGATGTTTTAACCTGTGCCCTAACACCAAGAATTGTATCCTATCCTGGTCTGAAATATTTCTAAGGCTGCTTGAGGTTGTTAGCTGGAAGACATTCAAACAGAAGTCAGGCACCTGAATCTGGTCAGTGGCATGTTATAGCAAAACACAGAGATGAAGTCTGACAGCAGATCCCACTCCTATCAGGTGATAAAACATCTAGGCACGTCTGCAATGAGGTGTTTCTGGCATTTCCATTATCACCTGATTTTTTAAGGTGGATTTTTCAGGTTTTTTCAGTCGGAAGAAAATCACTGGGCTAACTTAGTGTTAGATTGTCTGTTCCTCCCCTCTCACATTGGTCAGATGGCTGTGCTTTGTGGTTTTCTGTGTCAGAGTGCATGATACAAACCTGAATTTATGCTGTTATCTCTCATCTGTACTGGAGACTCATAAAGTGCATGAGTGGAGTGGCATTGCCCTGACTTTCCTCTATTATTCAGTGGTCAAGGACAGTGACTTCTGGACAGTCGCACAGAGTTTTTGTGGCCTGGATCAGTTAAAAGGGGTCTGTCCAGACCTGAATATGACTAAATCTGTGAATGTAATGTGAATTTCCGTGTACTCGAGGAGAAAGAACTACAACTCGTAAGTCAGTGCCTGAGGCTAGTAGTCACTTCTTGTGACTTCATTCCTTCCACCAAAATTCTAACTCACACACGAGCACATTTTTTTTCCTTTTCATTTTATGAGAAACGAGGGTGGAAGTGCTATTTTATAGCAGATTATCAATGTTAGTATTTTGGCTGTAATTGGACAAATCTACAAATTCTCTTGGGTATTTTAAAATAATTACCAAAGGTAGGGCCTGGAGATTTGTAGAGCTCAGTAAGCAGTAGTGGATTCTCTTTTAAGGTCTCTTGTGACTTCATGTCTTTAAAAAGCATATTACAGATGCTAAGTTTTTATTAATGATTCCAGACTTGGAACATTTGAAATAAGTGTAGAATAATAAAATGTTTCATAGGAAATATTCTGTGACCTGCTTTCTCAGTCTTCTCTGGTTATGAGCTAGTGAAAATAGGAAATGAAAAAATAACAAAAAAAAAAAGACACGGTGATTTAGATTACCCAGCTAAACAAAGTTAAATATTGTTCATTTTGTTCTATCTGAAAGAATGCTGCAAGTTGTGTTTGAAGTAGTGTATGTCACTCTGTGGTAGGACGAGTTACACTTAAGGAGTGTCTTTTGTGGCTGGTTCATTAAAGAGGACTCATGGCATGTGCAAACTTTTCTGAGAGAGGTAATACACCCCTGTGGCTTGGGGACTGTAATTCAGCTCGTGTCACTTGCCTGTATCCTTGCCTGTGACAGAGTTCTTCTGCATGTTCATAGTGAGTCACTGCATGAAAAATCCATTAAGGCAAGAATTTTTTAGAAGGCCAAGACCTTCCTTGTTTCCTAAGACAGCCAGGATAAATACTTTTATAATTTATATTTTACTTATAGAAAGATGATTGTGAGCAGAATATATTAATGAAATAACAATAGTAAATAGCAATGAAAGCATATGGTGGTTCAAGAAGTGGTTCATTGTAAGAGCAAATACTCAACAAGAGAAAAGAGTGACAAAATTAGGTTTTGTAAAATCAGTGGCACTATACCACAGTGTATTTGAAAACACAGGTATAAATATATGTGTTTGAACTCCTCAGGTATAAATATATTTATTTGAATTTAGAAAGATATTAACAGGAGTGATCAGTGTATGAGAGAAAGGAATTAACTATCAGTCCAAAATTTCTTTGACTGGGACATCTGGATGAAGACATATATACATATATATTCACACATTTTTTTTAATAGAAATACATTGGCTCAAAATTTCTCATTAATTTTCAGTATTTCTGAGAGCTTCATGCAATTTTGGTTGAGTTTTGGCTGAAGGTCTATTTGAGCTCATGAAAGAAGGGCCACAGAGGTGAGGCAGGGGTTGTCAGGCAGCAGTCCCTTGTTCCCAAGTCCAGAAAATTTGTATTTCTATATGGCATAGGTTCTACCATGCAAGGTCTCCGGGGAACTTTTAGATCACACTGATATAACTCTTTCACATGATCTTCTTTACTACATTGAAAGCTTATTTAGATTACCCCCATCACCACCTCCCCGTATAGCTCTTACAAAATAGTTTGGAACAGAAATGCTTCTCGGACATTTTGAGTCAGACGCACTCAAACCTGTGCTTTTAGAAGATGCCTACTTCCCTTCATACTTCTTCTTCCCCTTTTGGTCTGTGTATAAGGTAAATAATAATAAGAAATTTGATATTTTGTTATCTTTTTTGATATTTTGATATCTATCTTTGATTTTTTTTTTCTCTGCACTGCTGTGCAGAACAAACCAATACAATTCTTCCTTTCTTAAGCTCTGAATGGTTTGATTACAAATCCATTTCAACTGTTTTTAATTTTTGTTTGGAATTGTGAAATTATATTGGTGATGTTAAAGAAATTGAAGGGGTCAAGAAGCTAATCAGGGCCCTGAGCCAGGGAACAAACTCCTGGATTCCATTTCCATATCTTTGCCTTCCCAAGGGATCTCAGAGTGGTCCTGCATCTAGCTATTCCCACTGAACAGCAAATATATGCACTTCAGGAAAATAATGGAGTTAAGTGACAAATTAGGAGCTTAAATGTGGTTAGTATAATAATATAACATCCTCAGATGAAAGCTGAAGAGGATGAAAGAATTGTTATAAGGTGTACTTGTGGGCTGGAAAAAGCATTTTTCAGAGGCTCAATTTCTAAATAAACATCGGTTTCATGATTAATGACTTAATTCAGATTCTTTAGTTCCTAATATATAAACATGGGGGTATCTTGTGTTTGGGCTATGAAAACCTTCACTAGGATTAAGTGACAGCAGAAGTGTAGTGATAACCTAATGCCAGGGAAAGTTTGCAAGGCAAACATGTAGAAACTTGTAGGTGATTAACCACAGAAACCATGTCCTGAGAGAGTAACTGAATTATCCATGGTATTCATAAAGAGCACAAGATGTTTTCCAGGTAGATGAATCTTAAAAGAGACAAGTTAATGGATCCAAGGGTAACTAGAAGAAATGTAATTGCTTTTTATATGCAGGAGATAATACAAAGTGATCTAATTAGCTTATTTATCCCTATTTCACCTTCTCCTAGTTCTGCAACAAGAGATGTATGTGAGGCAAAGGAGACTTGAGCCAAAATGGGAGTTTGGAAATGTTAAACTACATTGCACATTGTTTTTCTTGAAGGGAAAGAAAATTTTTAATACACTTTTGCCAATTAACTTCCAAGAAGGATCAGAGAAAACAGACACAAAAGTTTTGAAACACATATCTATGTGTCATTGGATGAACTATTATTCTTAATAAATACAACATATTCGATATTTTTCCTTAAATCCATTATGATAAATGCAATCACTGAGGCATTTGTAATTTAAAAAAATTATGCTTTTCCAAAATTATTCATTGAGGCATTATTTTCAATTTATTTAGATCTGACCATAACATCCTCTTCTCCTGCAACCGCAATAAGACGAAAATGATTTTTTTTTTCTTTCCTTAGAGGTTAATAAAGGTGTATATATATAGCTATATAAGGAAAACAACTAAGAGCAACTTCTGATTCAGCTGTGCTGTGTGTACACCTTTGCTTTTGCTTGTTTTAGAGTAGTCAATAGGAAATCAATAGGAATTTAGGGTTCTAAATAGAAGCTAAAAGCCCAGATAATTTCTTGAATCTTGGCCAAAAAGATTAAATGTCTTGTCAAAGATTGGCAGGAGATTCACAGTCTAGATCCAGGTTTTCTGATATCTTTCACTTTACTGCACCTATAAGGCCATCAGTTTCCAGATGTTTTTTACTGAGATGCTTGTCATGCCTAACAAAACAAAGCTGTGTTTCAGTCCTTTACTGCACTTCACGCAGAGGTGAGCTGTGTGCATTTTGGGGTAGGATTTCCTCTGGCACTAGACGCAGCCTCACTTATGTATGGTTGCTGTCAAAACAACTTATTCCTATTAATTGTTTGATCATCCTTAGGAAAAGGCCAAGAAAGCTTCAACTCCACATCTCTTGGAAGTGTATGAAAATAATTTAAATAAATTAAAAGCCCTCTGATATGGTGAACTTAGGAAAAGGTCACAGAGCGAGAGACAGATCAGTCCCCAGAGATGTTTTTTCAGATAATTTCATGGCAGTTGACATTGGCGAGATGCCTGCCAAGGCAAATCAGCTGCAAGGTTTGAACAGTGTCATATACAAAAAATATGGGACTTTCACTCAGGCCCCATCACAGCTGGATGCCAAAGGTACTGAATTTGGCAGGATGTTGTCCACATGATAACACCTAATTCTGTTGCAATTTATTATTTTTAATTTCTATTGCATTCTTTCACAAAATTCCCGTTTCTGTCTCTGCTTCCTTTCACACCTCTTGTAGCCTCCCTGGTCCACACCCCTGAGTTCACCTCTGCAAGGCTTCACCAGCTCTCTCAGGAAGCCCATGGCCCAGCTGGGAGCTGAAATGTGCTTCACAATTTTTATCCTTTTTTATTGTTTGCCTAAAGCACTTGTGACCAACAGCACACCAAATTTAGGAAATTATTATCCCATGCAGATAAAAGGATATATCTGATATTAAAGGAAGGGAAACCAGCCTTATCTGGAAACTTAACCCCCAAGACTCTGGGTATTCAAAGTGCCCCTCCACACAAACAGCCACTGGGTTTTGAGTGGAAAGGAAAGGAGGGACAAGCTGGTGCATGTTTGACTGCTCACAGTAGGTCACAGGTCTGCAGATTTTTTGCCAAAGGATTTGAAGGCATGCTTTTTAGCCAAGGCAGTATCTGTGAAAGATTTGTTTTGACTTTTAGTTATTTATGCACTGCAGAGTCATACGCTCAAGTCACAAAATTGTAGTTTTAAGCTCTGATTAGATTACTGAAACTTGTAATAAAGAGGGATAATGAATAAATATTGTATATCATTTTACCTGGTATGAGATGACAGATAAATACTGTTTTGTCCTAAAATGCAAGAAAGTTTTGGTCTTCAGATGCTTCTTCACAAACATTATATCATTAGTCAAATATTTTTGGCCAACCCTGGCTCACAAATTTCAGGTATGTACTCATAAAGTAGCTTATTTTATTGTAATAGATTCCTCTTTTGCCTAACCTCTAATATTCCTACTACTGGGGACAAGAAGAGATTGCGAAAATCTTGAGATGTGAATTGAAACTATCAGTAGGAGATTGGATTAGGTTTAAGTTTGAAGCTGGAATCCTCAAGATATTCGTGATTAGCTAGTCTTAGGGACTTATTTTCAACATGTTTACATTCATTGCATGTACAGCTTTAAAAAGTGTTCATGCCTGTGTTCATACTGTCTGGCACAGGACATACTACATGGAGGTGAAGGAATGTGTATTATCTGTCTAGTATCAGACAGACTTATTTATTTTATATTACTCTTTACTTTGTCCTCAACAAAAACTAGGATTTTACTTTTATTAAAAACAAACAAACAACCCTAATATTTAGAACCCACCACAGTGCAAATAAACATCTTTAGTCTAGTCTTTCTATTCTCTGATTTCATAGTTACACTGGTAGCAAAAATACTGAGAGGTGAGACATGCTGATATTGTCTACATATAAATGGATTCCTTGTTTTACCATACATACAACATAATATTTTACCATAAACTACAACATAATTTCACATTTTTTGTTTTAAACTATTTAAGGGTTTTTTTCCCCAGACATAAAAAATTTTTACTCTGTGCAGAAACTAAAGCAAGCTGCTCATTAATGCTGACAGCTTAATCATAGCTGTTGACCCACCTGTTTGGTTCAAGAAATGACAGTACACTTTATATATTGAGCCTCCACTGGAGAAAGTACGGTGAGATAGGTGATCAAACCAAATGAAAAATAAATGTAGTAGTAGCAATAATAATAATAATAATAACAACAACAACAACAACAGCTTTTAAATTATATGTTTACTCTCCACTGAAAAAGTAAAATCTGAAGCAGAGTTTTTTTCTGAAAGCACTTTTAATATATAGTTTCTTAGGTGTATTGCTTTAAAAACAAAAGAGTTGATATTCGGGGTTGTTTTGTATATCAGTGTGAAATATTCTGGTTTTTCCTCCGAATTGCTGTAATTGCCAACTGTGTTACTTAGTAGGACCCACACATTGTTGAATTTCCATTTATCTTAGCACCTTAGTGATACATTTTCCTCCTTTTCACATTGTTTATTGTCTCGTTTGGCCCAAGCTCATGGAATTCCACTGGGACCCACACCTGAACTTAAGTACTTCACTGCATCGTGGTGCTCTCCAGAATTAGGATCTTCCTGCTCTGCCAATAAAATATCTAAAGGAAATGAGCAATGGATTGGAGAAAAGACAGATAGAAGTGGAAATGATCTCTCTGCATGTATAAGCACATCCAACATGTGAAAATGATCATGGGGATAAAGAGAGTACAAAAGTGTTATGCTGTGAGTCAATGAGAAGCCTCAGTGAAGAACCTGAACAAGACAGTAGCAGCTCAGATCAAGATTTCTGGTTAGTTACTTGTTTGAAAAGACTATGGCTAGGATAGATAAAAATAAAATATTTGGGTTTAAAGATAGGAAAAGAAAGAAGCAAAATCATGGTTTTCAACCTCTCTGAACAGCTTCTTATTTGACAGACACAAGAATCAATTTCTTGAAGCCATTGCAGTCCATCAGAAAACTTAGACCTCATTTTATTTAAAAAAAAGGCATTGAAATGAAATTATTGAAATGAAATTATTGTAAGACAGATGTCTGCAAAAAAGATTTTCATCAGAAATAGTTATGTAAAGAAAATGCCATGAAATTTTTGTTCAGGTATAAAGAAAGAAGTAGTTTTTTTTCAAATGTTCACTGAGTTTTTTGACCTTTTCTGGCTGAAGGTTTTCCCCAATAAAAGGAAAGAAAAGAAGAAAAAGGTCCCTCCAGGTTCAAACTGATCTGTATAGAAAGATCCTATTTTTTTTCCATAAAATAGTACTGAAATATCCCAACATTTACTTTGAACTAATGAGAAGAATAGCTAGGATTTAAATCCTACAGAATTAAAAAAAAAAAAAGTTTCAATCCAACTCAAATTTAAATTAAATAAAAATAAAATATTTCAAGGTAACGTGATAATTACAGAAAAAAAATCATGGAATACATGGAAATGTTTAATTTTTACAATATCAATTTTTTTTCTTCGATCTATGAAAATTGACTTGTATAGTGGTACTTTACTGTATTTCATACAGCAAATTTACTATCTTAAGGGAAAGATAGAGAAGGAATAACAGATCTAATGTTGGTTGAATATTTTGGTTGATTTTTTCATTTGACACGAAATTTTAAAATGACATTTTTTTCTTTTCATGGTGCAAGAAATAAATATTCTAGAATTTGCCAAAATCAAGAAATGTATTTCTTGATTTCTTTAATATAATCGAGTTCTTTAGAGGACCAGGTAGAAGCTGTGATAACATACCAGTTTAAATCTCTCATATTTTTATTAGTCTTTCAGAGTGTTAGGCTGGAAGTACCTTCCAGTGCATGGAACAGGCTGCTGCTAAATTTGCATTAAACAGGTTTTGTGAGCCAAGATTTACATGCATAAATGATAGAAAAGTCACATTTGCTTCCAAATGACACAATGCCCCTGGACTTTCAAAAATCCGTCTGCATTTTTTGAACTGAGGAACAAAGATGAATCTAAAACTGAAAGGAATACTGAAGAGTTAATTCATCCCAAATGAAATTGTTTAACAAATTTTATGAAGCTTTTGTGAAATGAAATTGCTAAAATTTAGTTCCTGGTTCTATGTGCTTATCTGCAGAGCTCATTGCCCCCAGAATGTTCAAGGAAGTGTAACTCCATGACTAAATGGTTGTTTTGTAAAGGAGTTTAATAAGAAGCAACAGCAGATCCATTTCTTGAGGAAGAAATGTATGGTAATTTATGGGATGGTTTAATCACTTTTCAAGTTCACTTTCAATGTTATTTTCAATGCTGTTATTTCCTTCTGCTTTGGTTTCAGATCTGTTTTTACAAGTGTACTGGACTCTGAAGCCAGCCCGCCTATTTGAAGTTTTCAACTTTGTTTACTGATTAACAATGCCAGAAGCTGCAGTTGAAATTTTACTCATTTTAATTAGCTTTCTTCACCCACTGCACAAATGAAGTACGAGTTTATTTAATGCGACAGAGTGTGCACAGAGCCAGAGATCTGACTTGTGCTCTTTAATACATTCCTTGAAGTTGCTTCACTTGGCGATTTATTTACATCAGTAAGTGAAAAGTCATCAATCTCATCTTCATTTGAGAGCCTTGCCATACTTGCTAATGATATGCATGATTGGTCATCACAATAGAAAAGTACCATAATTAAAGATAAATAAATAAATTACATTCTGTGAATTAATCAATAGAAGCTGCAATGACAGCATTTTAAAACAAGCCTACTTAATCTATTGCAATTTGTTCCCACTGGTGGGAAGATTGGACTTTTCCCCTCATTTCTAAGAATAAGAAGTCTTGCTGTTATTTGTCTTAATAACATTAATATAGGATGATAGTGAAACACTTTATTAATGTTGGATTAAGCTTGAACTTCATTCTCTGTACTGAGGGTCACCATTTGACATGATAAAACACAGTAGTAAGGGTCAGATTCCTTCCATATATGGTATTCCAATACACAAAAAATACACAGAATATAATAAATAATAATAAAAATAATAAATCAAGACAGGTTAAACATTTAATACTTTATTTATTTTATAAGTGAATAAACTGAAGGTCAGAGGAGTTAAAAAATGTAACAAATTACAGGAACATAACCCTCTAGCCTTGATTCCAATTGCTTCAAATAAATGGTGCTGCATCATATACCTAAAGAAGAGTAGTTGTGATAGTGGCTCACGTTGCAAATTACCTGATTATTACCTGGTTCAAAGCTCAGTACAGGCAATATTTTGTTACAAGTGTGACACTGACAAAAGGAAAATACTTGTTGTCTTCACTGGTTGGTTTTGCCTGAGCAACAAATAGATGAGGAGCTGTTTGTGGAGGCTGCAAAGATAGATCCAGCAGAGTGCAATGATTCATTGCCTTTATAAAATTAGCCAAGTAATTCAACATTGATCATCTTATGCATCAGTTGTACTCTTACACTACAGAAAGAAGGGAGGCAAGGAGCAAGGCCAATTCTCATTCCACGTGGGATAAAATTTACTTCTGATGGACCAAAATGCTTTAAATTTGCACCCAGAGGGCATGAGTGCCCATGTCCCTGTGTACATGTCAGAAGCAGAGATTCTCCATTTGGTTTCAAAACGAATAAAGGATTGAAAATAAGGGGACTTTGAATCAGAGAATGATTTTTTGGAAGGGACCTTTAAAAATTATGTAGTTGCAGCTCCCCTGCTGTGGGCAGGGATACTTTCCACTAGACCAGGTTGCTCAAAGCCCAATTCAGCCTGGCTTAGTCATGCACAGCTTTTCTGGGCAACCAGTTCCAGTGCCTCACCATCCTTGTTGTAAAAAATGTTTTTATCATATCCAGTCTAAATCTACCCTTTTAAAGTTCTTTTTAAGTCCTAGACTCTTGTCACTTGCCTTGCCACTGCAGACCGTGGCAAAAAGTCTTTGTTTTTCCTATAAATCCTGTTTAAATATTGAAAGGCTTCAATAAGGTGTCCCTGGGTAGCCTTCTCTTCTTCTGGCTGACCAGCCCCAGCTCTCTCAACCTTTCTTCACAGGAGAGGTGTTCCTCTGATAACCTCTCATGGTCCTCCTCCTGGACCCACTCCAACAGGTCTGCGTCTTTCTTGTACTGAGGACCCTGGAGCTGGAGGCAGAATTCCAAGTGGGATCTCACAAGAATGGAGTAGTGTGAGGGAATACCCTCCCTCAGCCTGCTGGCCATGCTTCTATTTATGTTTGCATCCATGCAGACGCATAGCTAAGGTAGATATTTTATTTGTGTACCAGATGTTTCACAAAATTTGTTGCAAATGACAGATGCAGCAAATATTTTTGGACTGGAAAGGGAGGCTGTAGGGAAAAACCCACCCTCATTGTAGAGTGCACACTTTTTTTTTTAATGTTTCATTTTTCCAAACAGATCTGAGATTTCACTGTTTCAAAAATTATTGCATTGCATCTCTGGAAAATGAAAACCTCAGGGTTTTAGAGTATTTATTTAAGGAAAAGGTACAGGCAGATCCACTCAAAACTCTTGACAATTTCGGATCTGTCACATGACACTTGAGAGAGAGTGTATTCACTGATGGATGACCTTGTGGCTGTCCTCAGCCAGCTGGAACCATGCTTTCCCATCCATGGCATGTATTAGAGTGTGCACCACAGCTGTTCTCCATCAGAAGCTAAGTGCAATCCTTTCAGAAAGCTGTCGGCAATTAATTGTGTCCCTTTCTGAATTTGTCTCTATTTATGGGTTTTATAGAGAAGAAAAGGCTGCAGCAGAGAGCTAGAAGTAGAGAATCTGGGGAATTTTGTTGATGTTCACAGGCTGCAGATGGATAAACACTGCTGAAAGCAAAGAGAAAGAAAGAAATGCGGGACCAAGGTCAAGTCATACCCAGCATTTAATAGAATTTTCTAATACAGTAATTCAGTTAGGTGTTGCCAATTGTTAAAGTGAGTCCTCAGTGTAAATATAGTGAGGTATTGAGGTACATGGTGGAGTTTTTCTTACCCTTCAGTGCTTGGCAGAGTCAGAAAAGTTGCTTTCTGTTTTAGGTATTGGCTGTATTCAGCTACTTGTACTTATATTCTTCCTTAAAGTCAACCCATTACCACAATTCTGGGATTCTTATGCCTGTTTTGTTTATGAGACTCCATGCAGGAGTCTGTACTTGATTTCCTTTACAATGTAGTAAAGAGGCAATGGTGTTTGCCCAGTGATTAGGGTATTCATCGAATCTGTAGGAAACCATCCATTCAGTTTCAGAAATTCCTTCTCAGCTGGACTGGACTCAGCTAGACTCAGCTGTTCCCTCTCCTAGGAATATTACTGGACCATTCAATGTGACAGGCTGTGTCTGTTTAGTCTTCCCTGCTTGGGCTGGTTTATGTTATTAAAGTAACGAGATATATGTCAAACAGAGGCTGGGAACTTACCTTTCCCATATTGTTCACCAGTGCCTTAAATACCCAGTAGTTGAATTTTTGCTGTTTATTTCTCTCCATTCAGAGAATGTCCAGTGCAGAGTGGGGCAGGTTCAGTAAAAGTATTGAGTCCATGCATAGAGCAGCCCATGGGTAATTGATCTAAAGGTTGTTAAAGCTGAAACCTCCAAACTGAGGATGAACTCAGTTTACACAGCCCAACATAAGTCATTTATAAGGTCTAAGGTTCATGTGTTCTTCACCACTGCTACTTCTCAGAGACAGCATGATTAGTTTAGGTGCCAGGAGAAGTTTAATGACTATAAATACAAGTGGAGAGAGGTTCCTGAAGGTTTCCTCTCACTAAGAGTGAATTTAGACACTTTATTTGGGGCTCCCTATTCTGGAAATGGCAGAGTGCTTAAAAACAGCTCATTGCAATTCTGATCCTAGGTTCTCTTTTTCATCAAGCCCTAAGAACTCCTGCTGAGACTAATTTAGAACAACTCGTATTTGTGTGGTCCGAAGAGGACATCTTTTGGGCTCGCTTACTCTCTTGTTCTCTCCAAGACAGACAAAAGCTCTCACAGACTCCCAACTAGAGCTGGTTCAGCCCTTGGATAGAATTATATTGATAAAGTTGACCAGTTACAAAGATTACACAAGAACTGATAGACCCATTTAAATATGAAATAATTTTAAAATATTTTTATTAATAAACTTAAGATATATAACTAAAATATAGCAATAAAAATGTTAAAATCATTCTATAAATAAAAGTTTGTATTCACATGTTTGAATAGTTCTGGATACATTATCTCGGAACTGCATGCTTTAACTGGAAAGGATACAGATGATAATTAACAAAAATAATTAGTTTAGATGGGGTACTTACCTGGAAAAAAATAAAAGGAATTTACTGACACTTTTTTGATTTAAATAAGAGTTGAATAAGGGATACATTTTGCCTTTAAAGTGCCATAAAAGATACAGAAAAGTTAAATTCAGTACATCTGTTTACTCTGACCTTGTTTTCCAAGACCACAGGGATATATAAGGAGGCTGAATGATAAAAATGTTAGAATTTAAAGGAGAACTCTTTGCACAGAAAAACTAGGACAATCCATAGCTGCACAATACCAGAAGGACTAAAAATAAAACAGATAATCAATAAAGGATTAAAAAAATGTGGTAGCATATCAAAGTTATGACAAATATGCAAAAATGGAAAGTAAAGCCAATGAATGGAGCTGGTCTTTTATATAAATGTAATGGTGATTAAAAGGAATGAAGGACATTAGTAACTTCTAACCACAGTATGGAAATTTCTGTGCGATTCCAAAGATTATTTGGCTGTTGCAGTCCACCTAACCAATTCAGCTAAGTTAACATAAACTACCTTTCTGAGCCTTTAACTGGTACCTACTTAGGAAAGAAATAGGAAAGTATTATGCTGCTTTGGATTTCCTACTATATTCCTATAATCCTCTGCAGCTGTAGATATTGTATACAACAATGGACAAATATGGATCAAGATCCTGCAATGCTCCAATATGGGACTATCATGTCATTTCAACTTGTAAAATCAAGGAGGGAGGAAGGTCTCCCCAAAAGCCCTAAAGCTTTCTTTCCAAATCCTCCTTGGATGAATTCGGTCTATGCAATGTTCTACAGCTACTGATGAACAAAGGTTTATTTTCCATTGACATGCAGAGCTGGAAAGAGTCTAAAGAGACATTAAATCTTTTCATCCCTTTCTTGCCAACCCTGGCAATGAGACGACGTCCTCTATATGCACACCATGCTTATCTGTTCTTAAAAACCTCCAGTGGCAGATTGAAAAAGGATCACTGGCTTACCAGTTCCAGTATTTAACTGTCTTTACAGTAAAAAGGATTTTCTTAATATTTGATCTGTATCTTAGTTACAAATTAAGCTGATTACTCCATCAATACTGACAGCAAGCAGAAACTATCCTGTTTTACAGTAGTCTTCTACATATAGGCTAACCTGGGCAGAAATTAATTGAGAGAAGTCCCTTGGCCTGGTTTATACAGAAAACAGACCAGATGATCACAACAGTCCCTTCTGGATTTATAAGTGTGTGAATCATATATCTCTCCTGAGCAAAAGTATCAAGTCATTCTGCTTTCTTTTTGGAGACAAACACTGCAGTGTTTCATTTGACAGAAGTATCCCATTCTTTTCTGCACTCACGTATTCTGGGAACATTCCCATTATATTTGCAGAAAATTGCAAATTTGTTTTCAATATGAATGACAAGTAATAAAATTAAACTGTATTGTACTGTACTAGGTCACACATGGGAGCTGGAGTTTGTTTATTACCAGTTCCTCTGTTTTTCCGTTTCTTAGCAGATAGCTCATTATTTCCTACAAGATCGGTTATTTGAAATCTATAGAGCTGGCTGTAGGCGTGTGCTGTTTACCATTCCACACATCAGTCCCTTTCCTCCCTTCCCAAATATATAATTACATTTTTTATAGATGCTTTGGTACATTTTAAAAGGTATGTGGGTTTCTTTTTTAGAGACTCTTAGAAGCAAAGCAGGACACTTTGATGTTCATTTGCACACTATACCCAGAATCACTAAAGTTTTGTTTGAGAGGGTTTTTACTTTGTTTTTTTTTTTTTTTTTTGCTTTTGTTTTCTCTGCTCTGAAAACAAATGGGAAGGTTGGAGACTGCACACTGCTGCAATTAACTCTTTTCTGGGGTTCCTATGAAAATTGAAAAATCCAGGGGAGCACAGAGGGCCTTACCCCCTTCCCTTTGTTCTCTGGATGATCTGGATATTGTCTTAAACATGAAATAATACAGCCACTAGGACATTTTGGAGTATGTGTAAGCATAAGACAAGCACACAGCTTCCTCTCTGTGATGCACGGACTTATCATAGTCCCACAAGGACTGTGATGCAGAGGTTGTTCTCCAAATGATCTGCTGCTTTTCCTTGGATATCCAGGATAGCAGTGAAATACTTTCATTTTCCAGGTGAGTACCATAAAGAGGCCTGGTCAGGACCAAATGATTCACCAGCCCAAATATCAGGCTTGTTTGCTATGGGTCATCTGGCACAAACTGGGAATTATCCTTATACAGCCGTCACAGCTTAAGCTTTTTATCCTTGATATTCTGTCCTAACAGAAAAAAATATCTTAGATGACATATTTCTAATGACAATAGGCAGTAACTATTAAATTAATATTTTTTGTTTTCTATGTAAATACACACATTTTTTAAATGATCTAAAAATATTACTGTGACTTCTGCAACTGTAAAATATACCTGTCCTTACTTCAATGTCAAAATAGAAAAAATTTTCCTTTAAATTTCTAGTTCTTTTTCTTTCCTTTCAATGTGATTACTTTTACTTTTTTGTTTGTTGTTGCTTTCAACATCCTGTTTTTCTTTTGGTCCAAGGACTTTCTGGTGACAGAAGAAGTTTTAGGGAGATGCTTAAAATGATAGAGGATAAAACTATTTTGGATTCATTCAGTAGGTTTGGATTCCCTTTAAAGAAAATAAGTTACCCATTTCAGCTGTTGGTGCTAAAACAGCAATGTTGACAAACTCTAGCAAAGTTCAAGTGAATTATGCTCTCAGTGGTCTAAGAGGGCAACCTGGATTCCCATATCTGGATAAACAACACAATGGCAGGAAAATAGACCAACAAAATATCTTTTCCATTTTTAGTGTTTTTGTATTACATGTTTCATAAAGCCCAGCTATTCAGAAAACGAACAAAATAAAATAAAAGAGTAACTTATAGTAGATGATGAACTATTGTCCTTTTCTTCTTCCAAAATGTCAGTTTAAAATCCTTGCCCAAATGAAAGAAAAGTGTGTCAAGAGTTACATATATTCTCAGGGATACAGATAAATATTTGATTATTTTTCTTGTCTTCCTGGACTATTTCCTATTGTTTCTGAATGTTTCAAATTGTAAGGAGATAAACGATTATTGCAGGAGTTGCAAGTGCCTCCAATTTGATTGAAAATCCATGTACTTCAGAATCAGAAAAAGCAGGTTGCTCCTCTAGAGCTATTGTGGAAGCCAAAACACTTTTCCCCTTCAAGGAAGAATAATTATGAGCTGAAATAAAATGGTTAATTATATTTCAACATAACTTTACCTTGAGGTGAGTTTTTAAGCTTCTAGAGCAATACAGCTTTCAGTAAGTAAATTTGGCTGGCAGCCATAGAAATGAGGTTATTTGGGCTACAAGTAAATAGTATTGTTCCTAAGCTCAATGACTTTCCTGTTACTTATTGAGAGCCACTGATGCAAACTCCTTGTGGGGAAAACTAATAATACATTGTATTACAGATAAAGCCTTTTATAAGGTAACAGAGACTTTGGGTGGGGGGTTTGGGGATGAGGGGTTGTTCATATTCCAGGTAGTTTTTATTGTCCCACACTATTAAAGACCCAAGAGAACATCCTGAAGAATTGATTTCTGTGCGTAAGTCTAAAAGAATAGTCTTGGTTTTGTCTAACAAAATTTAAATCAAACTTATCCCTGAGTTTTATGTTCTATTACAGACTCTTTTAAAGCTTTCACCGATTTTTAACTTCTATTATTTCTAACTATTCTAGAGTGGTCCTCTGATAAAAACGTCACACATTGTCTCACCTTCTATGAACAGTCTAGATCTAGGTGTTTGTTAAATGTGTTTTTCCAAAAATAGACAGGATGGTATTATGATGGAAGAAGCCCATTCCTCTTTTCAAACTTTAGTTCTCCCTTTTGAATATTGCTTTCCAAGAATTCCTACATTTCTGCTGCAGAATCTGAAAAATATTCCTTGTTTTGGACTCCCAAAATATTAATAAAAGATTTTTTGATGCTAAAAATTTGCATAAAGATGTATGTCCAGCACATTAAAAATTCACATGATACTTTCCTGCAAAATAATTCCAAGTAAAAATTATTTTTAGCCATTGGTGAATATTTCAGTGTCAGCTCCCTGAAAATCAGGATAATGGGATCTTTATCAACACAAATCCTATAAAACAAAGCTATTTGAATTTTTAAAGAGAAAATGTTGTGTGACACTTAGGTCTATAGATAAATGACCATCCTGTGTGTGGATAATATCTCAATATAACCTCTGATTTCTCATGAGATTTGGTGCTTTGGAACCTTAAAAGATTTGAAGAACTTTGATGATATGTTAGGAAAAAGTGAAAAACGTTCAACTCTACTCTAATAGTTCTTACTTTTCAACTAAAATAAAATCTGGTCACCTTCCTGTTTGGAGCAGCTGAGACCCATCAAACAACTGAAAACAATTTGTTCAGAGCTGGAGCTGTCATAGTCTATTAACGTAAAAAGCAAATGAAGTGCTGCTTCTGACTTCAGCTCACCACTTCATACGAGCTCTCTCCCATTTCACTTGACAGTTGTGGACACTGAAATAATACAAAACATAACCCAATCAACAGACTGTGAAGAATATGAAAGCTAAAGACAGATGTTCAAGAGCTATCATCACTTTTCAGCTTTAATTATATTGACATGGAACAAACAAGTGATAAATCAACTATTTTATAGTGTAATAAGCCTTATTCTACCTGTTAACCTAATGCCTCTTTGGGTGGCATATCCCAGGTACGTGGAAGACCATGGAGTGTTCTGCATGTTAGCAGTCACAGAAATTAATTGTGAACTGAAATAATTTTGGAATGCTCCTGGTTTTCAAGATGAATATCACATTCAAGAGGGCTTTCCTGAGTTTTCTTCCTACACTCCTTCAACCTCTCATAACTTTGAAGTCCTTCTCATGCCATTAATTTTAAGTCCTGCAGCAAAACAAAATGGAAGAATATTTGTGCATTATTTACTTTAGGTTTCAGTTTTATTGGCAGTGATTGCCAATTACCCAACATGTTTTATGACAAGCTGCTATTCTCTGGGCCAGCTCATAAAAATGAAAGACAAGGTGAGGCACTACTACACAGAATAGGACTTGGATTCCAACATTGTTTTAATGAAACTTCTTGATACATCTTGAATTCAAGGACCTGTTTTATCTTTAATGCTGAAAAAGGCTCTTTGACACTTATGAAATATAGTCGCTTAATTTCACTGTGATTTATAAAGGCACATTTTTTGCATTATAACCAGTGTGTAGCTGAAGGATTCACAGCAGAAGTACACAAGTCTTTTTCTTTGAAAATTGCTTTTCAGTTGCATCCATAACCTGATGATCTGATTTAAAGTCCGGTGAAAAGAAGAGTGGGATTTCAAGGGTGTTGTTGATTTTCAAGTTCCTCTAAGACTAAAGACCCTCCAAATGAAACTTCCAGGAAATCCTAAGAGGAGCGTGGTAAGTGTTGAAGAAGGATTTTAACAGTCCTCATTATCTCTATGAAAAAAATTCTCTGCTGATCCAACCTGTCAGTTCAGTGAAACTTCACTGTGAAACTAAAAGCACAAAACAGGCTCCAAATCAAGGTATTGTCTCTGTGGTCACTGTTGCCCATTGTTTACACTTTGTTTGTAGGCATCATACTCCACTGCCTCAGAGAGTGAACGTGGTTAACAAATTAACCTTCTTTCCTCCATCCCCCAAAAAACAACCCAGAAAACCACAGCACAAATATAAATGAACCAAAACTGTTCCAGACTGATTTGTTGTTTCGATTCCACAAAATTTCTGTTCGTAGTCCTGCTGAGTCCAGTCTTTCTGCTCCTGGTATTCCAGGACTCAAGTAGTGGAGATGCCTCAGTGAGGGAGATAAAAAACAGAAAGTTGTATTTGATCATCTTGGAGGTCTTTTCCAACTTTAATGATTCTATGATTGGACAGAGTAATCCCCTCCATATTTATTCAGTTTACTCACAGCCTTTGGCACGCGCTGTGGTCAGACCAAGACACCGCAATTTCAGAGTTTTATGTTTGCTCTATTAACAGCTTACTATGAAATGCAAGCAATGAAGAGATGTACATAGATGTCAGATTTACACTAACTTTTAATGTTTGTAGACTTAGATGACTTTTATGATAATGCTTCTCTGTTTGGTTTGGGGGCTTTTGTGTATTGAATATTTAATGGTGTTTTAATTGTTGTTGGTGGTTCTGATTAGAGTTAATCCATGTGGCACCTACAGCGTGCTGGCAGGGGGCGCTTCATAAATGAAAATGGTCATTATTTCTTACTGTAGAATACTGAATCACTTACATTTAGGGAAATGGACTGAAATTTTACAGATGAGTTGTTTTATGAGTTCAGAACAAAAAAAAAAACCAACCCAAAACATTTAGCTTGTTAGGCAACACCGCAAAATAACTGTCTCCTTAATCACGTCTTTTCCCCAACTGAATAGACTCCATCTGGAAAAACAACAGCTTATGGAGACCTGAGACAGTTATTAAGGTACTATTTATCCTCCACTAAGTGAAGTTAGAGGTAATTTTCTGCCATATCTATGTAACTCCTTGGTCATGGGGATGGCAACATGTTGTTCTTACCCTGTGAGCTCTAGCTGCTGCACAAAACCCCCAGGAATTGCTGCTCCCTTTCAGACCACCTCCAGCATCTGCTAGCCTGTGTGTGAAGTGCTTGGTGTATAGATGTGTTGAATTTACTGAGCCCTGTCCAGGACTCTCTGACTTCACAACTCTTCCCATCTGTCCCTTAACTTAAATATATTCCCTAAGAGCAGATTTTTTTTTTTTTGTTTTATTTTACAAAGGTTTGGCCTCCTATAGAAATAACTGTATTTCAGAGTGATTATATGACAGTGTATGTATCTGCATATCTGATTTCATTGTTGTCTTGGTGGTGTTGTATCCCAATTGCCTGCTCTATGCCCAGACATGAATCCTATGCCTTTCTGTGCCTTTAAAACTGGGTGCAAGATAAAGAAAAAAAAAAAAACCAGAACTTTTCAAACAGTTTGTGCTCTAAGGTCATTCTACTCCTCTGTGTGCTTCTTCAACAGCAAGAGAAGAGGAAACACCCTTTCCTGCTTTTCAGCCAGCTTTCAACTCAGTTTCTCCCTAGAGAGATGGAGAGTTAAACTTCCTTTTTTCCCTGGTCCTTCGGCTTCTTCTATTCTGGAATGGTTCAGAATACCATAACTCATTGGGAGAACTTTCCACTGAGGCCTGGAGGGGGCCCACACTGATCCAGCTCTGAGAGAAGAGAGATCACACCCAAAGAAAGGACTCTGAGAACTTACCAGGTTCTCTCCACAGTGAGAGGTTTTATTATTTAGCATTATTCTTTTCCCATTGTGCATTGTGTCTGTTAAATAAATGGTTCTTTTTCCTTTCACTTCCTTCCGAGGAAAATTCTTTCCAAACCTGGTGGGGAAGGGTGGCTGAAAGATGCCTTCCCTCAGAGGACATTCATTTTGGACGTTCCTCCAAATTTGTCTCAAACCCAGACAGTTGTGTAGTAATATGACAACAAGAGCACTCGGGATTCTGGCAAATGACCTCTCCCTAACTTCTGCCAAACATAATTAATGTTGAGACAATACTCAATTTCTGAGCCACTGTTAAATTTTGTGTTCCTAATAAGCATTTTCCTCTACAACAAGAAAATCTCTGCTGAAAACCATCTTCTCAGAGTGCACTTATGGCTACTGTGAAATGCTAGACTGAAAAAGTTGTAATCAACAGGCTGTCCATAGCCTCAGACCAGCTGTTAGAAGAATTAGTCAGCACACGCTTATTTAATTTGTCCCACTCTTGTGCCTTGAGACTGACCTTCAGCAAGTCCTGTGAGGAGCAGGATTTGATAAATTCCCAGTGGTCTGAAATTCTTTGCCTCAGGACTAAATGGCCTGAGAATGTCACTGTCTGGCCAGCATACAGCCATCCCTGATGTGAAAGGGAGACATATGGGTGAAAAGCTTAGGGTTGGAGAGATCATAAATTTTTAGATTATAAGAGATTTGTCTGAAGTTGAACATTTCTGATGTCCCTCATCATTTGGAAGTTTCATCAAGAAGACATAGGAAAATTTGTTAAACTACTCAGTGTCCTCATAGCCAGGTCACTCTTTCAGAATGTTTTGAAGATTCATTCTGAAGCCCTTGTTACGCCTAAACTACATTGATGATACTCTTAATTCATTTAGACATGACCTTGCAATAAATGTCTTATATTTTAGGTTCACCAGTCTCCATCTGCAAGGAGTTATTGCCAAACTTGTCTCTGAAATGGTCTAAAATATTGAAAGTTGCTATAAATATGAAATTTCCCATCTACCATCTGGAAGACCCAAATCCATATTTAGTATAAAATGTCATAGTGACATTGAATACTACATCCTCCAAAGCTCAGTAATAATTTTAAAAACCAATTCCTAACATACAGCAACAGCTCTTCCTTTTCTTTCTCCCTCTACTCTCTCTTTTCCTCCTTTAATATGAGCTAGTACATCCACACACATCTGTGTCTGCTCTCCTAAAACTTAGCAAAACAAAGAATATCACAGATTGTTGCATTTCTACATTTGTAATCAGAGGTGTGTGAAACAAACAGATCATAAAGCTGGCTTTACATTTTTGATATTATTCTGATATTTTAATTTGCATTGAACTAAAATAATTTTTTTTCATTGGTCTCTATGGTCAAACATGAAAGCAATAATTTAGCTAGGTAGATTTTTAGTTTGTTTTTATTTTGGATAAAACTTAAATATATTCCCTAAGATCTTTTTAAAAGGTAGGAGTGGAAAAAACATAAAAAATAAAAATGCTATTAAATATGTTGTAAGTTTCAAAGTGATACATGAATGCAATAACTCAGCTGGAGAGTTGGAGAAAATAATAAAACCCACATGCTATAGTACTGACAATGCAAAGGCTACAAAATTCAAGAAAGGGAGTTTAAGAATCTCAAAAAACTAATGTATTTGCTGAATTATAGTTGAATTTTTCAGAGGAAGGTGTAGAGGACTCACAATCACCAGGACTTAAAGGAAAGCAAAACTTCTTCAATGGTTAAATGCTCTGGTTGTTTGATGTCTTGTGAAGGAGGTTTTTCTTTAATTATTTGTAGCATTTATTTTTGTATCAAATAAGAAAAAACCCTTGAAACAGAAATTTGTGAACCTTGCCTTTATGAACTGAAGCTGTTAGTGTCTGGTTCTTGGTATTTACTTCAGAGATGAATGTAGCAGATGTAAATGTAATGGTACAAAACCTTTGAAAGTAATTAAATCACATAGTAAGATTAGTTCAACCCTTAAGATAAAAGGGCTGAGGCTGCTTTCATGACAAAGAGCTGCGCATTTATAAAACCATAAAATCACTTGTTTAAATCATTAGTGTATTTAGTTTCAGTGATAGATACTGGAATACATCACATCAGTCACCTCTTAGGACTTTGCATATACAACATCTGCTCTGTTCTCCTGTTCCAACAATTTCAATTTCAAAGCAAAAAATCCTAAAGATCTGTGAACAAAGAATTATTTGCTTTTTTGTGCTATTTTTGCTTCTTTATCGTAATGCTTCATAAGGTTCTATGGTTTACTATTTTTTCAGTCAATCTCTTTTATTATTCATGTTTCATACAAAAAGATTCAGAACTTAAATACACTTTAGTCTAATATTTGTGACTATTCATCGTCTGATACTTGAGAGAAATTTGGAGAGTCATAAGGAAAATAGAAGTATCTTTCTAGTCCCTCAAGTAATATGGCATTGTGATTATGATTGCTATTAAAATAAAGAAGACTGGTTGTTCATTGGGCTTTGGCATCGTCAGAATGAAGGATGACAAAGAAAGCACATAAGAAAAAATTGTCTAAAGATTCCTAGAACACGTGTATAGTGTAATCTCATTTTCAGAGAAAGAACGTTATATTAAAATTGACTGTGTTTTTAAATTTCAGTTGGGCTCTTTCTCAGAGAGAGTGAGAGAAAAAAAACTGTGTAAGTGAATTGAGGAGAGAGAAATTCTGGATTTATTTCTCTTATAGCTTTTATAGGAAGTAATTAAGTGCAAGAGCACTACCCATTTGCACCATCTAGGATTTGATAGGCAATCTGACATGGGAGAAGGGAGAAAAAGAAGAAAAAAAAGATATATGAAACTGCTTTTGAAGTAAGAGAGTCCAAGATAGAGGACTAAACTAGAGTTTAGTCCAGTGTCTATAAAACCCAGGTCTGGAAACTCACATCCTTAGTCTTTATACAAAACATCTAGGTGTCTTTGGAACCCTTAGTCACTGCTGAGAAAACAATAGCCTCAGTCTTTGACAACTAGTCCAGTCCTCAGATGCTCCAAGGCATTAACATATACAATAAATTTTAAAGAAGCCAAGATACAGCCATCAAATCACTCTATATAAAAGAATGTGATTTTCTTTTTTTCTTTACAATAGGTCTCCATTGAACACTAAATAACTTGGAGTTCAATATTTGTCCCACTATAAAGGTTTATCTGAAATTTTTGACAGGAGTAGGGGGAACTATTAAGTTATTATTTTAAATTTCATCTCATTGAGTGGTAGAAAAAAACCTGACTCCAACAAAAAGAAAAATATTCCCCAGAAAAACTGTAGTCTGAGTATGTCCCCAATACTACATTTAAAATCACTTATTTCATGCAAAGTTATAAAACCAACACTTTAAACATTTATCCAAAAATAACTTCTTCGAATCATAGCATTGCAGAATGGTTTGGATTGGGAAGAGACCTTAAATAGGTTATAAATAAATTGGAAGAGACCGGTTCCAGCCCCTCCTGTCACGGGCCACTGGACCAGGTTGCTCCAAGCTCTGTCCAACTTGACCTTGAACACTCCCAGGGATGGAGTTTTCTGAGCAGCCTGCTCCAGTGCCTCACCACCCTCACAGAAGTAAAGAACTTCTCTGTATCCGACCTAATTTTCCCTTCTTTCAGTCTGAACTCCTATTCCTTGCCCTATCATTACAGCTCCTGAAGAAGATTCCCTCTCCATCTTCTCTGTAGCCTCCCTTAGATACTGGAAGGTGTTGGGAGGTCTCCACACAACCTTCTCTTCTCCAGGCTGAACAGCCCCAACTCTCTCTTCACAGGGGAGGTGCTCCAGTCCCCTCATCAACTTCATGGCCTCCTCTGGACTTGCCCCAACAGCTCCATGTCCTTCTTAGATAAGTGGTACCAGAGCTAAATGCAGCACTCCATGGGAGCAGAGTAGAGAGGGAGAACAGTTCTAAAAATGTGAGTGGGAAAAGAGGGACAAGGAGCTAAGTGAGCCTCAAGATGTTTGAGCTGAGATGCCTTCACCTTCTAGATCCTTGCTTAGTTGTAGCGCTTGTCGTCAGGAAGGAACAATTCTGCAGAGCATAGTTTCCCTTGAAATCAACTCCTGTCAAAATGGCACAGTGAGCATTTGCTCGCTATCCTGTGAAAATAACAGCAGCTTGATGTCCAAGCATCTCCTTCTTCTGTCATAGCCTGACTCCAGAAAATATCCTGAGCTCTGCTCAGTGTCCTGGCTTGGGATCAGAAAACAGATTCATCTCCACCTCTGTCTGTGGTTTACTGTATGACTTTGGGCATATCTCCCCTTGCTAGGTCTGTTTCCTCATAACTAAAGCATGTTTGGAGATACCATGAATTCTCTGGGGAAAACTCTTGTGTCTCAAGGAGCTGAGATTAGTCGTGCTGATGCACAGGCAGTAAGTGGCAAGTACTCTGCCAGCCTTGCTAGGGGAAGGTCTCTTTCCTTCAGGAGAAACAAGTCTGTATCTAATCCATGCCAGGCAGAAGTATCAGGGCTCTTGCAGACCAAGAAGGCAGCAGGGTTAGAGTAAAGCAGCTGGCCACGTTAGAAAGGTGGGAGTACAAATCTTTCTGCATTGCAGTGCAACAGTTTCTGCTACAGTTAGCGCCTGTCTCAGCAAGAGATTTTTCTGTAAATGCTTTTCATGGGGTCTTTATGCACTGAGACAGTGAGGATCAAGACTTCCACCACACTGCTAGTCTGAAACAGTCTTATATTCTTATATTCTTATTCCAGTAAGGAATTATATCAGGGGAAAAACTATATCAAAAGTAAAGGGAGAAACATCACAACTTCTGAAATTGTTCATAATGAAGGAAAGAACTTTTTTAAAAGGACACAACATGAATAAATTCATTTTTCCTCCAAATTCCTTCTCTATTTTGAGGGAATTTGGGGTTTGAAATCCCAGAGGTTTTCAGAAAACTAGAATTGACAAAGTTAGAAAAAACTAGACTCAGGCTTGAATAAGACTTCCCCTCATCTCAGCATACTATTGATACCCCCTGAATCTTGCCACCCACCTGCCTTTGAAGATTTGAGCCCCTTCCCATATGAATTTAAAATAAGAAGAACGTTTAGATCTCCTGCTAGTATTTCTCACAAAACTCAAGCTCTTCTTGGGGGCTGGATCAATAATAGAGCCTGATTATTCTAATAAACATCAAATGAGGTATATAGGGTAAAGACTTAGAATTAATTCACATTTAATACAAATGCAGAACTTCTGTCAAAGCCAGCCAGGTTTGCATTTATTAGTAAGAATATACATTCAACTGTATTCACTGATGCTGGTCACACTCAAACACTAGAGGTGAGAGGAAATATAGAATATATTTTCTATTTAAGCTCGTCATGGCCAAAGAAATAGGAGCAAAAATGCAAAGGCAGCAGAGTAACGAGACAAGGCCACCCTTTCTGAGAATGCCTTCTCTTGAAGAGACTGACAAAATCTGCCAGAATGCTACAGAAGTTTTGATGAAGAGAAGCACTGGGATAAGGACATTAAATCCGGGCTGATACCAGCATATGGAAGTTGAAGTCTTTTCTCATTATCTTGGCTGATTTTCTGCCAGGAGACACATCTGCTGGACTTCTGCAGGAGCCCTATGGGAATAGAAACCTAGGCAGTCAGACCAGCCTGCTAAGTCATATTTATGTAACATTTTTAGGTAATTTCTCACTTCAAGGGATGCACTGGCTCAAAAACACATTTAGGGCACATGGAGTGTGGGGAAAAATCATCTGGGAGGCACGTTTGTCATTTGATGGGAGGCTTCATGGACACCAATGGAGAATTTCCCTCCAAAGAAATGAGAAGTGACTACTGTTCAGGATTACTTAGCAAGTTACTCACATTACTTATTTAGAATGGTAATTTCCCTGAGCTGTCAAAATCCCAGATTTAAGGCACATGATTGAACTGCTGTTAGCAGCAATAATGGTTATGGTAAACTAATGGCAGTGTCATGCAAATTTTTTAAACTTTAAACATTGTAAAGTTTTAAAAGCTTAGGGCTTTTGTCATTTCAAGCCAACATTTTCACATTATTATCATCTTTTTCGGCTTAAAATTCTTTATTTTCAGAGTTTGAATACCCCTAGAGGATTTCCTCTTTCTACAGGCTGGGGAAAGAACATGGTGTGAAGACACAATGAATTATAGCCTTGTCTCTTACCCACTCACCCCGTTTCAGATACTTGGCTTGTTAAACTCAAGCTTTCCACTCACAAGTGCAGAGCTCTCCAGGGCAACACCTTTAATATGTCTTGATGCATTGCATATGTCAAGGTGGGGTCTGTGTGTTTTTCTAAGGATTGATCTTGATTTTAAAGAAAAATGAAGAAGAATATTGCGCTGCAAAAAGTTGGCTTTATGTTAGCATTTCAGTTATCTTCATCCTAGCTGAGAAACAGAAATGTGACTTCAGCTAAGTCATTTTATCTCAGGGAAAAAATTCTCATGGAGGAGTATGCATTTCATGAGGAGCTGCATTCCGATGTCTTCTCCAATTCACTGCTGAAATTTTAAAACAAAACAAAACATAGCCACCATACTCCCAAGAAGTGACTTTTTTAAAGAGCTCAGGATTTGTCCAGTTGCTGTAAAGACCAAACAAATAAACAGTCTGACAAAAACCCCAAAACTTCAATGTAATTGTCATCTGCAAGAGTTTAGAAGTTATGAAGTTTCTGTAAATTATTAATTAGCAGTGTACTCTCATTTGAAACTAGGGGCTGAATAACAATATGTCAATTGTTCTCACTGAATTTTGTATCTGGAGTTTCTATCTAAAATCTGACTCTTAACAAATGACCAGTAACCTCTGCTGCTGAATCCTAGCTAGGTTTTTGTGTCAATAAAACCCAGGCACAGTTTGGTGTGCGTCAAAGCGTTTTGATGGATCAAGAGAGAGAACTAAGTCATCTTCTTTCCTGATAAAACTCCACATTCCAAATGTTCAGCAGCTTCCTACCAATAATGCTCAGCAAAATGTAAGAACAGGAATTGTCATACAGTAATTTGACATTTCTGACACAAATGAATACTTTGAATATACAGAGAGTTATTCCTTCAACCTTTTCTTAAGGAAACACCTCATACATCTTGAAAATTTATATGCCTGTTTCCAACTTGTGAACAATTAATTGCTACATCCTTCACAGTAGAGGGATTTTTTTTTTCTCTACTCTTTTTTCCTTTCCATATATATACATGATATCTCATTATTAAGTGTGTTGGGAGCACTTATCTGCATGGAGGAAAGGTAGTGAATTTTTCCAAGTTGTAATGATAAGCTGAAAGTAAGCCCTGCAAGGTAAAATCCATTTAAAATGTAGCAATTGGGGAAAATATGTCCCCCAAGCTTAGCAAACACACCATCAAAGTGAGTTAGCTACCAATTAACTTCTACATTTTGCACAAAGGACATTAAATTCTAGGATAAAAATAAAGGCAAATGATGTATGCTTGTTCTCTGTGAACAACAGATCATACAAAATGAGCTCTAGATGAGGTGGTTTTCATTGTGTTTTCAGTATTAAGTGACTTTCTGGAAAATATTTGCTTTTCTGTTAAAAATACATTTTTTTGCTATGTAAACTCCTATCACCAGGCATATGGAAAATGAGAAACTATAGATCTAATGCAGTAAATGAAAATGTTAGATCCTAGGCAGGTTCAGACACTATGATCCAGGATCCAGTTTTGAACAAACTAATCAATGGATAATCTCCCCATAAATTCAGATGTGCCTAAACTCTTCCTGCTGGAAACAATTAGAGAAGAAAATATCCTACCAGACATAAGAAACTTAATTCTCAATTCCTGTGGATAATGTCATGTCCACATGGGAAAATATTTTAGCTGGTCTCTGTATTTCACCTCACAGTCACCAGAAACCTGTATTTCAGGAAAAAAACCAAAAACATATGGAGTTTCCAAAATAATTCTTTGGCAATATTTTGTCCTTGGAGAATGTTATATCTTAAATCCAAATATGAAATAGTTGGCTTCTGTCTTACAGTTTGTGATGTGATACCTTATATAAGCTGGATTTTTTTGTGTATTATAAATTTCTCTGTGTTTATAGACATCTAAACCTGTTACAATTCTATAGATTCATTTCCTTTGAAATGCGTGACTGAGTTCACAGAACCACAGTGTCAGGGAATGGGTAAGGCTGGAAGGGACCACTGGAGATCATCTAGTCCCTCCTCGAGCATGGTCTGCTCAAGAGCACATTGCTCAGGATTGTGTCCAGACAACTTTTAAATGTCTCCAGGGAAGAAGACTCCACAATCTCTCTCAGTTTCCTCAACTCAGTGCATTTCTTCTGTCAAAAACCTGCTTTATCGATTGTGAATGTGCTTGACTTCATCAGAATTTTGTCCTTATTTTTCTTTCTGAGATTATCAGAAGATATTGTAAGGACCCTCCATCACGGCATCATTGCATGGCTCTTATGCCTTCAACAGCTAGGCACTTGTACCCTGTTCTGTAAAACTGAACGCTTCTAATTTTTTTGGGCAACTTCTCATTTTAAAATTCTTTTCCAGTGTTTCTCTCAACTTCATACCTTAGCTTTTGAAGTCATATATTTCATTTTGCCTCCTGAAGATATCCACTCAGATGCAATGCTGTAGAATTATATTTTAATTATCAATAAAAATTAGTTCTATGCCTTCATAATATATCTGCACAGTGACACTTGTATTCAAAATTTTCAGGATTACACCCAACCTCTGCTTCACATGTCATCACCACTAATACATTGCCCTGCACATGCATGTGTATACGGAGTGAGGCAGCAGAAAATCAGGAAGAAAAAAAGATTGACAGTATAGTTGAAAATATGATTGGGAAGGTCAATAGTGCCTCCTCATCTTGTTTTTTTCTGACTTATAGGAACCACTCCAGTAACCTCATGCCATGACAGTCGACAGGCAGCCTTTTCACACTCTGGGGTACCCCACCAGGTGACATCCATAACACTGTCTCCTAATTCAGAAGAAATCTGAACAGTTTATGTGAGTGCCCCAAAGAGGAAGAATCTTGAGGAAGAATTTATATTAAATCGATAAAGACAAATTACTGTAATACAACTACATAAATATTCCAAGGTGCACTTAAACATGGATATAACCCTGAGATATACACCTAATTTTATGTCTAAAGAAAAGACTATTTGGAAGAATATTTGCCTAAATGCTTCACCTGAAGGCCATATTTCAGCTCGATTGACTTCTACAGGGGTGAGATTACTACAGACTTGAATGTGCTTTTGTTTTGAAAACCTGCAGGAAAAAGACTGCAGCAAGGACCTGGTTGAAGGGTCCAATGAACTTAAAAAATATTTCTTGACTTCACCGTGGGATCAGACATTATGAAATAGACAATTCAGCTACATTTCAAAGAATTTTTAAAATCCATCCAACATACATTTTATATGTTAAACTCTTATTTTGGATATTTTTACTACGGTAATTTATACAATACACTTGAATGGATTGAGTGTTGCTCTTCAAGGGTCAGTACAGAGGCTGGCCTTGTTTAACATCATTTTCAGCAGCATGGACAGTGGGAATGACTGCACCCTCAGCAAGTCTACTGATGGCACCGAGCTGTGTGGTGTGCCCAACATGCTAGAGAAAAGGAGTCCCATCCTGAGGGACCTTGAAAGAACCAAATGCATTGAATAAAACTGTTAAAACATTAAAAGAAATACAGGAGTGAAAGATAACTTGTGAAAGAGGGAAGAGAGCCAGGGAATTTTTGAGCAAGCGCATGAATTTTTATGTCTAAATCCTGACCAATGAATCTTAAGTCTAAGCAGACACATTTGTGCTTAGGCAAAACAAAAATGTGTGTTTTAAAGTTGCACTCTACAGTATTTTCCCTAAAGGATTCTTGTGTGGTTGATTTTTAAGCAGTTCATTGCAGCCATGCAAAATCCTTGTCACTGTGATTGTACATAGAGGTCACAGCGTTTGTTTCTGTAGCTTGAAATGAAACACGTAGCTTTTGTGAGTCAATTTCTAGGGAGAATACTTTCACTTATCAGCTCAGTCATTTCCATGACTATTTAAAAATGTATGTTAGTGTTTTCAGTTTATGTTCTACTTAATAGACTTGCTCAAATGAATGATTGTATGAAGCAAACATGAAATGACATGGTAAAAGAAACATTTCTTATTTTGAAATTAGAACAGACATTAAAAAAAATGTAATGTCCTTGTTTAGGCTTATTTAATAAACATTAGCCTTACATTTATTTTAAAGTAGAAACTCACAATCTGCTACACTGATCCAGAAAAAACAACTGTCCACTAATTTCGGTTCTTGTATGTTTCAGGAAAATGTAGAAATTTCTTTGTGGATAACTGAGTAAAATATTTCATGAACATTTTCTTACTGATTCTTAGGTAGTTATTTTTGTATCTGTTTCCTGACTCTGAGACCTAATATATTCCCCATATTTTTTTCTTTTCATAATTAGTGCTTTTTAAACTGGCAAATACATGCTGAAATTGGACAAAAGTCATGTTTAATCAGCTTCTTTTGGAGGTAAGGAGATTTAAGGTTGATGTCTGGTAATGATAAAAGATTTTTTTCTGTTTTACTGAGGCGTTCAGTGGGAGTGATGGCATGACTGTATTGCTTCTTGATTGTGCTGAAGTGTAAACATAGGAGTACTTTTCTGCAATGGAATTATTTTGGATTTTTATAGGAGTGCTCATGCAATTATTTTCTCATCAGGGAGACCCTTGCTATTTTGGGATTTTTTTTGGATGCTATAATGTACCTATCATTAATTTCACAGGAAAATAAAAACACGAAGGTGAATGAAGGCAATGATTATTATAAATTCATATTTACAAATCTCCTGATCAAGGAGCTCAGGACTTTGCTACATCATGTTTATAATTTTCCAAGTCTCAGTTCTTTATTTTTAAATTTCTTTTGATGGTCCACTTTTGCATGATAAATCATGTGTATCTGCTTGAGAGAGGGATTTAGATCAAACTCAATTTCCCTTGTATTTTAAGGGTGGAACGATCATGACCTTTAAGGTGCAGTCATTCAGGTGGCGAGTAATCAAGGTCTGTTTGTGTAACCAGATCCAGGAGGTTGAAGCAGGAATGGCAAATACATCTGAGAAGTAAAAGAATCATATCATTTTTAAGGTTTAAAAATATTTCTAAGAGCATCAAATTCAACCACTAAACCAGCTCCACTATGTTCAGCACTAAACCAAATCTCTAAGTGTAGAGTCTCCTTTTCTCCAGACTAAACAATCCAATTTCCCTCAGCTGCTCTTGCAGGACATGTGCTCCTTATAGAGCATTTTGTTTAGGAAAAATTACCTCAGGGAAGGATGGCAAGAGTTTTTATTATGTTATTTCCTTGAGGTCAGATGCAGATTGAAAGCAAGCACTCTAACAGCACTGGTAAAATAGAAATTATTATATCCACAGGAGGAGATGGACAGAAAATCTTCTTCCCACAACCTGAGATGGCCAGACTTGCGACAGATATGGTGTCTAAAGTCTTTTCCCTGAGTTTGCATGTTTTGCCTTTAAGTGATATTTCAGTAAAACCATTATTTTAAATAGGCACAAGTGTGTTATTTTATGACACTCGTGTTTTGAGAAATGAACTGGAAATCAAATGCTGCTGATTATTACTCAATGTGAAAATTAGCAGATTATCTTTCTCCTAATAGCCCTTGGCTCTTAACATAATATTTTTTTTTTAACTGACTATGATATGGAAGAAAAACACTGCATACTATTCTGATGGAAGACACAAGTGATTTAATCTAAGCAAATTGATTTAATTTGCTTTGAAGGTAAGAATATTCAAAAGTAGGTCCATACTTAAGGTTAAAATATTAAAAAATAAAATTTTGAGGAAACTAGTAGAATTAGTTGGACAAAAAGGCTCATGAACTAAAACACAATAGAGACTTGGAATTTTAGAAATTCAGTGACGAAAACATCCCACACTAAAGTAGGAAACATGAGTCTATACCTTACAGAACTAACTGGGAAAAGAATCCCAAGAAATTAGAAATTGTGAAACTAAAAGGACCTGATAAAATTAGTGTTCCAGAAGACACGACACCTAGAGGGTAGAAAAAAAGTTTCCCAAAGACAAGTTCAGATGGACTTCTAAAATTATTAAAAGCAACAACAAATGTCTTGTTCCTCAGAAAAGAAAAAAGGGTAAGAAAATGGGGAAATAAATAGGGCCAGGAGAGATGCAAAACTAACAAGGCTGAATGTGTTCAAGTATAGGGGGACTGGGTAATTTCTAACCCCATTTCTGAAAGAGCTGGGACATGAAATTGCAGGTCTGGGATTAAGCACTTAGAGTAAATCTAGAAAGATAAATGTGACACCTTATTTAATAGCAAATTAACATCTATACTTAAGAAGGGAGGAGGGGAAATTGATCTAACCCACTGCAAGCTTATTAATTTACTATTAATTTTATCAAAGGTTTTAGAATTCTTTCTTTAAAAAAAACACAAAAAGGATGATAAGTGTAACAGAAAGTCATGCACAAATCTAGGTTAGCAAAAATAGATCATTCCACAGTCTGTTGAAAGATATTTCATAGTTAAATGAAAAGATGGTGACTCTAATACATAGGTATTTCAGCAAAGTATTTGACATGGTGCTGAAAAGAAAAAAAGTTAGACTATAAAGTGAGGAATAGTAGAATAGAGGGTATCTATTTAAATCATAATAAACAGGGAAAATATTGAGTAAAAAGGAGTTACCAGTGGCATTTAGGAATTTCATTAGTTGCCACAGTAAAGAAGTGGGGAATATACCGATAAAATTGTGACATTGTGAGTTTTGGAGTCATCATTAATACAGAAGAATATTTTTCTACTGTATTGAAAGGAAGAGATGAGAGATGGCCCTGAGGACCAGAATAACAAGGATGAGATGAAATTCAGAAGTATAAAATAAAAAACCATGCGCTTCTGAAATAATAACAACAATTTTCCTCTAAACTGGGATTTCATCAGGTGGTAATGATAGAGGGAAAGACCTTGTGGAACTGACTGATCACAGACCAATATGGTGTAGCCAACAGAAAAAGGCAAAGAACATCCTTGAATGTCCCAAGTGAGATAATCTCTGTATCCCACAGAAGCAGAACTCAGACTAGATTAAGTTCAGAGTAGAGTACAGATGAATGACTAGGAAATTAAGAATTTCTCTTATGAAAGGAGACTGAAACAGCTTGGCTTGTTAACCTTGCAAAATGAAGGCTAAGCAGGGATTATACTTGCTTTCTGTAAATACATCAGTGATAATAAACATCCAAGACGGGAAAGTCTACTTGGTGCAAGAATAAATGGAATTAAACTGGAACTGGAAAAAAAAAAATAGGAAATTAAAATAAGGTTTCTGAGAACAAGAGTCTGGAAAAGTGTCCAATACAAGAGGGGCAAAAACCTTAATTAATTTTAAACTTTGATTAGTTTATGAAATGGGATGTGTAACATAATTGCTTGCAAAAGCAGAAGCTGAACTCATTAATCTATGAAGTCCTTTGCAGTTCCAAGCTCATATTTGTGCTGAAGATGATGTGAGGTTTATGACATATGATAATAATCCATTTACATATTTAATGGGAACAATCACGGCTGTATGGCCACATATCTGATGTCCTTTCTTGCAGTATGTTGAAATAATTGGCCAAAAAAAATTAAAAGCAGCTTGGTTTGCTGAGTGCACACAATTTGTCATTTTGTCAGTGGTTTGTGCTTATTCATAATCATCATCTGACATTCCCTATCACAGAGAAATTTTATGGGCAAATGAGTTAAAGCAAGAATGACAATATGCAAAAGAGATCAGAAAATAGAAGGCCTTTTTCCTCCTCACTTCTGTTGCTTGGTTAAGGAGCGTGTCACTGTGATCAGCACTCTTGATAAAGTATGTAAATGTTTAGAGCCTGTTATTCCTGGGCTATTACTTCCATAGTCTTATCATAACAGCAATCTGATAGAAAGTGATGGGGATCAGTTCCCAGGAAGAGAAGCTTAGAATGACTTTTTGGTTCAAATAGCACTATGACATTGTTAGTTCTGGCTTAATAACCCTGATGTGGGTTTTGCTTTCAGGTCATTGAGGTATCTTCAACATTGTATTGTGTATTTTAATAATTCTAAGGACTCCAAATTCTGCTTGTGATCATTTTAGCATTTAAACCATGTCTTTATCTAATGTGGTCTAAAGATTATTGTAAAAAGAAGTTCCTATATTTTCCTATTCCTATATAATATTCCTATATTTTCAAGTTGTTATTTAAAAAGTAAACCAGGTTTGTGTCAAAAGGGAAACTTTTCCAGTTCAAGTGGTTTGAACCAAACAGGGATGGATCAAAGCAGTTTATTTATTAATAGCACAAAACCAACAAACTGTAACTGATAGGTGACAATGTAACAGATAAACTGCAATACTAGACACTGTCAAAGTTGTTAAATATCCAGCTACAATTTTCAAAACACTTTTCTGATGTCAAAGCATTTTATATAAATTATACCCAAATGCACACAAGTCAATATTTACGTGCATGCACTCACATCCCTCACAAATTGTGTAGGTTTTGGGCACATAAACCCTCCCCAGGGTTTGCAGCCCTTAGGCAGCCCCCTCCTGAGAGCTGCAGATGCCCCAGCTGTGCACATGTCCATGCTGCTCCCTGCAGCCCCTGATGTAGATGTGGGGAGGAAATCCCCGGCAGGTCACAGACAAACACCCAAAGGCTCTCTGCTCCCTCCACAGCTGCCCTGTTTGGTCCAGGCACAAGCTCATCACAGCACCCCAGGGCAGGATGCTCAGCCTGGTTTGTGTGCACTCCCTGGTTGGGCCCCACTAGGAGGGTTCCTGCCCAGGCTGCTTTTTCTTCTCAATTTCTCATCTCAGGACAAAATAACAAACGACTTTGGTGCTGCTTCAGGTTGTTTATTCTAAGTTATCAAAGGTTCAGAAACACAGTGTCACCACTGATTCCAGGTGCCAAAATGGCCGTAGATACACGGTACAGAGATTTATCATCAAAGGTTTATCATCAAATAGAAAGATTCTACGTACATTATTTTGCTTCTAAATCCAATAACTATCAATATTATTAATAAGTCTCTTCTAAACTAAATTCTCTTTACCAATTACTACATGATAGGAACTGAGGTCACAGAAAAGGGAAGAAGAAGGAGAAAAGGGAAGAAGGAGAAGGAGAAGGGACCGACTCCCTAAAATCTTCATCTTGGTCCTATAGTAATATATGAGGCAATTCTTAAAACTACAAACCTATCTTTCTATAACATATCAAACATTCAGCTTTTCATTTCTTTGGTGTTTGCTGTTCACCCAGGAGTGGGGGCAGTTTTTCCCAAGGGCTCATCTCGATGGCAAAGCCTTCTTGTGGGGCTTTGGGGATAAATTTGGTCCCCAGGAGAACAGGCAAAGCTGTGCAGCTTTGCTGGTCTCCAACAGTTTGGGCAGGGTGGTGATGCCATGCAATGACTTCTGGCAGGACCAAAACAGATTTTGACAGTTTTTCTACTTCTGTCTGTCTCTTACTCCCTGTTGTTCCCTAAAAGTTATATTTTTAATACATTTTTTTTCAAGCTGGCTGTTTTTTTCCAAGAGTACTTTTACAATTCAACTGGATAATGGTCATCTTCCTGCTTAGCTTTGCTGCTCAGGGACAAATGGCACTCAGACAGTTTTGGGTATTTCAACTACAGACAGTACTGCACTCACATTCCTGCCTGACCATAATTTTTTAACCATGTTCTGTTTCTCTGGAAGCTCCCCCAGAGACTGTAATTGCAATGCTAAATCATAAACCCCTCCTTAATGAGTGTCTGTCATAAGCAGACAGCCTGAATTTTATAATAGAGTTGAGTACAAACCGAGAATATTAGGTGTATCATGCTATTCTGAATTCTAGAAATGAATGTCACAAACAATCAGGCAAAATATTATGGCTGAAACAGAGTTGCTTCTATAAAGGTCTGAATAACAAATGATCTGTTAGACAAGCATTGGAGTTCAAAATGTGGAAAGGCAGAGCTCTATTTTCTTCAGTAGTTTTCACTTGAAATTTTGTGACAGGAGAATTTACCAGTCACTCAGTCAATAAGTCAAAAACTACTTATGTTTTCTGGTGAAAAGTCTGATAAAAGTATGCTCTTTAAATTAGATGCTTTTTATGAATCAGGTTAAGCATCCAGAATCTAATCTGCACTTTTCAAATCTTCGCAGTACTGTCTATAAAGAGCAAAACAAACCAAAACAAACTAATGGAGAATCATAGAAAAGTTTACTAGAGTTTATTATTTCTTTTTCTTTTTTATATTGAAAACTCTTCTTTGGCTTTCAAATTAGGACCACAATAGTGATCCTGAAGAATCATGTAAGAGAATGTTTGATGTTTCAGAGATTTCACTCCTTATTTTACCATATTTAGACTTCTATAAGTTCACTGTTAAGAGTACAGAAGATACCTAAACTGTATGTGGTATGGCACTTGGGAGCTGATTAAATACCTAGCTTGTCAGCACAGTAATCTCTAGCACAGGAACACATCCACGCTTTGGAAGATTAACCTACTCCCACACACTAGTTCACTAGAAACAGCTGATTTCTTCCCCTAGAAATATTCTCCACTACTACTACCAAGGAGAGAAGAGATTGAGCTAGTGCTTTTTAAGGAGTTCCTTGTTTTCCTTAGACTCTGTGAGTCACTTCTATGTCTGTACACTCTTGCCTGCAACAGAAGTGGTAATAGCCACCCAGTACTGCTCCTGGGATGAACCAGACAAATGAGCTTTCTGTTCAGAAAACAGTTCTAGAAAATAATGTCCAGATCCTTTCTTGTTCCTGCTCTGTTTAACAGACCATCCCTTTTCTGTGTCAGATAATTACTTATCAAGACAATAAGATTTTTCTTCTCTTATGCCCAGTCCTGCAGCATGTAATTCCCATCCAGATCAGGTGAAAGTTAAGAGTCAATATTTATTCTTCCTCATGACTTGCATATAGAGTCATTCAGCTTAAAACTGTAACCTGGCATCCCTCTATCTGTCAAATTATGTCCTTCTTGCACTGATATAATAATTTGTGATTAATTTTTAAGACCTCAGAGATTTAACAATTGAACAGAGACAAGGAGCAAGGTGCTGTTAAGTCAGTAGTGATTTGGGGCGTGTAGCTCAAGGCTTTTATTTCCAGGAGGATAAAGTTTCCTGTTCATTGAAATCCATCTTGCAGGAGTTGTAGTTCTTAGCACATTTTTTCTTTATCAGTTGGAGAAAATGCTGTGGAGTAGTCGTAAGTATGTGATGTTGGAGGTCAGAGCTGGGTCTGTAGTAACAACCTGTTTATGAAGAGATTCACACTTCAGATTGGAGGTCCAGTTCTCTCTCAACCTTTTCCTGCTTTTGATGTTCAATATTCTTCTTCAATTGAGGATTGACTCAAGACTGAAGATTTGAATTAAAACTCAAGACTGAAAATCAGCTTAATTAAACTGTCTGAGAATAAATTTACATTCAAAAGTGTGTTAAGACTGTGTGCACTGGCTCTGTTGAGGTTATCAGGGATGTTATGCTGTACCTTAGATATCATGCATACTTATGCATAATTTAATATATATAACTGGTTTTATTGGTATTAATAGAAATAAAATTATTTTTTTCTTTTACAATTATTTCACCATCCTTTCATCTTACCTGCTTCTTGCTGTAGCCTTAGAGTCTGGATTCTGACAATGAGGGACTAGAGATTGCTGATGCAGTGCTACCCTTCTAGCATTAGCTATTCCTGTGATACAAATGGGAAATAAACACAGTCAGGAGCTATTATTGCCTTATTAACCATAAAATACAAACATATTGCCTGAAAATGAGTAATAAGTTGCTGTATAAGGACAAGGTGGGCCTATGTGAGGGAAAGCAAGATATAAAACAAAAAGAAAAAATTTCAAGTTACATGGTCTTCCCTCTCTTATAATACAAAATTTTGTGGTTTTTGGTTCTCTTGAGCCAAGACTAATGCATTACCTTCTTCAGAAGCTGAGACTTCTTGTCACACACCCATCAATGAAGAGATACAAAGTGAAGAGTTGCAGAAATAAGGAGTTTTCATGTAGGTCTCCATTTACAGCAATAATGTAGCCTTATCTACTGAAATCTTGATTAAAGTGAGAGGAAGGCAATGCATATTTCATTCCTAATATGTTAAATCATTAATCTCTTCTCTGTGGCGACCAGGACCCAGGACAATGTCCTGAAGTTGTGTCAGGGGAGGTTTAGTTTGGATATTAGAAAAATGTTCTTCACCCAGAGGGTGGTTGGGCACTGGAACAGCTCCCCAGGGAAGTGGTCACAGCACCAAGCCTGACAGAGCTCAAGAAACATTTATACAGTGCTCTCAGGTACATGGTATGACTCTTGGGGTATCCTGTGCAAGGCCAAAAGTTGGACTCAATGATCCTTCCAACTCAGCATCTTATGTGATTCTGTGATTCTGGGATACTTCAATAACTTTACAACAATTTTTCCTCTTTTTTTTTTTTTTTTTCCTAAATAGAGTAATAATGAATTATATATTTTTAAGGAAACAAGGTAACAAAGTGAATTAGTATTTTTTCTATATCATTGCCTTTAATTGTCTTCTTTAGTTGTTTGTCATGTGTTAAAGAACAAAAAATGTCTACATTAGTTACAAAATCCCTTTGCAGTGCCCAGCTAAAACCAGTCATGTAGCAAATAGAATAATTAATCTAAAAAATAAATGTAAAATGAATGGATCAAGTAGAGAATAGGTACATTTTTTTTATGACGAAAAATCTCCTGTGAAATTTGCATAGAAATGGCCTGAATATATATATTTGGGAATATAACCCACACTGTTCAGCATGGAATGTTTTATTAATCACAGTTTTTAAAGACAGTGAACATGGGAGGGGATAGATCAGGAAATAAATAATACATAGTACAGAAATGGCCCTGAGGTGAGTAGTTCTTCCCTTTATAAATATTACAAGCTACCCACAATCCCCCAGGTAAGAACACAGTATTCAACACATTAAATGATGAACAACAACAAAAGCAGAGCTTTTTAATTTAACATGGGAGTCAGTTCCAAGTCTATCTTGGCTATCCTGAGAAGTGTATTACAGCCCTAATATTGCTAATAGTGAATTCCGGTATATTTTTATCCTTCATTACTGGAAACTGATTCTTGCAGTAAAAGCTTTGCATCATATTATCGGGGATGAAATCACCTGACATTTTATGAATCATCAATATCAGATTAAAGTGGCGGCAGTGAATTTGTACCATGCTGCCAGTTGATACAATAATGGTGCTAATAATATCTGAAATTATGACTTCTAGGCCCCACACAGAAAGGGATAATTTCAGAAGGGTGAGGTGGAAAGAATTTTTTTCCTGTGTTCCCTTTTCTAAAAAAATATTCTTTTGAAAATAAGCTCATTAACCTAAATTAAAAACAAAAAGAAAAGTGTGCAAAGGTGTTGGTGAGACCTGATGTGGTGCAAACATCCCCATGCTGAATTATAGGACTAGTCAGTGACTAATTGAAGAGTTCTGATCTTTCTGGCAGGGCTTTAATGTACGTTTTAAGCATTGCAATAACATCTAGAGTAGCTGGCCTAAATCTCTTCCCCAGAGGCTGGCATTAATTGTGTGAACATAAGAAGGTTGTTAATGGGTCAGGGCAAAAATCCACCTCGCTGCATCCAGCACTGACCAGCAGCAGGGGCACAGGGAGCCATGTAAGAGCAGGGCAGCATATGGTGCCAGATCCCTGGAATTGCTCCTCTGCCAGCAGTGACTTGTGCCTCTTGGACTGCCTGAATGGAAGGTGATGCTTTTGTGTTTAACAGAATCCTGTCAGTTTTATGTCATTATCTCATCCCTTTCTAATCCAGAGAGGCTTTAGGTATCTGCAATGTCTTGTAGCAGCCTATGTATGACAAAGTACCTCTATGGCTTGCTTTTAATCTGTTGCTTGTTAATTTTATTTGATGTTCTTAGCATAGATGAGATAGTTTCTACTCATTTGACCCATTCTGTATTATTGGTAGATTATGCAGATATGTCATATCCTTTCCTCAGTGACTTCTCCAAAATAAAGGTATTATCACATTTAGATTTTCACTATCATTGGTCCTGCTTACTGTCCCTCTCTGTATCTTTACCAGTACTGCTGTATTCTTTTGGAGACAAGGGAATAACAAACTATATTAAAGACACCTGAGGGATTTAACTAGAGGCATTATAATGGTTTCTCCTTTGTTTTCTGCTTCTTTTCAAGTAATTCTTAATTCTGTCGACTTTTGGCAGCCATTAAACATGAAGCTAATAGTTTTGCAGAGCTACCTGCTGTAACTTCAATACCGATTTCCAGAACAGGAATAGCTGCTTCAGAAGCTGTCACAGTGAGAGTAAGATCACTCTAAATGCAGAGTGAAGATTTCTTTCCCACAACTCTTCTTCCTTTTCACATCATTTTTACTAGTGAAGCAGAACATGGACAGAACTGCTCTTTGCAGCACACAGCCCTGTAGATTATAAGATAAATATCTTCAAGGTCTGTTCCTTTGGAGTCTAAGAAGTCAGAGACGAAGATCCAAAATGAGCCTTTTGCATCTGAAACAAAGTATGCCACATGACTGAATGCACCTTTGTGGCAGAGGGATGGGAAAGGTAAACAAGCAAGAGCTGCTGAATCACTGAGATATAGGGAAGAGTAGTCTTTCCATAGCTGTTTTATCAAAGTAAGAGAAGAGAGTCACTGGAGCAAAAGGGACTCAGGCAGTCCAGTTGGGCTTGCTAAAGATTCAGAGCACTAAAAAGTGGGTTCTTACAGCTCCTCCACCTTTGCACAGAGAGAAGATGCACCTATTGCTAGTGTGATCCTGGAGACCCTGTGAAGTGGGAGAGGTAATGCAACTGGGGAGCCAAATGTGGCATGACCAAGTCCCTCTTCTCCTGGCAGCAGCAGCATGCAGTATCATATTCAATGCCTTTGTTTAGATGTGTTGACCAAATATGAAATGTGAGAATCTTAACCCAAAGTAAGGTCGAGGAGGCCTTTTCTGGCACAAAAGAGCATTTGATGATGGTGATACAGACTGTTACCAGGATGATTTATCCATGATAAGGACAGAGGCTGATTGCATTATGATATTGCTGGTAAGATTTACAATTTATTCATTCAATGGCATATTCAGAACTGTCACTGATAATGATCTCTCAACCTCAAAGTCTGGATTATCATCTAAAATTCCACAACTGAAGAATTTTAGTAAAAAGAAACTAAGCTCATGTTTCTTTTTACAGGTAAAGTTTAAAATTAAGACACCTGAACAGAAGTGCAGACACTCATGTTTAGCTCACTCTCGGGATGGATGGCCACGCATTGGAGCCTCCTGAATTAACCCAGTCAGAGAGCCAGTGGGCACCTGGTGCCATATAACACCATCCCTGGGCTGAGAGATACATAATGACTTCTGGGAAGTAGCTGGAGGCCAAATAAGATACTCCATTGTGCCTTAAAATAAATTCAACCCCCATACTTAGGATATTGAATACCCGTCTTAGCCTATATGGTCTGAGGAGATTGGATAATGATTAAAATTTCTAGATGTGTATGATTTAATACATTAAAAGATGTGTTTGATCATGGCTGAGGTGTGTTTGTTTTCCTGCTTGGTCATAAGTCACCACTTCTAAGGCTATAGATTTAATGTAGGTCCTGTGTGTTACCAGGCTTGGGCAGAAGTTTTGCATGTAATAGTCTTTCTCAAATGGTATTTCTGCCTGTTTGTAGCAAACTAAATTGCACCCCCAGTCACTTGTCAGAGGAATCTCCCCCTCAAAAACAAGGACTCCGTTCAGTATGTCTCTATTGATTATGTGGCAGTTTAGACACATGTCTCACCTGCATGCACATTCCTTTAGACATATGGTTTTGGTGTCTTCATTTTGAATTGAATCCTCTCCTCTGATCTAGCTTCCTGCATATCAACTATTTATTTTTCCTGATTTTTCAGGTGATTCCCTTTTGCACCAGTGACACAATTGCAGTACACACTTTACTTCTTTGCAGAAGGACTTTACCTCTAAATCATCTATATATATGTATTGTGATATTAGCCTTAAATTCAGTTTGAGACACCAGGTGTAACTCGGCTATCGCTGAGGTTCAACAACTAATTCTACAATAAAAAAATGCTGCAGACAAGCCTCTACCAGCTTATGGAGGGTGGAACATACACACACGCACACAGAGTAAACCCACATGCCGATGACATTCAGGCAATTCAGTTTGAGATCAGATTTTCATGAACTTTCCTTAAATGATAACACACTGCTCAGTGAGCCAGCTGCAGCTTCAGACCATAAGGGTGACCCTGCCTGGCAAGATCAGGAGTTTTAGGCCTGTCCTACATCAGGGTATGATCTCAGCAGCCTTTATCTGATGATATTTCCAAGGTCCCTCCCTCAGACTTGACAGCTGGTATCCCTCCAGGAGAGTGTGTCCCTTGCAAATCCAGGACTGGGTATGAGAAAGGATATAGAATGTATAGTTTCCTGTGTCCTGTTAGCACTGGGGCTTTTTTACTATTATTTCATCAGTCCTTTTGGGATCCCTTTTTCTAACCCTTTTGTCTTTCTGAGTTACATCAACACACAGAACAACAGGATGTTAAATGGGCATCTTGGATCTGAGATGGTTTCTTTTGGTTCCTGTGCTTTGTTTATCTCTCTAAAGTGACAGCCTGTCTAGTCCAAGGAATGGCCTCATTATGCTCACACAAAAAAATTTCAGATTGTGAATTAGGTAGAAGAATAGGGACACTGTTCAGAAAATAAATTCTATTTCAGTATTTCTGTTGACTTCCATGTTTACTGTGGATTAAAATTCATACTGTCTGGGAAAGCAATTCTCTTTTCTAGTCTTGAGACTCTTCCTGCTAATACAAAGATATTCAGATTTATGCTGAAAATAAAGCCCAACACTCTACTTTCTCCAAGTTCCTTGTCTGGAAAAAGCACCTTCAAAAAGTTTGTTGTGGAGAAAAATTTCTTCTTCCCAAATTTGAAACAACTTTTCTACTTTGCAAAGCTTCTGCTACTCAATATTTTCTTGTAGATATATTCCTCTGAAGATTTTTATTTATTCTATGTTCCAAAAGAAAAAACAAACAAAAAAATTCCCTTTGCTTTCTGTTTAGACTAACTGAACTGGTTTTGCACAGTATCAGCATCAAAACAATAACCCAAGGAAAATAAAAAGATTGATAAATATGAGCATCCTGTCAGGGGCTTGTGAGTGGTCCAGTCCAAAGCTGAGGGCAGAGGAAGACTTGTGGCAAGAGAGGAACACAGAGCAGGACATGGAGAAATAGCAGCGTAGAAGAACCTCATAGAAACTGAAGCAGGGAAAATACTGTTTATTTCACAACTCCCCATTTGTTTCTTTCTCGGATTTTTACAACTGGAAACACCACTTTTCTCAGAACAAAAGTCATGAGCTTTAAAAGTTGCATTGGTAGATATTTTACCTCTCATTTTCATGGCTTTTTGTGCTCCTCGAGACCAACCACAAGAAGAAATGCTGCAAAAAGCATTATTTATGAGGATTTCTCTGGGGTTCTATGGTGTCTGATGCTCCCCAAAATGGAGATGCATGATTAATTTTTGTTGCTAAGAAAAGTTGTCCTTTCAGCTTGCTTTTATCTTCTGGAAAGTCAGCTAAAGGATAATAAAAGTGGAACTGGTGGGATATAGCCTCAGTAGAGTAAAATCCATTATATCTAAAAGGAGACATGGAAAGACCAAAGAGGGAGCTAAATGTGTCCTGAAGTACTTCAAAAGATGGCTCACTTAGGAAATATTGATCATCTCAGGATAGAAGTGGAAAATTGGCCAGCTTTTACTGAGAGAATTGAAGAAGGTGGTGTAGAGGTGGAAGAGCAGCAAGTCTTTCAGTCTATATGTAGGTTTACGTGCTCATAATTGGTATGATTATTTGCAGCTATGTGAATCAGTGTATGAATGAGACATCAGCTTATCATTGGTGTTTTCAGGTGTAATCCATTTTATCCAGAGCTGACACTTTCAGTTCTGCTTGTGTTCCTAAATACGGAAGTCTCCTTTGTTTTCTAATAATGTAAAGTTCACTTTGCTGCCTTTCATTTATACCTAATTTTGTAACAAATTTAAAGAACAGCTTTCTGATCTGGAACAGGAAGACTTTCAAGAGATAACCATTATATCATTGCTGTAAATATTGGCAGAGTTTTTACATATATGTATATACGGAGATGCATACAGAAATACATACAAATAGCTAAGTGTATGTTACCTATTATATATTAATATTGCATATAATGTCTGATGTAATGTCACAGAGTCATAGAATAGTTTTGGTTGGATCTTGTCTAGTTCCAACTCCCCTTCCATGGGCAAGGAGACCTTCCAGTAGACCAAGCTGCTCCAAGCCCCATCCAATCTAGCCTTGAACACTCCCAGGGATGGGGCAATATATATAATAATATATAATGCAAGAATAGGTGTAATTATATATAACGTAGTGAAAAAGCATTTCCCCTGAATTAAGGGAGAAGCAAAAAGAAAGCAAAAAGCAAAAAAAAATGTATTAAGAAAAGAAGGAAATAAATATACATAAGAAGCATTTCCAGAAAAACATAACGAAAGAAAAGTACACCATGGCACCTGAACCGGAACAAAATGATAACTTGTTTCCGCCTGCCCTGAATGGCTCTCCTCAGTATTGCTCCCTGCGTGCAGTGATGGTGGATTGACAACACCAAGGAGGAAGCAGCAGCACTCAGGGTTTCTGTGTTCTCACCCTTCCAACCAGCACATGAAGGAGAGTGGCTCAGCCCGGAGGAGGCAGAGAGCTCTGACAGTCTGCCTGGCCAATGCCTGTCAAATTTGCTTCCTGCCTGCCAAGAGTGAAGCTGGCAAAAACCTTCCAGGTGAAGAACCTGTGAGACCTGTCAGTTTGATTTTTCCCAGTGGAAAAAATGGAATATTTGTTCACAAAATAAATTTTTTAAAAAATCAATTTTTCAAGAAGAGCGTGTTGTATCAGAAAATCCTCCTGACTGAACATTCCCAAATGCCTTCAATGAGAATTTGCATCTGCTGTGGAGGCAGCATACAAGGACTACAAAATATGGACTCTCTGATGGTTTAGTGAGAGTCTGTGGCTGGAATTTCCCATACCCCAAAGCACATATGAATACACTCTTCTACCTCCCACTTAAAGGTGTGCATGGCTGTGCAAAAAGTATGATTTGGATGAAAAAAATCCAATTTGAGCAGGTTCAGGTGGTCAGAAGAGGAGTCATTGCAAATGGGATGACATGCACAAATTCCTGGTGAATGCAGAAAAGAAATAAAAATAAAACAAAACAGAAAATCAAACAAATAAAATATCCTGTTTAAAATTTCTCTGTCTTAATTGAGTGAAATACTGTTGCTGACCCAAGCAAAAGCTTTAGGAGATTCTTTACAAAAAAACTTTTTTTTTCACTTTGCAAATCTGATTTTTGAAGTAGTATATTTGTATTATCTCTCCAAGCAGATGTGGGGATTTATATGTTAAACATTCACAAATATTCTCTTTTTCTTTTAATAATCTTACATAAAATCCAAAACAAATTCAAAAGAATTTCTTTGAAAAGAAAATCTTCCAAAAGAATTTATTTCTCAAAAAAAGACATACAAGGGTCGCACTTACTGCAATAAAACATGGAAGAGGATTTTTTGTCTTAGATGAATCCATGAAACACCCATGATTTTTTAAGGTGCATATCCTTGACAGCAAAATTAACCCAGTAACATCAATGAAAAAAAAGACATTAACATAGCTCCAATACAAAAACCAGAACAATTTTGAGTATTCAGCGTAATTTGAGTATTCAGTAAGAGCACAATCCTGCTTCCAGTGGAGCCATAGGATGAGGCTCTTGAACCTAAAGGATCTGCGTGGGCAAGAAAGACACGATGAGCTTTGAGCTGTCTTGATGAACATCAGTAGCCAACCCTGTGGAGAAGGTATTTATGTATAGTTTTTATATATATATACACACATATACAGATACAAAGATGTGTATGTACTTATACAAAGAATCCCTTTGCTGAAAAAAAATGGGAACTTTATTCCTATTTCCTCAAATATTTGCTAAGATACAAATCTAAACTGAGAACTCCCAGGCAGCTCCTTATTTTAGTTATCCTATGTATATAGTTTGGATGGTTTAAATGGGAAATTTTTGTTTTATAATATGTGGCATTTTAAAAAGATTAAAGCTTTCTGCAACAGTTTTATTAGGAAAATAACCAGTGGCAAGTGTTGAGCTAGTTTGTTTTTTTTTTCCCCAAGAATAATATCATTAAAGCAATGTTTAATTAAAATCCAGTTAGAGGATGATGATAAAACATTATTTTCAATATTGAATTTAGAATCTGTTCCAAAATTTTTTTTTAGCATGAAGACAGTTATAGCCAGCATGTTTCTCTACTGTGTTTTCAGTGCTAAAATCATTCTTTTTTAACTTTAGAAGACTGATTTTTGAAGTGATGCATTTGGATTATCTGCTTAAGAAAATGTGGCATTTATATGTTAAATATTCATAAATATTTTCTTTTACTTTAAATAGTCTTTAAATCTCAAGCTAGAATAAGGCAGCAACAGACCTGAAGGTTTACAGCTGTGGAAAGAAACTTCTTGTATTCAGGACAATGTGTTTAGCATCTTGCAGCTCCATAAAATGGCAATTCTGTGGGCCATTGTTGTTATTTATTATGTTTTATTGAGTTTCACACAGCCTCACGAGCCCATTCTGACAGAGTTATGTACTGCTGGAAGACAGTCTACCTTCAAAAAAGGCTTTTATTCTAAATAGGACAATAAATGAAATCAACATACAGAGAACATGAGCAGAGGAATAATACATAGAAAACTAAATGTGTGGGCTTAGTGCTAATCATTTGCGAGAGAAAAAAATGAGTATTGGGCTCTATTTTCCAGATTTTTTTCTGGATTTTGTAAATAAAATAGCACTTACCTAAAATCTGTAAACATCCTGGGGAGGAAATAAGGGTTTATTTTCATATTTGCAGATGAATGTCCTTCCAAACAAGGTACAGCATTGTTCTTACTCTCTCCTTTTCTCTCAGGACAAAGGTTTCATCTCCTGTTCTTCACTTTTCTGTACCAACACAGTCTATAGGTCTTATTTTTCCTTTTTCCAGCCTCAGATAGAGAGGTACATTCCAATACAAGGAACAACCACAGCAAAAAGGGGAGGGTCAGCACCTGGCAACCAGCACGCACCTGGAGGAATATTGGAGCCTGTTGGCTCCTTCCCCTCCAGCTGTGCAATTAAAGGTACATTGTAAATTAATTCAAATGTAGATATCTATCAATATGCTTTCACTAAAAAGCCCTCATGGAATCACAGACAACCCCCTTCTCTGAATAATATTATTCCTACCCCACAAATCTTGTCAATCTTTCCTGGAGAAAGGCAGTTCAGCAGATTTACTTTTAGTTACACTTTCTACATTCCCCTTCTGTTTAGGATACCAAAGAAATATGCTTTTGATGACTCAGTTTTTTAATGACCTATGTCAACTACAGAACTGTATTTGGACATCACTTTTTTTCATCCTCGATTGGCCAGTGTGAACTATACAACATCAGATCTCATTTGTCAGTCTGTCAGTCCTGTGCTGCAGCATCAGAAGTTGTGTGGCCAGCAAGACCAGGGCAGTAACTCTCCAACTATCCTGGGCACTGGTGAGGCCATGCCTCAAATCCTGTGTCTGGTTCCAGGTCCCTCACAACAGGGAGGACATTTTGGTGCTAGAACATACCTGAAGAAGAGCAATGGAGTTGGTGAAGGGTCTGGACCACAAGTTTGATGAGGAGCAGCTGAGGAGACTTGGGGTGTTCAACCTGGAGGAAGAGTCTCAGGGAAGACCTCATCTCTGTAAAACTCCCCGACAGGAGTTTGTGGCAAGGTGGGAGTCAGTCTCTTCTGCCAAGTAACAAATGACAGGGCAGGACGAAGCAGCCTCAGGTTGCACCAAGGAAAGCTTAGTTTGGATATCAGGATGCAATTCTTCACTAAAAGGTGTGTCAAGCATTGGAACAGGCTGCACAAGGAAGTGGTGCAATCATCATCCCTGGTAGAGAATCATCATCCTTGGAGAGTTTAACTTGGGGATATGATTTAGTGGTGAACATGGCAGTACATGACTGGACTTGATGATCATAAATGTATTTTTCTACCTGAATGATTCTATGATTCAACAGCTACTTCCTGCAGTCCCAGAAACCACTCACAGTCCCGAATGTGCTGGTATAGATAAAGGAGATGTGATCTATCAAGGGCATATACTCTCTTCTCATATGGCTGTCACATCTGAAAAGCTATAGCTGCAACTTTTCTGTGTATTAAACCATTGACAGATGACAACATGAGGTCTGGAAGCTCTGCTGGACTTAATTCTTTTGCATAGCATTATTTATTAGGTTATAGGTTATTACTGTTGCTTCCTCTATCTTTTATTTTCTCTTCCCATTAAAAATCATTGAGGAAAGAACCTCAGCAGGAAACTACTTGTTTGATTTGATGCACCCTGGAAACAGTGTAACATATAAATAAAATGAGTGGCCTCCACATGAAGTTCACGAAATGACAGAGTGGTTGAGCTTAGAAAGGAACTCTTGAGATCTTCTGCTCCACACCTTGTCCTACTCAAGCAGGATCAACAAGAGCAGATTGCCCAGTCAGGTTTTCTCAATTCCAAGGAAGGCTCAAAGGACAGATTCCACAGCCTCTCTGGGCAATGTGTTCTAGTGCTTGGTCACCCTCACAGTAAACAAAAAGAGAGCTTCCTCATGTTCAAGTGGGACTTTTTGCTCTTTAATTTGTGCCCATTATCTCCTGTTGCATCAGTAGGTACTACTGAGAAGGATCTGACCCTGTCTACTTTGTGTCTGTCCCATCAGGTACATTTAGACACATTGATAAGATCCCCCCCTGAACTTTCTTTAAACTAGGCTGAACAATTCCAGACCTCTCACACTCTCCTCATATGAAAGATGTCCCAAACTCTTATCATTTTTTGTGGCTCTGTGCTGTCTCTGTTTCATAATCCAGAGTCTTTCTTGCACTGAGCACCTCAGAACTGGTCACAGAACTCCAGATGTGACCCCTTTGGTGATGAGTAGAGCTGAAGGATCACCTCCCTGAACCTGCTGGTAGCCCTCCTAATAAAAGATGTTGGACTTTATTTTTGGTGGGGATGCCTTGCTGACTTGTAGTCAGCTTGTTCTGAACCAGGACCTGGATCTCCCTCTCTGCAAAACTGCTTTCAGGCCTGCTGGCTTCTTGAGTACTGGTGCCTGGGGTTATTTGTCCCCAAATGCAAATATCTACAAAAGGACTAGTGGTTAGCCAGCCATAACTTGGAAACATTCTCAGATTTGAACAACTGAGATAACTCCATGATCACTTTTCTTTCTTCACAAGACCAGCAAAACTTCAGGAACTGTCAGTTCTAATATTTTCATTCACAGATCAAAAAGGAGATTCTGGAAATTTCCTAATAAGGATAGGTAGAATTCAAATTCCAGGTAATTACACAGGAAAGATATCACATGCCTTGCTGGAAATTAATATAACTCAAATAAGCAGTCAGTCCATGCTTGTTAGTGCCACATGATGGTTAGGTGGATCCTGAATACATGAACAGATCTTTCCTACATGTCCATGACAGTGGCTGAGGATAACTGTTCTCTTTCTAGATCCTGATGAGGGGATTTTTCTTTCTGCTTTGCACACTACTTAAAAGTTTTGGTACTGTAACTATTTGTTATTATTCATACTTCTGGAAAATTAGTTGGGTAGCTAGGATGCAAGTCAGAAGAAAGGAGACATTCCTCATCCTCCTCTCACCAGCACAGTACCAAGACTTTCAGTATGTTTAGTCCTGAGCAACTGCAGTTATCTAAGAGGTAAATGAAATGCATACTATCGCTGAAATGCACTAGTCTGAAAAATGGTGCTTGATACCCTGAAAATAGGCAGGAAAAAGTCGAAATCTGTAAACTCGTTAGAAAAGGCATTTTAACCTCCTCTAGTTGGTGTAGAATTTCATTGTCTTCTGATGGGAGGTAAGGCTGTGCAAGGAATGAAGGAGACTCTAAATTACCTTTCAAAAACTCTGTTGACTGTTGTCTTTAGAGCAGTTGGTAATTTACTTCCTTTTCTTCAGGTGACTTGGTAGCCTGGTGCTGCAGCTCTTGATTTGCTCTTCCTTGAAAAAGACAGCATGGAGTGCAAAGAAGGCACCCCTGGCAGGCAGCTCACTACTGCTTGAGTCCTTTGTGTCTTATTGTTAGCAAAAGTAGCATGACCTTACATAATGTGACACATGACAGAAGAAGTAATGTGACAAGACATATCAGACAGGCCGTGTTGCGCACGAGATATATGACACATCTCATCCAAAACAAATATTGCACCTAGCAAAGATAGTACTTTAAAAGGCACTTTACTTTTTTCCCTGCCCTTCAAACGGTTGATAGATATGAGGGTCATTACAAAGACTTAAACCTCTGTCCTGAATAATATCAGAAGCTCAACGAATTGCTGAAGCTAATGTTTAAAATTAGAAGATCAAAATCAGAGGTAAAAGACAATTTTGTTAAGCTGTGTGGCCAGAAGGAGACGGTAGAATTTTTTTCTGTGTTGGGTGTCAGACCAATTGTACAACTAATAGCACAGACCAACCATATCTTTTTGCCAATGCCATACAAATCAAACCTTATTCTGACCTCAGGAAGACTCAGGGGAACCTTACAAAGCTGGGTGCTTTTCCTGGCTTTCGGCAAACATCCAGATGGATGGATGGAACCAAGACCCTGGAGCCAAGGCATTACTGCCCACTCCAGGCTGGCAGAAGCAGCATCAACCCAGTGCCTCCTACCAGTACCACCAGCAGTATCCAGGACTGTGTCTGCATCCCACATCCTTTCAGGCATAGTTTGTGCCATGTGAGACCAGCAATGAGTGAAAAGATAATTGAAGACTGCAGAATTTAATTTGTTTTTTTTCTTGGATTCCTGCTAGTTGTCTACCAAAACACAACTCTGCTCATAAATTAGTCTTTTCTTCTATCATTAATTCCAGTGTTCTTTCCCATGGCCCTGCTGTATGTTTTCACACCGTTCCAGAAGCTGTAAAGTGAGGTTGATGGTTTCTCGTTGCTTCTCTGCAAATGGCTTTTTATTGGTCTGGATGAGGCACTGGCCTGGATTTGGGATGTATGAATATGAATTCTGGTCATAAATAAAAGTCATGGTGGTAATACTTTTCTCCAGGGGCTCATTTCTGGCTTGCTGCTACTTTGAGTGACACCTGCCATTTCAACTTGCTTCCTGACCTCAGTTTCCCTCCCTTGTTTGGAGACAAGGATATAAAGCTTTCTTTGGGGAATGTTTTGTGATTTAACAGATGAGAATATGATGAGAGCAACTCAAGTAGTGTTATGTGTTACTATATTTTTTGCTATTTAATTTTCTTCTTGTGAGCATGAAAAAACTTTGGGCAAAAATGGGGGAGAGCTCTTTATGAATTTATATTTGAAAATTCTTTATCAAGTAACACTTCATCAGTGAGACTTTTACTGGACTGCCAGCACTTTTCAGAGAATGTAGATAATATAGATAATGTAAATAATGTAGATAATTTAGAAAATCAAAATGCAAACATTTTAAAAGAGGGATTTTACACAGAAATCATTCTAGTTGGATTAAAATATTTACAAACAATGAAAATTGGACACGGAGAAACACAAGATTATTATTTTCTTTTCTAATGTGCTGCTGCTGCTACCAGTTTCACAAATTTCTGTGGGTCACAGAAGTACTATTAGAGACGACAGGATTTAGTTTTCTTTATGATATATTTGTGTGGGTTTTTTTGTTATTTCTCCCCCTGGTTTTAAATGGTGAAATTTCACTGATTTAAGGGAAGATGCTTCTGGTTTAGATCAAAAAAGTGAGCAGAAAATCAGAGTTTTGACTTCCAACCCTCATAATAGGTATCTACTTTTGCTCAAGAAAATAAACACTAAATGAGAGTTCATAATATCTTTCCATCTCAATATCAAAAAAAGAATATTTGGGCATAGACAGTCTGTCTTGCCATTTCTTTATTGGCATTTATTCCCACAAATAACTTGAGCCAGTTTTCCAATATTAATATCATATGAGAAGGAGGTTTGTGTTTGTGTGTGTGTTTTTCTTTCCCTTTTTTAGTTTTTAAATGCTCTCTTGAAGATTATTTCACATATTTTTTATATGTTTGTTGCTAGAATAAAAATAATAAATTGAAGGCAAGAATGTAGTTCTGAACTAGTATAGAAAAATAATTAAACCTTTCTGCCTTAAAGCACAGCTGTAGGTCATTTCTTTAGTAAGACTCTCAGTAAACACTGGAGAAGAGAGAGCCATGTGTGCTTCACTTTTGCATACCCAAGGCATGAGGGCTGTCACTGGACGGTTCTTACCAGAACACAATATTGATTACAGCATCTGTTTTCACACAAGTTCTGCTCTTCAGTGAAGGACTCATTTCCCTGAACATTAATTCAGATGCAGTGGCCTCCAGGAAAACTGTAACAAGACATATATTTCCAACACGAATGCACAACAGTGTGGGTTGCTTCGGACTTGGCTTCATTCTGACTTGACATAAATGTCAAACTGAAGGCCCATCTCTCTTCTTGAGTCTCAGGGACCAGAGGTTACCAGCCTGACAGCTGGCAGCCTGATTCACTGTCTCAGAGTCGTTGTGGAGTGGTGGCTTTTATTCTTCTTTCTTCTTATACTGCTTCCTTCTTGCATCTTTTTTTTTTTTAAGCTATATGGTGTTTTGTCATTTGAAAACTGAATGACACATTAATTTCAAGCACTAATGGGAAACTTTCAACTTGAAATCTAGTCAATTTAAAGGAAGTTAAATGCAGTTTCTGCCAATGCACTTACCTTGAGACATCCTGCCAGTGTAACAGTTTTGTATTCACATTTTCCTATCTTTAAACTGTATTTCTTTTTTCTCTATTACTGTGTGAAAGACAAAGTCACTGGAGGATGATAGTGACAGAATGACTGACTATACAAAAGATGCCCACAGAATTGTCTCTATGCCATAAAAAGCAAGTTGAAATTTTTTCACATTTTTTCTTTTCTAGAGGAACTTAACACAACATGCAAATTTTCTAAGAACACCCACTGTCCTTTCAGAGATTTGTTACAAAATTTAAATCAAACTTTGCTTTTTTAACAACAGAAAAAATCTGTGAAAACATAGTTGCAACAGAAAATATCTGATCAGCCTTGGTACAAAGAGTCCTTGCCAAGTATATGTATGAGAGAAAGAGAGGAAGAATTCCTAATCTCTTCCAGTGTCTGTCAGTAAAACGTATTACTTCTGTAACAATATTTTAAAAATTTTCAGGATGAAGTATGATTTTTCATATTAACAATACCCCTTTAATTAATAAGCATAACATGTTACCTCTGGGTGGATAGTGCTGTCTGTTGCTAAGAGTAAATGAGTCCCAGCAATCTGAGATGTACTCATGCTTCTTACATGAATTTAAAGACATGAGACCTCCTGCTTTTTCAGTTCAGAAAATTCAGGAGCCACCACCCAAGCTCTAACCTGAAATGTGCTTCACAAATGAACACTTCTCTATTTAACCCAAAGATCCCACACTACTCACTGATGTGCTGCTTTTCTCTTTCCTGTCCTGACTTGATTTCCAATGTGGTCATAGAGTTTCCCCTTTGCAAACCTGAGGGAATACTGCAGAGGGAGCCAACTGTCATTGCCTTTACCACAGGTAACAGAAGGAAATATGTCCTGGGGCAAATGCAAAGACCTTAATTCATTTTCATTTCTATTATTTTTGTGTCTATGCACACCAAGCTGAGATTTCACTGCATTGGGCATTATATAGTGAGTTGAACTCCCCCTCCACAGCTCTCTGTTCTTTTAGAACTCACCCACGCAAATTAAGATCCACATAACTCTTCAAGTGTAACCGAGACTCCTTTTCTTTTCTCAGATTCTCTTGAATTAAATCTGGGACAAACTGTCCTACAATAAATCAAAGTTCCCTTCTACAGTTTGTCTACCTACGGAATATGGATACAGAGATGGTAGGACCATTGATCACTTGCCAGTTTAAGCCCCAAAGCACCAGACAATTAAATCTGCAAAGAGAAAATAATTCAACAGAAGGAAGTGTATTTCCGTAAGTTAGTAGTAATGCTAGTGACCTCAAGATATGCTGCAATAAAGTAATAAATATACATTTTTGTGCAACTCAAGTAATCCTTTTCGCTTATCCACTCTTTTGTTTCTATTCCAGACACATCAGGAATTCTCTGTCCTACTTAATTTTTCCTCTGAGAATGAAGAGAGCATGCTGACTTTAACCACAAAGGCTCAGATTGTATGCAATTTGCTTGTCAACAAAGATGCCCTCCAAAAAACAAGTGCTCTAACATATTTCAGTGATTCATCCCTCACATGATGATAAACATTTAATGCAGAGAGATGTGAGGTAGCTTTATTTTCACTAACTTACCCACAGACATTTTGTTGCTTTGGCTGCCTTGCTTTTTGAATTTATCCAGCCAGTACTTATCACATATCAGAAGCTCTCTCATTATGAAAGCTTTAGTGCTCAGGGCAATGGTACTGTGCTTTTGCTTTATTTTCTTGAATCCTCTGACAATGACTATTGGGAAGAACAGCTGATTCTCCCTTTCCACATTTTTTTTCAATTGAACTGAGGAAAATATAACAGGGTCTGAAAATAGAAAACTTTGTCAGGTCAAAATTTGTACTGATTCATGTAACGTTCCTTAAAAACAATTTAAATATAGGCAGAGTATCTTTTGGCAAAAGAACCTGGAGTAGGTGGCTAAATAAAGAGCCTGACATTAAGAGAAGGCACAAATCTGTCTTGCTGGATCACATCAATAGGCATCATGCTCTGCGTCAGGAGACAGTGAGAAAATGGGAGAAACATTACAGAATTTAGACAACGCCACTCTCCTAAAAGTCAGGCACATTGCAAACCACAGACTATAAAGGTTTTTACATTGTCAGCATTTCTAACTTGAGAACATTATGACTTAGCAATTGAGACATGGACCCAGACTGGTAGGGAACTTGAATCATTTATTCAAAGAAACAAACTGGTTTTATACATTTTTAAGCTGCCATGTGCTTCTTATCTCTCATCACAGTTCCCTCTTTTGTGTTTTATACAAACAAGAATCACAGACCAAAACACTCCCAACATTAGAACACATTTCACCCATGGCCTGTACTACACAAGTTCCATGCATCTGTTCCCTCAGCTTCCCCATGAGCTGATGATGAAGTCAGAGTGACCAAGGCTGGTTGGAACACTCTTGCAGGTACCCATCAGGGACTGGAATCTGCGGAAATACGAGCAAATCCTCACCCCCAGGTTATCTTTTTCTAAGTGAGCCTGTGATTCACCAAAATGTCGATGGACAGGAGTTAGGTCATTCTGAATACAATTAAAAAAATTAAGAACATATAAGGCTTTTGTGGAGGATATAACCCATCTCTGCACCCTCCCCCCCTTCTGTTTTAACAACCATAACGTGAACAGTTTTGTGAAAAATGCATTTTGTAATGTTGGCTTTCGCAGATGTGCTGGGTATTGCAATGTTGGTTTTGTGGGAGTGGTTTTGTTATGAGGGAGAGGTTTTTGCTGTTAGGAGGGGAGAGGACTGGGTGTTGAATTTCACTGGGACTTAGAGCTATTTTAACATGAATGTTGTATTGAGATAAGAGGATTGTTGTAACTGAATAACATCTGGCCAATGAGGGAATCTAAACCTTTTGAATGTATCTACTGCCCTCAATGGAAACAACTGCACATGCTCTAAAAAGGTGGGACAGGGGAGGAGGTATGTTAACTGGTTTTTAAAATTAAAAATTATTTATAAATGTGTAATTAGCTGATGCAATACCCAGGGATATATAAGGGAGGTTGCTGTTGTTAATGGTGTGCCTCTGACTGTGGCTATGCACCCAGCGCTGTTACCTTTTGCCTTGTAGACTTTGTGCCTTATTAAATCTTTCAAATTTTACTAAAAGAGTTAGAATTGTTTCTCACATTTTTCAACCAACTAAGTTCAGGAAAATGTGTAATATAACATGCAGTTCTCTTACAATGAACAGTAAAACAGTACATCTAATAAAACTGAGTATAAACAAGCAAGGTAATATTATCGACTGCCTAAATACTTTACCATTATCCAAGTCTGCAATAGCTGGGGAGTTCTATTTCACAGTGAGGACATGGAGAGCCTTTTNAGAAACACCTGGGTCTGATGGTATAATCCCCAATCAACCAGGGCTAGGGTTTGGCCAGAGCCTCAAGCCTTGACTGAGAAGGTTTCCCTAAAATACCTACAAGCAAAGATTTATTAATATAATCAAAGGAATGCATATAATTAACATTAAACAATTACTTTACAACTAAATCCCTTTATAAAGACTCTATGTATTAATGCTTTCTGGATCCAGAAATATACTACAATCATGTAACTAACCTTAAATTTCTCTAATAAACAGTCATGTCAAAATCTACAGCTTAATGCAAAGATAAAGTTAGTTTTTAACAGAAGCAAAAAATGACTTAACAATACCTACATTTTCTAATTTTCTTTCATAGAATGTATACAAATCTAGGCCTCAGACATTACAATTATATTAACATTCACTCTCTAAGTGGTTTCAAAAGATAACAAGCCCTGAGTCAGAAGTTGCTGCAGGATGAGAGGGTCTTTCATTTCAGTGGTAACCTTTTCTACATCAGGGAAGCAGCAAGGTAGGAGCTGTTCTTCCAATTTCTTCAAGCAGGAGAAGAGTACTTCGAAAAAATATATCAGTTAATTTCCGCTTGAAAGGGTAGCTTACAAATTATAATTATTACAGGAGCATTCATAACAAAAAGCAATTAGAACAATGCAGGGTGTCACAAGGTGGTGTGGTGAAAAAATAGTTTTAACAGTGAGAGTCCAGGGTTGTGGAAACATTCTGTTTAACGAAATCAGAAGAGTTCCTTGGACCAGTTGCAGGAATGACATGCCTAACCTTCAGCCACTCCCGCACAAGGCAGTGCCAATGCTGCAGCCCTTCCCGAGGATGGGGCCACTCGTCCCCCCAGCTCTTTTCTCCAGCATGGCATCAGTTCACGAGGCTCTGCAGGAGAAGGGAACCCTGGCTGCAGCGGGAGCTGTGGGAGCAGCGCGGGTAGGGGCCGCGCTGGGGTGGCTCTCAGGGATCTGCCGGGGTCACACCTCTCTGGGAAAATCCTGTGGTGTGCAGGGAGCAGGGACACTGCACTGCTCCTGCCAGTGCTGCCGGGCTCCCTGGGTCGCCTCCTCACCTCCCACATGCAGAGAGCCGCACTTCCCCCACTGGACATGCTGTGTAGCTGGCACGGAGTTCGCCGCCATCTCCCTGCTGAGCCATGTGCTCGCTGGGGCAACGGAGCTCTGCCACGTGCTCGCCGCCACGTGCTCGCTGCCACCTGCTTGCTGTNTCTGCCGGGGTCACACCTCTCTGGGAAAATCCCGTGGTGTGCAGGGAGCAGGGACGCGGCACTGCTCCTGCCAGTGCTGCTGGGCTCCCTGGATTGCCTCCTCACCTCCCATATGCAGAGAGCCGCAGTTCCCCCGCTGGACACGCTGTGTAGCTGGCACGGAGTTCGCCGCCATCTCCCTGCTGAGCCATGTGCTCGCTGGGGCAACGGAGCTCTGCCACGTGCTCGCCGCCACGTGCTCGCTGCCACCTGCTTGCTGTCATGTGCTCACCGCCATGTGCTCACTGCCATGTGCTCACTGCCATGTGCTCTCCGCCATGTGCTCTCCGCCATGTGCTCACTGCCACGTGCTCACCGCCATGTGCTCACCGCCACGTGCTCACTGCCACGTGCTCACCGCCACGAGCTCGCTGCCATGTGCTCACTGCCACGTGCTCACCGCCATGTGCTCACCGCCACGTGCTCACTGCCACGTACTCACCGCCACAAGCTCGCTGCCATGTGCTCGCCGCCATGTGCTGCATTCCTGTGGCCCTGCACGCTCCCCCTCCAACACGTCTGCCACCGCCGCTACACTCTCACAGAGGGCAAAAGGAGGTGGAACACACTACCAGCAGGGGCCCCCCGGCTCCAGCCACTCGCCGCAACACGGCTCCAGCTGATGCTGCATAGTGCAGGGCAGCACGAGCTCTTCTGCAATACCATCTGGCTGCCCTCCAGCATCAAACAGGTCAGGGGATGCGGAGCCAACTTCTGGTTATCTTCCCACAGCCCCGACAGACTCACAGTCATTCGCTGGCGGAGCAGAAGGGGTCGGCACGACTGCTGTTGACGCCTTATCCGGCTACTTAGAATCATAGACTAGACAGGAGTAAAGGAAAAACGGTGGTATTTTATTTGAAAGGCTTTCAGATGCACACTTTGGGCTCCAGACGGCCTTGCTTCAGTGAATCTCAAAAATGGACGACAGTGAATCTCAAAAATGGACGACAGATCACAAGTTCTTCACACTTTTATATCAGCATATATTCACCAACCAGAACCCAGCCAATGATGGAATTTCCCCAAGCTTGCCCCCCTCTCCCCAAGATGATGGTTTACAGTTCTTGTTCTGGGTGTCCTTGGAGAGCAAGTTACAGAGGTTTGTTTTGTCCATCTTAGCATAGAGAACAGCACTTAACAAGCTACAGAAAACTTCAGAGCTACACTAGCAGTACAGGATTTGAAAAATATAAAAGTTAAAACCTAAGGTATCACTGTGGTGGCATGAGCATCTTTCTTTGTCTGGTCTGTGGGTGCTGCATGCGCCAGGAGTGTCATGTGCACATTCCTTCATGGACACAAAAGCTTTGTCAGCACTGTGTTGCCTTGTGCAACTCAGTCCCTTAATGCATTCCCTAAAGTATCCCATATCCAAAGGTCAAAAATATTAGTAGTACTTTAAGTTGGAGTACAGTCTTTTGCCCAGAACAAGAGTTTGTTCAAATCTGTAGACTCAACTTTCCTGCCGAGTTTCTTTAAAATCCATTCCAAAGTCTCAGCGACAATCTGTTCATGGGACAAACCATCCCCCATTGTTCTTGCCTACTACTCCCCATCCTGCAGAAAGGTAAACTGGTGCTACGAGCTTTGTTTCAGCTCCCGGGCTTCTTTCCAGCCCCTGGGTTTCTTTTCAGCCCCTCTGTAAAGTTCAGCCGAGCGTCGCTACTGGTGCAACCACTCGTTGCCTACCAAGTCCCGATTTGGGATGCCACTTGTAGCAATTGAGACCACAGACCCAGAGCAAGAGGGAACCTGAATCATTTATTCAAAGAGATAAACTGGTTTTATATGTGCTGCCATGTGCTTCTTATCTCTCCCCCCAGTTAGCAATAGTCTTTTGTCAATTGTCTTTTAAAATCTTCACTAATAATGCAAGTTCTCCCACACACAGAGAAGAAAAAGTCCACAAAATGAAGCACTTAAATGACTGATACAGACTGCTTTCCCAACAACTGCATTCTTCAGGATTTTGAATTTTAATACAAATTTTTATTTGATTTTTCAAAAATCTTAAAAAAAATAAAAATAGTGGTTCAATAAACCAACCCTAAGAAGATCCACAATATTTCCTCCCATCCTGGACTGGGAATGTAGGAAAAGAGCTTATGTTTTTGTCTGGGTAATAGAAAATATAGAGATCTGAAATATAGGAGAATGCATTCTCAGCAAACTATCAGAATATTTAATATTAATTGCATCAGCTTGGAGCACAAGTATTATTTGCCCAGACCCGACTATATCTTCCTTCCCAACAGTTTTGGTCTGGTTTTGCTCTTCTGGGAGCGCCAACAGCCAAAGCTGTGGCAGTCATTACACAGCAGCAATCTTCCCTCTGCCTGAGAATGCAGTCAGGACCATCAAACTTGTACAGTTGTTAGTTCTGAAAGGAGCAGAAGGACTGTACTTAACAAATTGAAAGATCACTTCTATTTGTCTAACATCTATCTGCTTTTTACTGTGCTTAAAACTTCTTTAACAATACTGTTTTCTTCTAAATGTGGGCTTTCTAAAACTCATATGCATGTCCACCTTCATGTGCCATTGGGACTTTTTTTTTCTTCATCTTATTGACCTGCTCCCGACTATTAAATATTTTACTTATTTTTTTTGTCATAGGGCCCTTCACAACACAATGTTGCTGACATTCTAGATCTGTGTTTCTGTGTCCAGCAAAGGCTTTTTTTCTATTACTCATTTCTAAAGAAATCCAATCCACAGTCTTACAGCAGAAAAGTAGGTTGCAGGAGTAGTGAGACAGGTGAAAAGACAGGTGTTTTTTCAGTATAATTTAAAATTTTTCTTTTTGATGAAGTAGGGATCGCCATCTACTGTTTGATTTTCTTTAGAGAATGAGACCATCCAAATTTCCCCTTGAATGACTTTCCAGTGTTTAGCTTGATTAACTACAGGTTGAAGGAGTTGAAATACATTTTCTTGTTCCCATTTGTATAATGTTGGTTTTATGCTATGTCTGTTTTAGAGGACTATTTTTACCATTTATTTTTAGGGACTGAACATAATTGGAGACATGGTCTTCTTCCGGAAAATCAGTCTACCTTTATCCCAACAAGTCCAAGGCTGGTCTCTGGACAATTCCTAGCCACAACCATGTTGTATTAGACTGACACAGCATTCACAGGACATCGTATACTCTACTTTGTGTCAGTCTTCTGCAAAAAGACAAAAAAAGCCACATGAGAGAGGCACTGCAGAGACTGTAGGGCTGCAGAGGAGAGGACAGGCAATTCAAAAGCAGGAGCAACCATAAAACTCCTACTGTTTTCATGAAAGTGGTAGGTAGGTATGGAATACTGTACTGTATTTCTTCATTTAAAGTCTCTCCTATGCTAAGAGTGACCTGGTTGTTATTCCTCTGCAGATGCAGAAGCTCAGCAGTGCAGATTTCAATACTGGTAGAGACTATGTGTTTCTGATGCTGTGTGTGGAACCAGACAGAACAGTCAAATCAATGCAAAGGTTCCTGCTGGCTTCTGTCTCATGTTATTTCCAAAAGGGAAATTAAGGCAACCTTACCTACTTTATCCTATTTCCAGTGCTGTTCATTATTTTTATGTTATTAATGCTGTTTTGTGATCTGTCAATTCTGTAGCCTCTGGAACAGTCTTTTATTTATACTTTAAATTCAGTGCTATGGAGACTCAGGAGCACTTACAGCAGGGAAGATTATAGATTAATGAATGATATAATTTTAACGTTATTTTTATTTTATTCCAAACTATGGAGTATTTCTCAGTTTCAAGTCTCCTTGACAAAACATAATTAACATAAAAAATGCCTGTCCAGCTTCAGTCTCCCTGGATTTTCTAATTAAAAATCTGACTCATGGACTACACCAGCGCATTTACAGTAAGACAAATCAAGAGTAATTCAATTGGTACTGATTTACATACTTCGAGTTTAGAACAGCGTATATGAGAGCAAAAACTTCCCCAAATCCCTAATGCACTTTGATTTATGTAAGCCATGCCACGCACTTATAGATCTCTCTTTCTAAGTCATTTAAGCAATAGGATATTGCAACAGCATGATTTCCCTACACAAGCCATAAATGTTCTTAAATTGACTTTGTGGAGTGTTTCTGAGCCAAAGAGGAAAGAATACACCATTCCGAATCCAGGTGTGATGCAGTTAAGAGTTAGAAGTGCATAGTCAGTGATCAGACTGAGGGAATGCTGCATGAGGACACCTTGGCCATTTTCAGAGGGCCAAGGGCTTTCCCCTGGCAGCTCTGAACCCTTTCACCCAAGCTGCCATGGCACTGTTGTCCCACAGCCTCTGGGGAAGTATTTTCCCTTTGTTGTTCTCCTGATGTTGTTCTCCCACCATTTCCCATATGTTGTTGTTCTTATATCTTTGTTCCTGCATCTGCTGATATGGGAAGTGCTTGCCACAACAAGACAATCATCCCTTCTTTACCTCCTTTTCCTCTGTTTGGTTGTAGCTTTTGAGATACTTTAGGGACTCTAATAACACTGAAGCATTAAGCTTAGCAGTCATTCAGAATTTAGCCTCTGTTGCCAAACAAAATGAGCTTCAGCATCATAAGCAGGAGCAAACAATGGAGCCTCAAATAGGTCCTGGTGAAAAATATACTGTTACTGTGGCAAAATATTACAGGGACAGCCACTACACTGACCAGGAACCCAGGAGAGGATGCTCATCTGGGAACCCTAATTGTTTCTCCTCCTCTTTGTTTTTCTCTAGTCTTGATTATTTTCTCTAGAAGTAAATTTCAGCCTTAGAACTGATGAATGACACCAGGTCCAGAGCCTCCCGAGAAATCTTCATGAACATGGACTTGTCTCAAGCTTGGTTGTGCGAGAGAGGCACTATAAATCGAAAGGACTGAAAATAAGAGCCTGCCCAGTAAGACCATGCCTATACTACATGACACAGAAGATTCTGGGGCTGTTTCCTGGCCTTGAGGCCAGCTGTCAAGACTGATTATTTCCATGTAGTCTCTTCCACACAATCACTGTGACTACATGCTGGGAACAGCGCTGGTGTGAGCTAACAGCTACTCAGACACCCTTGAGTCCATCAGGCAGCGCTTCAGCTCTCCACATGGTGGACATTAAGGAGTCACCTCAGTCACACAGATGCATCTGATGCCAGCCGAGCTGCCCATATAATCTAAGATAACCCTGTGGGGCAGGCAGAGATCACAGAGAGCAGTGCAAGACACCATCCTGAGTGAGGAAGGGCACTTCCAAGCTTCTCAAATGACACCAGATACCTATGTATGCAATAGAACTGGATACTTGGTGCTGGTTAAGAGCAATTCTTTAGTTTTCACTCAGTGTTCTCCAGATCTGCCTGCACCAGGGGATTAGAAGCCTGCGCTGGGACTCAGTTACCAACACTGACAGCCAGTGAGAAGCTTGTTTTGTTGTGGGATATCCAGGAGATTTTCTCTTTAGATAACTAGACGTACAAGTGCACAGGCAAACACTTAAATTGAAATGCCTTAATATTGATTTGAATCCTTCCTTTGGGCACTGTGATGGTGAGTGACTGCAGAGGCCTTTAAATATAGTGAGTGTTTTCTGGGCATTTTGAGTGGTAAGATGTTCCTCTGCATGAGCAATACTGGTATAAGTAGCCCCTATATTCAAACAAAATGAAACAGAGAATTTGTACATTAGTTAACAAACTGAAGTTAGAGAAAGTCTGCCTGTGGTAGACTTCCATATTCTTTGGTACTTCATCTTATGTACTAACTTCACACTATGATCACATGCATAAAGATATTGCAGACTAAATAAACAAAGCATGAAAAGATGTTAAAAAAAAAATCTTTATTTTGATGATTTGTTCCATTAAGTTTTGCTGCTAAATTCAAATATTCTTTCTCATATTACAACCCTTACCTAGGGATATTGTTGCACACCTTAAAAACCTGACCATATAGCTGATATCAGAACAATAATTTCATAACTACTTATTTTCCCAGAATGCTCTAATAGCTTAATATTAGGAGTAAACTACACACATGCATACCCTGCTTTCACCATGTTTTTCATTTACCAAGATGGATGTCAGAGCATTGTTATTGTGCTCTCATATGCAAGGTTGTTGAAAGAGATTGAAAGATTGAAAGAAGAGGAGATCATGAGAAATGAGAAGGATTATAAGAGACTTAGAAATAAGCCTCAATTTCATTGAAACAGGTATCTATATTGTTTGGCTTTAAGGAAGTTTTAAACCCTTATCTTAAGGATCCTTGTCACTGCAAAATGAACTGATGTTACAATGATTCTATCCTGTGCACAATGTTCCTGAGCTCGAGTGCTCTGCATTCGCTGTCTGTGTCATGCAGGGTTGAGAGATAATAGGCAGCTCCTGGCAGACCAGCATCCTCTCACAAGAGTCCTACTGAAAGTTTTCTGAACTCTCTGAGCTCTGAGCAAAATAGAACATGAAAGAGTAAAGAAGAGCAGGAAATGGAGAAGTTGAAAATACAAAGAGTTAGAAGCAATGAATGTGAAACAGAGGAAACAAGTTTGAAGAAGTCAGTGGCAATGAAATGAATGGATAATATGCATGTTCTGGGGGCCATTGTTTACCTCAGGAAACACAGAGGGTAATTTCACGCTAAGGAGGCTGCTGTGGTGTTAATTTTTTGGAGGGTATGCCTAGGTAAGCTTGGTGCACCTCCAGAGCTCTGCTCAGAACTATGACACTTTCCAGTTCTGCTTCAGCAGAATAGGTTACTGCTTGAGCTCCCTATTCTCAAATCAGAGTCACATTAAAAGATGCATTTCATTCCCATTCCCATTTCATTTCCCTTGGTACCCTTTGGTGAACTCCAGTGATTATGAGGATAAGGGATTATTTACACGCTCTAGATCCAGGTAGAGATCAGGCTCTGCAAATATTTATTTTATAGTCTGCAAATTCATTGCCTCTTGTGACTTGCATTAACTGAAATAGTGATTAACAGTCATGTTATTAATCTGCTATATAACCTATTATATAGATAATATCTGCCTGAATAGTACCTAAAAGCTTCAGGCTCATTCAGTATGGTTTTTTTTTTTCTCTCTCTAGTGAAGAATTAAAGGTGTTTACAGGACTTCAAGAATCTCAGTAGATTAGTCATTCAAAAGTTTGCTGATTCCACCAAAGGTTTAGTGATTACTTACTGAAGTTAAGGAAATCACTTCCATTTAACATTTCTTTCTGATTTGTAAAAATGACCATTTTCTACGGAAAGCTTGATTAGATAGAGAGCTACTTTTAATTAAGTAGATAGTTTAGAAAGCAGGTAAATAGGGAAATCTAGCAAGAAACAGAAAGTCTTCTACTTACAATACATATTATAAGATTCTGTCTCAGCACTAATGGATTATGGTCTTGTTTAATTATTTCTGACAGATAGGAAACTTTGCTGGGGAATCAGATTATTACAAGTCAGAAGCCTTTGTGGGAAGTAAAATTTTGAGTCTGAATCAGAGCATTTTCTCGTGTCCATAGCATATTCTGGAGCACAGCAAGTAAGTTATGATCCATCTATAACCTGTTCCTAATAACAAATGTTACCAGCGGATCATTTTGACAGAGTATGGGAAATATGAACAAGAAGTTCAAAACTGGTCAGAAATGGAAGAGAAGTTTATGCCTCTATATTTTTCTCCCTTTTCCCTTGAATTTAATTTCTTTAACTTTTTTATAGCAGCTTTGTTTGCTTTAAAAATAGAGAAGGAACTATGAAGGAAGGACTCTTGAAATGTCATCCATGTTTTGAAAAGGGGAAACTTTGCATTTTCATTTTCAAAATCTCAGCTTTAAAAGGAACATAGTCTGCTGGGTAAGGCAGAAAATGTTAAAAGTAGACAAAAGAAATAACCTTAAATATTACCTAGTTCCAGTTTGTATTTGAACCTGTGCCTTGGGCTTTCATTTTATGTTTAATACTGTTTCCTGGGTCTAATTTCTCCAAAGAAGAGGTGATGAAAGCTGAAGAAAGAGACTCTGTAACAGTAAAAAAAGTCTTGTGGTTATATCTATAACTTGTGGTTTTATCTACTGGTTAAATAAATCCCTCTCTGTGAAGTTCATTTGTTGTGAACTCCTGAAGAAATGAGATGTTTCACATCCAGAACATTTTTAGAGGTTACTACTGGGTACCATCAGTGGGAGTTTACTGCTCCTGAGTTACTTGTCCTTCAGGCTTCTTACATTTTCTCTCCAGTTCTCCATATACATGCACAGAGTGATCTCAGGAGATTGGAATAAGTGGCACAAGGTGAATGTTCTGGCTCCTTTCACAGGTTTCTACCCCATCTCTGAAAGCAATCACTCTTGGTCTGTGAAGAGGGTTTGCTGTTGTTACTTGAAACACATTTTAAGTGCTACTTAAAACACATTTTATTCCCCAAATTGTTAAGGATATCGACACTTTTGCAGAGTGTATTTGGGGCAATGAACCCTTGTGGCTTCACGTTAAAGCAGACGTCCTGATTTATACTGCCCATCGTGCAGCTGCCTTTCCACTTCTGAGCAAGTTCTGACTTTTCTTATCTCTCCATAAAAAGGATTATGACAGGAAGTTCTTATCATCAAGACATGTTATTTGGCTAATTAACTTATATTTGCAATGTCTTTTTTATGGCACTTGTATGAAAAGCCTTGCATTGCTGTTGTAATGAGTTTGCTCTCTTCCTATCAACTGCAAATGAAGCAGTGGCTGTTTAATACTGAAGCATATTTCTACTCTTAATTATGGGCTTGATTATTATCACTCTCAGCCCAGCTTGAAGGTACTCTCTTCTTTGCAATATCCATTTCTCAGGTTTGTGCTGTTAGGTTCAGCTAATTTATTTTTGTAATTGGAAAGGAAGTGAGTTTGAGGAGGCATCACTGTGCTTCATCTTGCCCATCAGGGCTGAATAGCTTCTGGTCATTTGAATGTGTTAAGTATCCTGGAGTGCAGTCAGGAAAAGCACTGTAAAATGTAAATTTCATTGCACCGAAAATGTAGCAGCTGTTAGGAAGAATGAAGAACAGGACTGAAACGAAGGTGAGCCTCAGCTCAAAGGCTGCCCTCAGTGCCACAGGCCTCTCAAACCAGGCACCAATCCATTTCTGACTCCTAGTTTTTGCAACATCCTATTTCTTTCATATTATTTGGAAGTTAATTACAGGGCCCATCAGCTTTTTTGGCTCAATAATATTTCAGTGAAAAGTATTCAGGCATTATGTGACTGGTTGCAAGGGAGATTATCAAGAAGTCAGAGAAGTGTAATAATCAAGGGATTTCTGTGTTAATAAAGAACTTGATGAAAAACAAATTAGTTAACAGTACACTGAGTTGAAGTCTTGCTGATGGCAAATTTTGAACTTAATTAAAAAAAACCAAACTTGAAGACATTTCAAAGTTTTCCATAATACAAAAATTATGCAGGAAATTTGTAAAATTGTAGGTCTCCAACTCACCTTTTTAGGTGTGCAGATGAATCTCATTGGTATATAGCATCTGAACATTCTGTTCTGCTATTTTAAAAATCTGAAACCAGAAACCATTGTGTTTGAAATTAAAAACTGGATGAACTTATTGCAATGAAATCCACATCTATCCATAGCTGCATTACCTTTTACTATGTCTGTTTAAGAGTCACGTTAAGGAGAACCCACAGCCTGTACTTTGTTTACAGAGGCAATGTGGCTGCCTGTGCTCCTGGTGTTCCACGACAGAGGCTGCTGGGCAAGTTATTCAAGGTGCTTAATGTCTGGGATCTCGAGGTAGGGCAGGAGCAGCTGGGCTGGCATTGTCAGGACCCCTCGTTCAGCACCTGGCTTTCCAGTGTGAACTGAAATCTCAGTCCTGCCAGAGCCTTTCACAAAGCAGTATCTGGGAGTCCATGCATCATTCTGCATCTTGCAGACTCTAATTCATGGCTCAGGGGGACAGGCTTTCCCCCCAAAGCACACAAGGATCTTGTTTCCACACTGGTTTTCTCCAGAATCATGTTTGTTTGAATTTTTTTACTCTTGCCAACTAATGTGTACTTCAGCCAACATGGTGCTTGTGGGCAGAATAGAGAAGAGCTTGTTTTGTATTCATGTTTGTGTTCCCAAATGGATCATTCACACAATAATGTTAATGCAGCATAGGAAAATTGTTTCGCGTCTGCTTTCCTCCATGTGCTGTGCTCATGGGTTGTGCAAAGGTTTCCATTGTATGCATTCAGCATGAAGTCATGCATCAGTGCCACAGCATCTCCTTGATTCCGCCTACTACACTTTTCAAATGAATCATATAATGCACATATATTTTGCCTCAGGGAAACAAATGCATTCTCACAAACGCCAGCCAGGAAGGGAAGGATATTTTCATCTTGATAATCCCAACCGAAAGTGCTAAACATCATGGGTTGGGTCCCCAAAAATCCTAAACATGTCTAAGAGATCATGAGAATGGGAAAATTTATAAAATCTTAATTTTTTTTTCCCCTCATTTTCTTTTTTACTTTGAGTATTCAGACACACTTGGGATATATTTTCACTATTTTTTCATCCATGAAGAAGTCTAGAAACTTGCTTTTTGAAAGAAAACTTTCCAACACTTCTGCACATATTTCAGTCAAAAAGTTAGATTTGAATAAATACATCATTACTTATTTTGACCTTCATAATAAAATCATGAAGGCAAGGAGTTTGTCATATTTTTGCAGGCAAAGAAATATGACACATAATAAGCAAATCAGGGTTTTGTAATGAAAACTCTTTCCAGCAAGACATGCAATTCCCTTACAGTCTCCAGAAAACGCCAAGTAGAGGTGAGTTCATTTCACCTAATCCAAGTTTGTTGTTTGGGATCTGTAATTGAAGAGATTCATATCACCTAATTCTATCTGTCTTGTAGGTGCCAAGGCTAAATAATCTGCTAAGGCTTGCCTTATGGTTAAGAGAGAGTGACAGGAACCTCCAAACTGCAATTTATTCCATCTGTCAGAGGAGCTTGTCCTGGGGAAGACTGAGCTTCCACAGCACCCCCTGATTTTACAGGAAGCTTGGGACAAATCGTTCCCACCTGTATTTTCCAAGTCAGTTGAGCTGGTGCCAGTTGTGAGGGATCTCGCTGCAATCCCTTTCCAAGCACCACTGCCCCCGTGTGTGAGCTGGGCTCCCAGTCTGAACCTGAACCCCGAAAGCCACACACCAAACTGTTGTTGGTAGTTAAAAATGGATGCAAACTTTCATTCTTCTGTGCATTTGACAGCTTATGAAACAATTTAGTTTGTAATACATTTGCTTAAATGAAAACCTGATTAATTCCACTGTACTGACTTATTAGAACTAATAGGTTTTGTTACATGTGTTGCAATTTAAGCGTTGTTAATTATTCAGAGCTGAATATCACAAAACATTTGTCATGAATATTTGCACACATTTTAAACAAAATTGTCCCTGGCAGTGTTTGCAACAGTTAAATATTTGATTTTCATGTATATTTGTGTAAGACAATTTTCTTTTCACGAATATCAGCAGAAAGTGAATCTCACATGAAAATCCACACAAATATTTATTTAAGAAAATAGTTGTACCTGCAAAATACTTGCCAGGATCTTCGAGAGTCACCGAGGTGAATGGTCATGCAACCAGCAAAGCCATTTGAAGTGTAATGGTAACTCCTGTAGATGTCACCAGGGAGGAGATGGGAGTGACAGACATTGGGTAGCAGCATCATATTCCATTGAAAAATACCTCAGTTGCCATTTGGTAATATCTAAAGCAATATTATCTAAACATAACATTCCAGAATCTGTGAGGAATGCACTGGCAGTTTCTCAGGACTTAAGAAAGCTGGTGTGTGAATCCAGTGCCTGCTGCTCTTTGAGCTACTGCCTGGACCAATAAACCTCCTGTTAAAATGAGCCTGCTGTGACAGTTTTGTTGGTATTTTTAATTTAAACAAAAGCTAATTAAATATGAAAGAAATTAGTATTTCTGTTCAAACAGCTGTCATGTAATGTCTGGTGCTGCAGTTATGATTCCTTAGCAGCACTGCAAATGGTTTAGAAGCAAAGACTTTTGAGGAGTGGAAGGGGAAATAGAGCAATATATACTATGGGCATTGAAAACCACCGGCAGGTGAATTTAGCTTTTGCTGCACCAATTTACAAGCGTGTGGGATGCTTATAAACATAAATATACTTTGGATTGTCATGAAACTTTTAAGTAACATTAAAATATCGATGAGGGAGAGAAATATAGTTGTTGATATTGTCTTCCAGCTTTACCCGTGGCAGATTTTCCTACGCAGGGTCTCAAAAAGTCAGCAGGGAACAAAAGTATCATGGTCTTCTTCCATGCTTGATGTTCTTGATACAGGCCAGATTGATGACAGCAAAAAAAAAAGGACAGTGAGGAACTAGTGAGGCATGAAATCAGCTGGAATTCCTGTTCTCTTGGCAGCAGATGGTAGTTTACATAAGAAAAAGCTAAAGACTCTTTGCTGTCCTACATTCCTACCCTACTCCATAAGGTAGTGAAGCATCAGGGCTCTCTAGGGATGTGGTTTTGCCGAAGTCATCCTGGCAGTGGCAGGATCAGCAGCAGCCTGGGTGCAGGCACTGAGGGGAGCTCCTCGTTTGTACCCCAGCAATGTGCATCTCCTCTCACCCCTCGCAGCCCTGCACGCTCCTGCAGCCCAGGGGCTGTGCTGCAGCTGCAGTCAGGAATGTCCACAGCAGTCCCTGGGATCCACACACACTTTCTCTTCGTCCTTCTCCAATGTTCCTGCATTGGATTATGCCCTTGCAGCTTTTTAAAATCCGAATTTGTAAAATTGCTGCATTTGCTATGACGATCTGTATCCTGACCAACTGGAGCTACACACTTGCCACTTTTACCCATAGTTCAACCTGTATTTTTGTATTCTGAACTGTTAAGTGCACTTGATCAGAATTTTTTTTTTCAAAAACTAATAGCAAGTGTTCCAAAATATTTTAGGTTCTTATTGATATTATTATGACTCTGTGTTGAACCATGTACTAACTTAATGATACAGATAAACAGAACTGCCATTATTAAAAATTATATTTTTGTATAAGAATATGGGGGAAAAAACATTATTAAAGCAGACCTCTAACTGGACTAAATCAGCACAGTCGCCTACAAATTAAAATCTCGATTTTGTTTACTGTGACTGAGAACCCAACCTACTTCTGCTTTGGTTGGCAAGCATACAAAAGAACCTCATTACTTCCAAGTTTTTTATTGTGAAAAAATAATTGGCATTGATCTATGTTCAGTCACCTTCTATACATTACTAAACACTTTTTTACTAAATAACATTTACAGTTTTAAAACAAGAAAAACTTCACTGAAAAATGAATCAAATCTTCATATGAAATCAACCTGTGGAGTTTAGAGGTAAGGTGAGTGAAGTTCATTTAATTAAAAGATTGCTTGAGGGGAGACATTGGCAGATCAATTTTTTAAGTTTGTGGAATTATGCACTGATATGCAAGTTTAAAGCTACTGCCTCTGATTGCAGAGTATAACAAATGGCAAACATTATATATTTATGAACCATTCAATATCTTCCCCCTTTTTTTGACTGGTTTATTGGAAAAGAAAAAAAATATCCATTCCAAGTTGTGACAGCCTGAGTTAAACAGACATTACCAAAATATATATAAGAAGGTGTTAACATACTTTTCAACATGAAATTCTAATTGAAACTTCCACACAGTGGAAGCCAGGGAGTAAGTTTCTGCCTGGGGACATGCAGAAACTGCTTTATAAGAAATTGCCTTTTTGATAGTGAATATTAACTGATTATTATTTAGGTTCATAATTTATTGAATAGGTTTCTTCCATTTTTTTTGTACTTGGAGAATTTTCAGAACTTCCTGGAACTCTGAACCTTTTAGTTTCTTATTAATGGGCATATGTAAAAAATGTGCATAGTGGAAATGTTAAAAAAGTTTTAGTAAGAAAGAGTCCTTTTAACTAATCAGTAGTCTGAGGACTAGAGGTCTGCCACTGCATATCCTGAAGCCACAACACATTGAGATACAAAGGCTTTGGAAAATTCTATAAAGCCTATAACAATAATAATTGTGAAAAATGCAGTACCTTGGAATTTTAAATATTAGTACAGTGATCATATAAATGGCCTTTTATGGGTACACATAAAATTGTATTATTTTTATTAATATTACTACTTTTGTTTATTATTATTGCAGTATAACACACCACGTGCTCTCGTTAAAGGTCCCTTTGCATTTCCATTACATATTCCATTTTTGATGGTGTTTATGACTCAGTCATTAAAATTCTCCACAGGCTAGAAATTGGCAAAGGAACTCACATTCTAAAGTAATATGTTTAGAAAAAAAAAAAAAAAAAAAGAACAAAACTAATCTAGTTGGTTAGAAAAATGGTTGGGGAAACTCACAACTCCATTAAGTAGTACCTGAAGTTTGTTTATTACAATTCTGGTTTTAAATATCTGTTGGTGCTTGGAAGCAAAGCCACGAGCCTATTCCTTTGTCCTGTTTCAGTTTTTTCCTGGGGACTAGGAGGTGATTTACAGCCATTCAAACTTGTGCAAAACACTTATTTTAAATTTATGGTATCTTATACGAGTTCACATATCTGAATTTCGAACATGCAGGACAAGAAGAAATCAGGCTTCTTGACTTATGGAGCTAAAGCTCTACTTGTCAAAGTTTGTCTGTCATACTGTGTTGGAACATAGGGCAGAAATCCCAGAAACAGCACTGCTGCAAATCACTATGTATGAACACAGAACTGCTTTTTTTGATCACTCTTTACTGCAACTCTCCCTCATCTTTTGTCTGACTCCTAACAAGATGAATTTCTTCTTATATAACTACCTTGGTGTGGATGTATGAAACATTTAATTGTTAAGGTTTTCAGTTATGAAGAGTCACAGGATCATCCACGTTGGACTTCAGGGTGTCTGTAGTCCAAATTTTGCTGAAAGCAGGATCAGCTGCAGTGATCAGAAAGTCTTCTGAGATATTTAACCAGTCAGTCTTGAAATCCTCCAAGGACAGAGACTGCAGAGCCTCCACAGGCAGCCTGTTTCAGTGCTGACCTCTACTTGAAAACTTTTAGTTGAGGTGAACAAGCCCAGCTCCCTGAGCCTCTGTACTACAAGTGCTCCAGCCCCTGACCATCTTGGTGACCCTCCACTGGACTAACTGCAGTTTGTCAATGTCTTTCATTTATTATAGTACCCCAAAATGGATGCAGATCCAGTCTGAGACATGAAAAGGACAATCACTTCTCTCATCCCCTGCTCTGTCCATGCTCATGTAGCCCAGGGTGCTGGTGACCCCTGTTGCTGCTGTGGTGTCCTGCTGGCTTGTGCAGCTCCCTGTCCATCTGTCTCCACGGGATCTTTTCTGTGCAGCAGGTCCCCAGGTTGTGTGACTGCAACGAGCTTTTCTTTTCCAGGCACTGGGGAGAAAGTTTCTTGCTTTCTGTGGGTTAATGACTGGTTTGTTATTGAACCACTTGAGAATTTTTGTTGTTTCTCCCACTCACTGCCCTGAGTTAACCAAATTATCTTCTAAACCCAGCAAGTGGACGACAGCTACAAAAATTTCAAAGTCTGGCCATAAATCAGGCGAGATTGAAATATTTTTATATTGTTTTATTTCCATAGATAATAACCAAAATGACTACATGCCTCCCTTCCATTGCAACCAAATTATTCTAAAATGTTCCTGTGTGCTGAAAGATGAGTTCACAAGGCAAATGTCCAGCCTGGATGGGCAAGGAGCTTTTGAAGGAACTAAGGAATAAAAAGAGGATGTATCATCTTTGGAAGAAGTGATAGGTATCTCAAGAAATATTTAAGGGTGTTGGTAGGGCATGTAGAAAAAAAAATAGAGAGGCCAAAGCTCAGTTAGAACTTATTTGGCAACTGCTGTGAACAATAATAAAAAATGTTTTTACAAATATATTAATGGCAAAAGGAAGGTAAGAACAACCTCGGTTCTCTACTGGATGCGGGAGGGAATTTATTGACCGCAGATGGGGAGAAGGCAGAGGTGTTTAACACCTTCTTTGCCTCAGTCTTTAGCAGAAAGACAGTTTGTCCTCAGCACAACTGTCCTCCGGGGCCGGTAGATGGTTTCAGGGAGCAGAATGGTCCTCCTGTTATCCAGGAGGAAGCAGTCAGAGACCTGCTGAGCCACTTAGATGCTCATAAATCTATGGGACCAGATGGGATCCATTCTAGGGTGATGAGGGAGCTGGCAGATGAGCTCACAAAGCCACTCTCCATCATTTACCATCAGTCCTTGCTCACTGGTGAGGTTCCAGATGACTGGAAGGTGGCCAATGTGACGCCCATCCATAAGAAGGGCCAGAAGGAGGATCTGGGAAACTACAGGACAGTCAGTCTGAACTTGGTACCTGGCAAGCTTATGGAACAGATCATCTTGAGTGGCATCACACAGCACCTACAGGATGGCCGAGGGATCAGACCAGCATGGGTTTAGGAGGGGTAGGTCGTGCTTGACCAACCTGATCTCCTTTTATGACCAGGTGATGCAGGAAAGGCTGCGGATGTTGTCTGACTGGACTTCAGGAAGGCCTTTGACACTGTCTCGCACAGCATCCTCCTGGAAAAGCTGGCAGCCCACAGCTTGGACAGGTGCACTCTTTGCT
>VZRF01015227.1:0-43233 GCA_013396875.1 Vireo altiloquus | reverse complement strand
AGTGTGCCCAGGTGGCCAAAAAGGCCAATGGCATCCTGGCCTGTATCAGGAATAGTGTGACCAGCAGGACCAGGCAAGTCATTCTTCCCCTGTACTTGGCACTGTTGAGGCTGTCCTCACCAGCGTGAGTACTGTGCCCAGTTCTGGACCCCTCAGTTTAGGAAGGACATTTTGGTGCTTGAACATCTCCAGAGGAGGGCAACAAGGCTGGTGAAGGGCTTGGAACACAAGCCCTATGAAGAATGGCTGAGGGAGCTGGGGTTGTTTGACCTGGGGAAAAGGAGACTCAGAGGTGACCTTATCACTCTCTACAACTGCATGAAACGTGGTTGTAGTCAGGTGGGGGTTGGTCTCTTTTTCCAGGCAACAACTGACAGAACAAGAGGACACAGTCTTAAGCTGCACCAAGGGAAATTTAGGTTGGATGTTAGGAAGAATTTTTTAACTGAAAGAGTGATAAAGTACTGGAATCAACTCTCTGGGGAGGTGGTGGAGTCACCACCCCCGCATGTGTTTAAAAAAAGATTGGATGTGGCACTCAGTGCCATGGTTTAGTTGAGTTGGTGTTAGGGCATGGGTTCAGTGATCTTGAAGGTCTATTTCAACCTGGTGATTCTGTGAAAATAAACCTCTCATATAAATATATTTACCGAAAAATGATAATTCTGTTTTGTTTCTCTCTAATTTGCCCCAGGGGATCTATTGACAAGAATATGAATTATACTCACCTTCAGGGGTGAGTTGTAACACCAGGGCCAAAGTCCAGACAAATAATACTTTTCTCATTTTATCCACAAATCCAGGAATTTATTGTGGCATAGAAGGCAGTCAGGTTGTTCAAGCATTTTTAACCCTTGAGAAATCCATTCTGACTGTTCCCTGTAACCTTCTTCTCCTCCATCTGCCCAGAAATGTGTTAAAAGAGCATTTGTTCAATGATTTTTCCAGGGACAAAAGTGACACTGACTGCTTGTTCCCAATTGCCCCTTTTGCTTTTCCTAAAGATGGTAATGTACAACTTATTTGTAAAAATGACTGCATAGCAACTATTACACCAGGCTACATCTGCAACACATGGATTTAAACAATTTGAAATGGAATATGTATTTCTTTTTACATAAGTGATTATAAGGAAACAAACCTTCTTTTGCCCTGGTTTGCAGGGAAGAACAAAACCATAGTACGTGACTGGGAGCCCTCAGTTTATTAGAATATATATTACAAACACTGAGTGAGTGTTACTGATGGCAACAAGATTCCTGGACCCGAAGAACCTTCACAAATTGGAAATAAATTTATGTATGTGCACCAGAAAATCTGTTTGTGTATATGTGTGCATGCTTGAGGTATTTTACTTTCTGTCACTTAAAGACCTTATTTACTTTCTGTCACTTACCTCCACCAGTAGGAGGAGAAGCCATTTGTTCTGGTTTTGGATCTAAAAACATTGGAATGATGGAGGTTTTTGGCTTAAGGAGTACAGTGCCTTGGTGTCACAGGCATAACATCATATCATCAATTTCATAACACAATCAAACTCTCATTATTTTATACATGCCTAGTGGATGTGATTTATTTTCCTTTCTTTTCACAATCTTCCTTGTGAAGGTTATATAATCCTCCTTGTGAAGGTGTTACATCACCTGCAGTATGAATATCTTTGGTGTAGTCTGTAACTCTTCTTCCAGTGTCACTGCCTCTTTCTTCAAAGCAAATGCCCAAGAATCTGAACAATGTTCTAGATGAACACTCAGTTGTACCTCAAACACTGACATCAGGTTTTTTCTTTTCTTTCCTAGATAAACCTGTCCTGTTATATTATATGACATTATTTAATTTTCAGATAATTTTCCCATGACTAATCAGAATTCCAAGGTGTTTTACCTCCTCTGTGTTTTCTAGTCCATGGTTTCCCACCTTACAGAAGACATTCTTCCTGTTAAACTAAGTGCACTCTCTAGCACTTTGTAAAGATTTATAATAAATGTTTCTCATATCTTTCAGTACAGTCTTCAAGCTCCTTTTACCAACAATGTCTTCTAACATTGTCCATTAGCAGCAGACTTGTGCCAAGGTCAGTAATAAAGATATTATGATCAATTTCTTAAGCATTAGTTCTGGAAAAACCTACAGAAGAATACTTGACTCAACTCTTAAGTTATTCCTAACCTGCAAAAGTCAATAATATTTTTTCACTACCCTCTTATGTTGTTCCATTTGTTTGCATCTAATTCTTATATTAATCAGTGTCTTCTGCATTTTAACCAATGATTTCCTATACGGCAACATGTGGAATGATTTACTGAAGTCCAGTTGGATTAAATCTATTGCCTTTCCTTTTTCTAGAAAATCAATTAACTTATAAAAAAAAAAAATCCACTGAGGCTAATCTATCTTTGGTGAATCCTTGTGATATTTTACCCTATTTCCCATTTACTTCCATATATTTAATTATTCTTCCTCTTAAAATATCTTCTTACTCCAGGATAATGTGGCAGTGAAATTAATGGGTGTAAAGCTGTCCAGATGACTTTCTCTCCTGTTCTTAAGTCTATTAGTAGTAGAAGTAGCAGTAGTTTTACTACTAGTAGTAGTATTTCTCAACATTATTTTTTCTTCATAATTATTGTAACATTCAGAGAAAAGCAGATATAATAAAAGTCCTTACTGGTGTTTTCCTGGGGTGTCTGTTGATTAACAGAAATCAGAGAATCATAGAATATATCAAGTTTCAAATGACCTATGACCTACCAAAAATAAACCACATGACTAAAAGCATTGTCCAGTTTCTCCTTGAGTTCTGACAGGTTTGATGCTGTGACCACTTCCCTAAGGAGCCTGTTCTATGGAATCTTGGAATGGTTTGGGTTAAAAGGGACCTTAAAGATCATCTAGTTCCAACTTCCTTGCCATGGGCTGGGACTAGACCTTGTCCATTGTGGCCTGGAACACTTCCAGCAATGGGACATGCACAACTTCTTTGGGCAATGTCTTCTAGTGCCTTGCCACCTCCAGAGTAAAGAATTATTTTCCTAATATCTAATTGAAACCTACTCTCTGTCAGCTTGAAGCCATTCCCCCTTGTCCTGTCACTCCCTTGTAAACAGTCCCTCTCCATCTCTCTTGTAGGATCTCTTCAGGTACTGGAAGGCTACTTTTAGGTCACCCTGAAGCCTTCTCTTCTCCAGGCTGAACGATTCCTATTCTCCCAGCCTTTCCTCACAGAAGAGGTGCTCCATCCCTCAAATCATCTTGGTGACCCTCTTTTGGACTCTTCTCAAAAGGTCCATGTCTTTCCTGTGCTTAGGACCCCAGAGCACTGCAGGAGGGATCTCACCAGAGCAGAGCAGAGGAGCAGAATCACCTCCCTCATATACTCCTTCTAGTATCTCCTTAACCTGAACTGATGATACCAAGACATAGTCTGAAAAGAAGAAAAATAATAATTTTTATTATTATCTTTAAGTTAAAAAATCATAATAGGATATCACATCTTTATGATCTGTAAATTTATGACTTTAATTGCATATAGAAAATTACATATATCAGAAATCTGAGGATAAAAGATTAAAGTTGAATAATTTTCATATCAAAATTTGTGCTTAGGTTTAGGTAAAATCACTCTGCATATTATTTTCAAGGAATGTTTATTATATTAGACAGTGTCATTTCATCAGCCACTTCTAGCCCTTGGAGTTGCAGTGCAATTCCCTGTCCAGTAAACTTTCATCTTCCTTATTAAATTGGTAAATACTCATAGGTCCTTTTGTACATTGATTGTAATGCTTGAATGAGTGGGGGACCAACATGATGTGAGGGGTGTTCTATGGCATAAAGCCCTGCCTGCATCCCATCTGTGTGTCCATTCAAAGTGTGAGTGTAAATTCTTCCTCTTTCTCCCCCATATTTTTGCTGTTTTGCAAAGAAAACCCAGATGCATTGGTCAGAAAGGATATTTATAGAACAATCATGCATAAATGGAATTTTATGGGTCATTGAGGAGGAAAATGGAGGAAAATATGTCCTAAATATTCCTGTCAACTGCTACTAGGAGAGTTGATCCAAGTTCATTTGGTGTCAGGGCGATTTAGTGGCAGGGAGGTAAGAGGACAACACCAGAGCTGGGATGCAGTGGGAGGAGGAACCTTCATATAAACATACCTTCCTGCAGATCTGGCCTTAGCCACCCGTGCTAGTTTCCTGTGTCTTCAATCCTGAAATGTGGAAACAGTATAAAAACTTTCTTATTCCAATGGGTGTTCTGAGGGTAACGGCAGTGAAGCTTGAAAAGGCTCATAAAAGACTCATATCCTGTCACAGTACAGGCTCTACAAGCAGTTAAGACATTGGGAAAATTGCGCAGCGTGATAAATATTGACCTTTTAAGTAGCATTAGCAGTACAATCATTTCAGTGTGTATCCAAAATAATGTAAGTCAACACACTGGAGGGTGTTTTTCTGAATACTGGTGAGTGTATTTCACCATTATTGTGTTCTGCATGGTGGTGAATTTTGTTTACCACAAGTCTGCAAATAATTTCTCCCCATAAAAATGAGTTTTCCTCAATGGATATGCACAATTATGTACTAATTTTGGAAAAGGAAAGTATTTTACTACCTACTTTCATAAGATATCAAATTTTAAAAATATAAACGTTCTCCATGAATGTAGGCCTGATGAGGCAGTTTGAGGGTAGGTCTGGGAATCATGGTTACAATCATTTTGGATGGAAAAAACAAGCACAGTAGACATACCTGCAAATGAGAGATAGAAGACCAGGATTAAGTCTTATGCAGTGTTTGTTGTTAATCACTGACAGGAAATATGCCATACCATCAGCACTCTTGTAGCACACACTCTCAACAGGCTTAACTTCCCAACCACGGCTGAAGTCTGTGGTCCAATCTCCTGGCCCGCTGCACATATTTTCAGCTCTATCTAGGGAATAAAACAAAGTATTTAAAACCCATTTTTACTTCTTCTTGTATTTAGTCTGAAGTTAAACATAATTCCAGTTTTGAGCAGTTTGCAATTGATAATAAACATAGTTACAAGCAGAAAGGATGTTTTCCCTTGTACAGCTACAGCAATATTTTAGGATATTTCCCAGTGCTTTTCATTCAGTCGTGATGCTTGAATTACTCAGACAGTGAGTGTGTCCTTTCCTTTCATTCTTTCCATTACTGCATCCCCAAAAAGCACTAACCGATAGGAAATAAAAGTATTGAAAAAAAGCAGATAGTAAGGAGACAGAGCCAGACTCTAAAGATGACAAGAGATTATTCATTCTGATCTACTCTGGTAAAACATTGCTATAGAATTTTCCAATAATTTTTGCCACTGTACAGTGGATACTTTTGGGGTTTTTTTCCTCATGGGAAATTCATAGGGAGTCTTCATATTCTGTCTGTCAGTACTATGATGTTTAATTTAATCTAAAGCAAAATATAAAGCTAGCAAAACTTGCAATGATTTAATACCTTCAGTCTATTCTTTAAAAGCATTCTGCTATGTATACCTCTCCAACTGAAAGAGCTGTAAGGTGTGTAACAAGAGGAAGAAGTAGAAAGAGGAACTTTTTTTTATGTCATCTGAAGAAGTATCTCAGACACATTTCTGAGGTTGGATTCCCTATCACTACCTCTACACTAATAAATTAAAATGTGCTTGGGAATATTCCTGGCCAGCTGGCAGGGAGGAGCTAACATCTACCTCAGACTCTGTTTTTAGAGTGGCTCCATGCAAACTGCTTGTTGGAAATGATGCTTAAAAATCTACTGTCTCCAAGGACTATTTAGGAAATTTCAAACTGGAACAAACCCAAAGCAAGTCAGACACTGTTCTAAGTATTTAACAGTGGGAGATATTGATAATATAGATGCTTGTATTGGAAAGTCCAGAAATGTACTGGATGGTAATTTGATGGTATAGGCATAGTCCCAAAGCGCATGTAACAAAATGTCACAATTTAAGTCATTCTGCAGCTTAATTGAAAGAACTGAGATGTTTGTAAAACCAGAGTGCATCCCCAGTCATCCAGCAGTAGGATGATTATCTGAACTAAGGAACTGCTGGGTCATGGAACTAATGTCTTTTATTTTCAGTATTGGCTGCCTTGACACACAAGCAGCAGTCAGGCTTTATCAGAAGTTTAAAGAATCCTACTTTAGTTTCCAAAAGAGTAACAATATAGCAAAGTTCCTAACTGTAGCATCCACTAGAACGGAAAGATTTAAAATGTGGATAAAAGGAAAAGAACTTTTTATTCTACCTCTGAAAATTTCTCCTAAAATATGCCAACCCAACAACAAACACAAAAATAAACCAAAAAAGCCAATTGACCAACTAACTGACCAGCCAAAATGACCCCAAATCCCCACCAAAATTTATCAATATCTGTGTTTGGCTGCAAGCAGAAGTCTGAACAGGGTGAGGTTTTTCTTGTCTTTTATTTATTGTAACAATGAGCAGATAGATGATATTACTCCTTGCATATTGAAAGAGAAAGTGTCTGCATGTAACAAGCACAAAAAAAAAAAAAAAGAGATAAAAGAAAAAAAACCCTAAACATCAGGGAGAGATAAGGGATTTATGGAGGTCAGAACACTTCAGAAGTGACTGAAGAGTATTTATCCACACCAAAACAAAACAATCATCAGCACAGAGGCAAAATGCAGCTGATAATACCACATGAAATAGTCAACTTGATGTACTGATAACTTTTGTTAGCCAAAAGAACTAAGAAAAGACCTTTTGTTCATGTGAATATAATTTCTAGTGAACATCACAGGTGTGCTGAAGAACATCCACCCACAGTTGGGTGAGGACCACAGCAGTCACTCCCTTGTTCTGTTAATAATTGATGACCAAATACCTACAGTGCCACCCACAGGCACTTTAGATTTCTCCTGGTTACTAAAGAGGTTCCCACCTTGCACTTCTAATTGCTAAACAGTTGTGGTTTTTCTTCCACTGGACTAAATCACTCTATGACAAACTTGAAAGTTTGTCCAAACACTAAAAGATAAACAGAAAGAGGAAAAAAAAATAAAAAAAGGGAGAAACTGATTTTAAGGTCTATCACTGTTTTCAAGTTTAGTGCTGACATGCTTGCCTAAAGCTGTCTACAAAACTGCGACGAGTAGTCAACATCTGTTCTGAATTATTTATTTATTTTCTATTGCAGAAAATTGGCAGCTCCAATGTCCCTAAGAGAAGGATAATTGTAATTATCTGTGATGTTGTGAAAACTGTTTCAATGGCTCAGCAGTTACTGAGGGCCTGGGGTTTTTTCCTCTCCTTCCAGCATATATATTTCACTGTATGTATATGGATGTGGAAAAAATTAACTTTCAGGTTCTTTTTATAAAATGCGTTTGATTTTTTCCCCCTCTATACCACTTTGAATGCACTATAATGTTTTGCTAGTGAGGGGGTCCAGAACATATATTTTAAATATGCTACTTATCATTAAACCTGATGAAATGGTTATTCATACGAGGTCTCCATTTTTCAATATGTTGTGCTTGAAAGGGCTGTTGTACCTGTGTGCACCTGGAATGACTAACATAAAGTGCAGAATTAAATATTGTATTAAATTCTAATAATTGATTACATATATTTACTAAGAGTGTAACAATGCTGTCTCAAATTTCTGTCATTCTACAGGAAGAAGAATCAAATATCCAAGAAGTGAGTAATTTTCTCAGAAATCCATTTTTATTGCTATTTGAAATAAAACCAAATAAAATTTATAGTGATTGTTTCACAGACGCTTGTGTCTCCAGATCATCATCTAGACTACTGGAATTCTTATTTCCTGGCTTTATGTAAAATGTAGAAAGATTGAGAAAAGAACTGCTTTCCCTGGAATGAAAGAAAAATGGAGAAGGTACTGCCTTATATATATATATAAGAAAAAAATACATCAAATATGAACACAGAGGAATATGGAAATATGGAAATTACCAAATATGAGGAAATTGAGATAAAAGGCATACCTGACTCCTATGGATGGCCAAGTCCAGAGCATATGTTGATGAGGAATTATTAACCACATAATGGTGACATATAGATGTAAAGACTGGTGGGATGGAGGGATTTGAACTGACTTAACATCTGATGGATAAGGAAAATACCAGGAGATAAATGCTAGGTCTGTACTAAAGAAAGGAACAGTGCCAGGGATCATCCTCTGGCACTGAGGCCAGCTGGCAGAGTCTGTCACATCCACGCTGTTAAACTCTCTTAACCTCCAGCACAACACTGTTCTGCCCTTTGGGAATGGTCCCTAACCTGTACTAACTCTTGAACTACATCCAGAAATTTTCTGGCTAGTTGGCTGTGGCCAGAAGCGTGGCCATTATAACAGTTCACCAGCAGAGATGACTGAATACCAGTGCTGGTTCTAGCTCCAGTTCATCACCTTATTATCTGTGTACAACTGTTTTCCAAAAATCCTTACATTTTATCAGGGAAAAAATGTGCTTACTGGTACATGATACTAGAAAAGACCAAATTTAAAAGACCTTTCTTTCAAATATGTTTGTTATGAAAACAAATTCATCATGATCAAATTGACAACAAAATAGGAAAATAGGTCAAAGTAAAGGAAGAAGAGATCAGAGTTAATTGGATATATTGTGTTTCTGTAGCTGAAAGACACCCTCAAGTAGCTTAAAATGTTAGCCAAGGCACAAAAAAAATTATTTCCAAAAAGTATGAGGAAGAGATGATTCAGAAAGCAAAAGAAAAACCAATGGCAAAATAATGACATTTAGAATGGCAGAAAGGAGATCCCAAGGACTTTAAAAGCATTTGACCATATTTTGATACCCCAAAAGAAATAGAAATAAAATCATTAATCTGCTTTTATGCAGCTGGTAGATAATAAGGTGCTAAGGAAAGGGCAATATGGATTTGTCAGGATTTGACAAAAAATGCCAAGCTATCCAAATTTCTTTCTTGACATGTTGACTGGCCAAGAGGATATGCTGGAAGCATTAGATATATTTGATAGTCTGACTTACCTAATTTTTTTGATGTGGATGGCATTTTTACAAAAAAAATTTAGGAAAGGCAGTCTTGATCAATGCAGCTGATGCAGAAAAAGAACTGGTTGGGAAAAAAAACCCTTCATACTGAGAGCAGAGTTCTCAGTATTTTTCTGGTAGATAAGAAGGCTCTTTCAAATTGGTCCCACATACAGCAATTCTGGGATGTGTGTATTTAATATTTTCATTAAAGACATGGATGACAGAATACTGAATATACTAATGAAAGTGGAAGGACTTCAGGCTGGGAGTGGTTATGTCAATTTAGAGGATGGGAGAGTAACTCAGAGACATTATGGTATATTAGAGAATTAGACTGAAATCAATAAGAAGAAATTTCTGAAAGGCAGCTACAGAGTATACTCAGGAAGGAAAAACAGAAAATTGCTTTAAGAATGGAAAACAAAAGGAGAGAAATATAAAAAAAAAAGTGTTAACTATAAACGGTATATGGGTTAAATATACATCATTTAAGAAACACAATATCATTCTAAAGTGTATTAATTTCAGAGTTGTGTGCAGGACTTACAAAGATAATTATTTAATTCTGTTCGAACTACTGAGGTCTTTGATCCAGTCAGAGTGTGTAGAATTTGTACTACTCATCAACAAGCAGGCTGGCAAACACTGTAGAGTCTAAAAGAGATCAACAAAGACAACAAAAGATCACAAAAAGATAAATTGTCAGGAAAGGATTAAAAAAACCCATTTAGTCCTGAAAACAAAAAATCAGGACATGTAAACTGAATTCAAATCTGTGAAATGGATACAGGCTCACACAGGCATAAAAAGGATTTAAAAAAAAAGTAATTTCATCCATTTAATTTTTTTAATATGTATGTAAATTCAAGGTTTTTTTCAGGTTTGTGATGAAACAAAAGTTTTACAGAGTGTGAATTTGATTATGTTTGTGAGCTTCACTGCTAGTATCAGCTTTCAGGGTCTTTGGTTTCAGGGCATAGCTGCCAATATTGTCTACGTCAGGGCTGGGGATCCATGACTTTGAGCATCCCTAGGACAGCCCCATTACTCCTACATCCCCCAGGGCTATAGCTGCCTTGAGTCCCATCATCCAAATCCTTCTCAGCAGTGTGAAGCCTTGATAACAGGGAAATTAATATAAAAACTGTTATTATGTTTTTCAATGCTGAAATTAGGTTTATGTAACAGTTAATTACTACTTATTGTATTAATTTACAAGTAACATTTCCCCCTCCTGCAGGAAGAACAGGAAAAGGAACAATCCCAAATGTTATAATCAGCATCTCTTAGTACTTGCTGGATAGAATGCAACAATGTTTTTATTCTGCCAAAGCAAACCCAAGTGCAGATTTTATAAGGGGGAGATTGGGAGGGGAAGGAGGGGACTGATAACCTCATTTTCTCCATGAGCCCCTGTTGAGTGCAGTGTGGGTGTTTGGGGTGGAGAGCAGTCATTGCCGTGTAACTTCTCTGTCCATTGGGCACTGCCCCCTCACACACACAGGTCAAATTGAATTCGTTGTCAAAAAGGAATGGAAAGATTCGTGAGGAAAACAAAGATGTTGCATCCCATAGCTGCAGGAAATATATCCTTGAGGGACATAATTCCTCAGCTTCAAGGATTTAGGAGCAAGCCCTGTGTATCAGCAATGTGTGGTTTAGATGGAGCCCTGCTTATTCAATAACATTTTTCCTAGCCTTGGGGGAAGGTGTTTAGAAATCTTTGAGTATATGGGTGTTTGCAAAGAGGCAGGATCCATGCACAAGGCACAGTTTAAAGGCAGCCGAGGGCTGTGCTCCTGTGGTCTGTGGTTGCCTCTGCAGCTGTGGTAGATCCCTCCGTGCCACACTGGTGAGGAGAGAGTGCAGGCACCACTGGGCAAGTTTCTGTAGCCTCAGACCCCTCATCCTCTGTTACACTGGTGGAATTTATGGCTGAATCAAGCCTCTACAGTGTGAAATGCTAATGTAACCCAAATACATGAGCTATAATCCATAGCCTGGAGGAAGGTCTCTTATCCTTACGTCTGGGAGTGTGCTACTTTTGCGGTGCTGAGTTGATTTTGCTAGTAAAATAAGGCAGCTCCTGCCTCCAATCATAGGTGTATATTGTATGTATGCTACTCTGCTGAATTTTACATACCCTAGGGTTTCTCTGGGTTATAAAAAAATAAGGGGATGAGGACAATGCTGCAAGGTGATACTTGATGTAATGAAAATCTAGCAGACTTTAGTGATGTTAAAAGCAACTGAATGAGAAATTGTTTTGACTGAAATAGACATGAACAGTCTTATAAGTCTAAAAGATTAGAGGATTTATTACAGTCTCAAGAAAATGATAGATGGGGCTTTTGTTCTGGCCACCTGCTGTTTCCTTACTGAAGTGAGATCCAGTTTAGTGTTATTTCAAATTCATAATTATGGCAGAACTGGTTTAGCTTTTCAAAGTCCAAATTTTGAGAGTCATAATGCTGAGATTATTGTGTAAAAACAGTCATAATTATGCACAAAAGAGTAGATAAGCAAATACATACCAGGTAACTGGCATGTTGCAAAATAATTATTAAGTCAGTTGTCTCCTGTAATTTGTATTTATTGAGAGGCAGTGGTTAATCCCAGGTAGTTTTTACCCTCTTAATAAGGTCCAGGGGAAGGCAGAGGCGAGAGGAATAAAGAAATACATCAGTAGATAAGTCCATGTTGAGCTGAGCTTGTTAAACCAGAGACTCTGAAGCTAAAGAGTTTCACAGAAGAAAAGAGGAAAGAGCCTTTTCAACTTCCCGAGAAAGTAGCAATAAACTGGCTTGATGATCACTGTTGTTAAATTGAGCCCCTTGGGATGCCAGGTAATTTGCTGGTAACGTGAAAGACTTGGTCTTTAGCAAGGCTGTTTGAATGGCTGTCTGGAGGTTCCATCTTTATAGTCCCAAATTCTCTAGCACCTTTCTTGCAGGGGGATCTATTATGCTGCAACAGTCAGTTGATGAACTGCAGAAAGTTAGGGAAGGCAAAAGGCCATTTTCACTGCATGGGCTGGATTCAAAAGCACTAAGAGTAGCAGGCTGGAGGGAGAAGAGATGCTTTATTGTTCATCCCTAGAGTGACAGTGGAGTCACAAAAGGGAACTTCAGGGAGAGAACATGTATTTAGAGTGTTGGGAAGTTTTTGGAGCTATAATCTATTTTTTAAAAAATTGATAATTTATTGAAACTACAGAAAGTTTCTAGAATTTCTTCATATTCTGAGAGGTAGCTCAACTGGTCTGTTAGCTCTCCACCTACCAGTTAAATTTATTTTTCCCCCAAAAGCTTTGCAGAGTAATTTAGTTAGAGTTCCTTGGTTTAAAATGTTCATATGGAGTTTTTTCTTTTATACTTTACTACTCTCACCTCATAGATTGTAAATGTTGAAACAACCCATGGGTCTCACTGAGTTGCTGCTATTTTGAGTGGACATTTTCTCCAGAAGAGACAATTATGTTTTTCCAATAATATTAAATTCCTCTTTTCGAGGTCACTTGGTTTTCTTCTCAGTAATTTGGAAATCTCAAGACTTGCCATGCCCAAACCCTGTTTCTCAGACAGGAAAAGAAGGAACCTGTACTCTTGTCTAACCAAAACTATCATTTTTCATTCCACCTGTCACAGAATAATTATTAGAAAGGCTTGGGTTGAAAGAGACCTTCAGGACCATCTGGTTCCAGCCCCTCCTGCCATAGGCAGGGACACCTTCAGCAAGATCAAGCTGCTCCAAGCCCCTCCAGCCTTGGCCTGGGACAATTCCAGGGATGGGTGAGAGCAGGACAAGTCTGTCTTACATGCTGTGGTTTCTGACCCCTGTGTTGAGAATATCTATTCAATAGTTCTATCATTTTATTAAAAATGATGCAATAATGGATTTTTTCCCTCCTGATTGACAATTAAGCGCTGACCCAAGCAAGTGAAGAGAGCTACAATTATAATTTAGGAAAGAAAAAGTCATGATGTCTTAATGGTTCTTCTTAAAGAACATTTGATTTACTGATACAGCAACGGGTGCCAGTATTGAATGAATACTTATGAAATATTTCTCTGAGTATGAACTCAAGAAAAATAATTGAATTCTTCATTATAGTTTTTTGCTTCCTTTGTGTTTGCCTTCTGTGAATATTCTATAAAGTGAATTTAATGGCAGAATGCATGTGATAATAGTCAGTTTAAGCAAATACTGGAGGATATTCTGATCCTATAAATACTGAAATTTGAGATGCAAATATTAGCATTTTTTCAAAATATTTTAAATTAATTTGGTGTTGGTACTTGTCATCTTTTTTCACCAAAACTTTATAATTCATATTATAATCTGGATGAGTAAAACTTATTTCTCTCAGTCTTTGATAACATGGGAGTTGTATGTTTTTTGGAAGACAAAAGAAAAACTTTTCTACAGAAACAGATGCTGTTGCATCAAAATAGCATCTAAATAGATACATGGTCTAGGAATTGTGACATTAATACCCTGCACTCTGCTGTGTGTCAGCATCCTGGGTAACTTCATGCAGTCAGCCAACTCCATTCTGAACTGAAAAGTCACAGAAATCTACAGAGTGATCAGACACTGTTGCACCATTCAGGTCTGCTATTAAACAGCAGTGGTAGGCATTTTAAGTCTGTTTTTGTTTTTGCTGCTTTTTTCTTTTTCACAAGAAATGCATGAGTACCTGGAAACAACAAATTTTGAAGGATGATAGAAGGCCATGGGAATTATTATGCTATAGCAAATATTGTCCAGGTAGTCAGAAATTATAATTCTGACAGAAAGCCAATATCAAACACTTCAGATAAATAGAATGAGAAATCCTCTTATGGACAATTATGTTATAACATGGCCAGTCTAAAACTCTTTCATTTAGTGATTGTCTCATATTCTAAAATGCCTTCAATAATCAGAGGTCACCATTCTAAAATGGTCAGTTATAAAATCTTATTTTCTCTTCTGATAATCCAGACATTTACTTGTTCAAGAAAGATTTATAGATTTGACTGAAGAGAAAGTAAAACCGTAGGCAAATTATGTTGAAAGTGCAAGTCCCCTTCTTCATTACTTCACACTGGAGGGGGCAAGGATGATGTGGGAAACAGAGGAGAATAAAACCCAAATTTTCAGACAAGCAGATTTTATGATACAAATATTTAAAAATTAGTAGAACTAAATAAAATTTATGATTAAACTAAAAATTTGTTTCTTTAAAATTTTATATTTCAAGCTATTAAAAACCTGAAATCAATTACTATTTTCCATTGATTTTTAATTGAATCTTTTTTTAAAAATAATACCTTTCAGACTATAAGCTTTAGTTTTTCTTTATCCTTCATCTCCTGTCTTGTTTAAAGGGTGATGGTTTCTTCAACATTCACATAGAAATTTATTACTACTTTTCCCAGCCTTGGATTCTCACCTTAGGATCATATTAGGAATTTTTTTCACATCATGAAGTAATCTAACACATATGTGAATCAAATCTCTTTTTTGACTTTTGCTGAGTTTAGGTTAAAGGTTTCCCAAGGGTGGGTAAGATACATTTGCAAGACGCAGATTGTCTGTGGAGTCTCCAGAAATATTCAGTGTTCAGAAGCTGTTTGAAACACAATATTGCAAGAGAATAATGGGATGTGTGGCTAGCAAGGGAAAGCTTAAATCAAGCTGTGTTGTGTAATTCTCTTGTTTCTTGCCTTTAAGGGGTGTGGTTTGTATTTTGATGAATCTCTTATCTGGTCTTTAATAATATTTTGTTTTGTTTCATTTCAAGATCTACTGCTCCATCATCTCTTTCTGTATTTTATGTATCCAATAGCCAACACATGTTTTTAAAATGTCCTTTATAATGTATAACAGCAGAAAGTGTTGATCATATCCCAAACAGCTTCCATTATGCACAGATTATGGAGAAAAGAGAGAACATAAAGGCACTCACACTATTATATGAATTACTAGGACAGCTAGAAGCCCATATGCTTAAAAATTTGTACATATGTTCCTTGGCTATTTGCTCTCCCCAGCGCAAATTTTCTATTAAAGCTGAATTTGTCATTTTTTCAATTTGTTACTGACAGTTGGCAAGAGTTGTTCCTCCTGTCTGAAGACTGCCAATGTAGCTGCTCAGGGAGAATAAAGAACCCCTCTCAATGCTCTTGAAGAGATGGGGCTGAATACCCTTTACCACACACTTAATATATAGAGAAATATATTGTTTATTTCCCAAATTAATAAATTCCTTCCCTCTTTCTTCCTGGTATACTGTCTCTGTGCAGTAAAAAACAATGAGGTTTATTGAATAGCAGCAACTTTGAAAGCTGTCTTTTCACTCTATAAGCATACACTCTAGAAAACCATTTCTCTCCACCACTTTCTCCTATAAAAGCCTGGTTACAGGGACAAGTATTACACAAAACCCTGGAGAATGATCAGAAAACTCACTTCTGCATCTAATGATTTAAATTTCTCTGCTCCCACTTAGAATCATTTCTTGGAAGGGTTATTCAAGCATTCTTTTATGAATCCTTCTGCAGAGACAAAACACAGAATGGTGATCTGGCAGGCAGAGTCTAAGGCAAACAGGGAATAAGAGAAGCCTTTGAATGAACATGGATGAAAAAACAATTTTCCTCCAGTGTCTCATCTAGCCAAGAATCGTCTTACTCATGATTAGTACAGTGATCCACAAGTGTAAAAGTGTATCAGGGATAACTATTGTTTAGTAATTTTGGTGGTGACCATCCACTTGTCACTGATTGCACCATACCAATAAAACAGCATTGGTATTTGTTCAGCTACACCTAGACAAATTGCCATATCCTGTGTCCATTCTCTGCTAGCTTCAAAAAATGGGCGTGTGAACACATATATGCACACTCCCTGTTTCCTACAGTTTGTGAGCCACATTAATTCCTGTACACAGCTGAGGAATTGTGCCAGATCTCAGAACAAAGCTGTGCCAGGAGACTTTCCAGTAATTTACCAGAGTGGACTACTGAATTCAGGGCCTATGCCTGGACCTGATCTAATCTCCTGCCGTTGCTCTGCTCTATACTTACTACATATATATGTATGGAGATATATAAAAAAAATATATGCACAAATGCACATTTATGTACAGCCAGTATAAGAACTGTGTAAGAATGGTCTTTAACAGACTTGTAAAACTCAGCCTCAAGCTCCATGTCATGGTATCTTCCCTGGCTAAATGAAAGGCAGTGCGAATATGCTGATACATGCTGCAATCACACATCTTCTTACAGTGTAGACATACCGTAATAATGAGTGTCAGTTAAGGTCTTGGTTCAGCTCTAATCATTTTGCACTGCTCTGCAGTACAGCGAATGCATTTCATCTGCAAGTGGAGAGTGCTCCCAGCAGAGGGAAATTCTCTACTTGTATAGACTCAGCACAGCTGATTCCCACAAATACCTTGTCAACCCTGTGGGATGGACATACACAGGATGAATAACAGAGAAGAAAGAGAGCCTTTCACAGGTCTCATAAAAATGCTGTAAGTTAGAAAAGCCCTCAAGCTATTTTAAATGAGGTCATACTACTACTGGCTTTCTTATCATCCTTTCTGAGTATAGGTCCTGTTTAATTGTACAGCCTTTGAAAATGAAGCAAAACAAAGCAAACTCTTGTGTATTAATTCTCTCAGTGGTGTGCTGGGCACAAATCGAAGGCGGATCTGTGGTTTATATCTTTTATTGAGGAGAAAAAGGGAGGACAGAATAATTGTCCATGCATGGAAGTGTCAGGGCCACCACGGATCTCTGGTTTTGATGCAGAAATAAAGGGAATAAGATTACGGACAAGATGCTGAGGAGGCTGAGGGTGTACTGCTTCATTGACAACAACCCTATATAACCTCTATGACTCAGAGATATTATTTTGTTGAACATTCAAATGAGTTTTTCTGTGAACAAAAAGGGGAATGAACTCAGGTTTCTGCACATTACTGTTTTACATCCACTCACGTATTCACCACAGAGTTTTAGTACTTCGTCTCCATTTCCCAGATGCCCATTAACCCTTCAGATGTTTCTTTTGTGCACATCCGCATGTTTAACCTCCACCTCTTCCATCTGCACTCTCCTTTTGCTTGTGTTTCCTCTAACTCCTGCCAGTGAAGGAGATGACATGAACAAGGTTCTTCTGAGTAATCCAAGGGCCAGCCAGCCAGCTGGGATTAAGGTTGGTTAGCAGCAGGCTCACCAAATGGATGATGAGCTCTTCCTGAAAATTTCCTGGCACTGCATCACTAATTTGGGCCTTTTTCCATGGCAGGCCCCTGATTTTACTGAGTTTTATTATCCTCCAGGGTTCAATTTCTTTGGCAAATGTTGAACCTGGCTAATGGATTCAGAGCATAATAGATAGGTATAGCAGATAGCAAACAGTGTGGTCATTTAAGATTCTTTTCTTTAGGAAATCAGGGTAAAGATGGATTTGCATTTTGTATGCTGCAGTCACAAGACAGCAAGACAGGCATTATTATATAACATCAGACTAATTGTCTGTTTTGTCTAGTATCCAGTGGTAGTACTATTTGCTTCAGACATTGTTGCAAGAAATACTGTAGTAGGCAATTAGGGATTAACCTCTCCATAACAGAAGTTTCTTAATTCCCATCAGTTAGTGATTAGCTTATGCTCTGAAGCATGAAGGTTTATATCCCTTATGAATTTTTGTTTAATCTAATATAATTGCAGATGTTCTTGTTATCCTTATAGCTGCTTATCCTGTTTTGTTTCTTTTTTTTTTCTTTTGATCTTACTGTGTTCTTGGCCTCAGTGATATCCCATGGTAATAAATATTATGGAAGTAAAATCTCTATTCCCAGCATTGTCCCTTATTTTAGAATATAATTACAGGGAAGTATATAGAAAATAGGGAAGCTGTGCAGATGGGAATATACACTTTGCATGTAGACATTGTTTTCTAAGCAGGGCAATGTGAATTCATTCAATATGCAAATATCGAAATACTAGATTGTTATCCTTACTAGAGAGGGCAGGATTTATCCTTCCAAGCATCAGCATCTGAGTGCATCACCTCAGACTCTGTTTTGTAGTGAAAAATGTTATTTGGGGAAGAATATATCTGACTTGTGGTAGATGTCCATAGTAAGAAGTGATGGACTGCTCTATGAAAGTGCCACTTTCCCTCTGTTAACTATGATATTAATTTTGAAAACTATCTCAGGTATATTTTTATCTATTTTTAGTCAAATTAATACTTATGAATGGTTAAGTTCCAAAATTCAGTGTAGGAGCTTGGATGTTTCCAGGGATTCATTTTGCCTAATAAAATCTGGCTGTGTAGGAATCTGTCTCTGCTGACTACACGCAGAGCACAGCACAAATTGATTCCTAACTTCATGAAAATCATCACAGAGGTTTTTGCCTTGTCCAATCATGTCCATTTTCCCTATTCTGCATTCCTCAATCGATATTTTACATATGCATGTGTGCCTTCCTTGTGGTAAATATAAAGTGAGTATTTTCCTCAATTTCCAACTAAGGCAGGGCTGTTGTGGAGTCAAGGTGACTCAGAGACCTCCTGCTTTCAGTTCTGGGAAGAGAAGTCACATATCCCTGGCATAGTTTTCATCTTTATTCTGTGAGGGAAACCGAAGGAAAAACAAGCTGGGTAAGTAAAGGTGGGGGTAGGACACCCTTACTCCTAACCTCAACAGGCAGCATGGTGGAAGACTGATCACAGTATCAGTAACTTTCTGACCATTCTTCCTTCCCCTGAAAAGAGTGAAATGAGGATTCTTCAGAAGCATCTCTGGCTTTGAAATTATGATAGGAAACCTTTGAGAACTAAAGATTTATGAACCCCTGTCATCACAAGTGCCCATTTCCACTTTACCATCTCACCTTTTGCTTTTTTTCTGATCTGAGACACATACTCCACTTTTAATCCTTAATTACTGTGTGAAAATGTAACCTTATGCATAGCTATATGTGAGCAGCTTTCAAGTTCACAAGGAAAATATGCCAAGGAAGAAAACTTTCCCACTTTGAACAACAGGAAAAGACCCCCTAAACTCATTAATTGTGATTTGGTGAAAGAAACAGCAAAAAGCAACCCAACCCCCCAACCTCCTCCCCCTCCCCCCCCAGCAACAACCCAAAAAATACACACAAAACAAATACACAAACAAAATAGAGGAAGAAAGCTTTAATATTTTTCTCCATGCTTACTGACCCCAGTCAGTTCACTAAGATGTCTAATGATGACTAGAACCCAGAAAGGAAGGTGTGGGAGATAATCTTCCAGTGCTGGGAGCCACTAGACCAACTCAGCTGCTGCACCTGAGAACTCCCAGGGAGCCAGAGAGTCTCACATTTGGGTCCTTAACCTTCAGGGATTTCAACAGCAAATTAGAAATCCATCCAGGGATTAGATGAGCAAATAACACTGGAGATTTGGGCTGTAAATATTAATGTGACCTCTCCACTTTGACTCCAGGGCACCTTGAGGCCATCTGTTGTGACTTGCTGTGAGCCTGCTCCACTCACATCCATCCTAACATATCTTAGAATATATCAATACACAGGAATATATGACGTAATATAATTTGATTGTATTAATCTTGACTCATTTTGCTATCCCTGAGTAACAAGGAACCAGGATGATTAGAAATCTGGAAGGACATTAACTGGGGAACCTGGAAGCCTGGCTGGCAAGTCATTAATGCTTGGGTCTCACAATGGATAGACAAGACAGGTGAGAACTGGAATACAGTTTTATTCGTTTTCATTCTGTCTCTCAAAATGAGACCTAAAATGACTGATAACTGTTAAAAGTACTAAGCTTGTCAAGGTGGTTTTTTCCTTTTCTCAAAGAAAGTCAGGATCCTGTGGATGGATTCGGTAGGAGTGGTTTAGTGATGGTAGATTTTTGTTTAAATGGATTTGCTGAAAGATTGCTTGGATTAAGTATGATTTGTTCTATTTTCAGTCAAAGAAAATAGCTGTTATTTTGCAGTAATATTTAATAAAGGCTTTCCACAAAATAGTCAATGGTATTATATCTCTGTTACAATATTAGTAATGGAAAATGGCAACCTGAAAAATAAGTTGAAATCAAATTGTTTTTATTTAGAGGAATAATTTTGATATCTCAGAAAATAATAAGCGCATCACTATATGATACTTCCCGTTTGCTGTTGAAAATGCCAAATAGCAATATTGTCTGTGTCTGCATAATTCTGTTTGACAATAACAAAATAAATTTGCTATTGTTTATTAGACATTTTTCAGGGAAGCCAAGTAACTTGTCTTAGATTTGAATTTCAAATACAACCTTTTTAAAAAACATAGGCAGAGATATTAATCTAAAATATTGATAAGAAATTTACATCGGAGAATATCTAATTGTAGTCACAGTTCTCACATTAACAGTCACTTGCTGTTTTCTTTTTGGAATTAAAATCACAATGAGCTGGCACTCTCAGGTGTATTTCAGCATATGTCACTTTTGCATATGAAAGAATAAATGCATAGAGGTATCTGAAAGCAAAACAAAACAAAGCAAAACAGCATCTTTATTTTAGAAATACCTTTCATTGTTCACAGGAGAAACAGCTTCTTGATCATAGAGCCTTTAGACACTTGAATTTGAGCAATTATAGCTAACTTTTATATTATACCTAATTCGAGCAAGACATCATAGTTTCATACAACTTGAAGCTTTAATGCAAAAACACATAGAAAAGGTTCTTTTCCGATCACTCAATTGCATAACATTTTGGTGGTGGAAGAGGTGGAGGTAAAATAAGAAATACAGACTATTTTTTTACCATATAAAGAGGATAATATTTTTTACTTAAATACATAGTGGGAAGTTGCAGACAAGACAAAGACCTTTTTAAGAAGTGCATTGTGGTAGGATGAAAAGCAGCAGACAGTTTTCTGTAAGGAAATTTAGAATAGAGAAAGAATTTTTCCTCCTTTTTTTTTTCATGATTAAGTGGGTCAAACGAGAACAATATTGCCATGGGAAATAGTGGAATATCTGTCCATAGTGAAGCAAGACTTGGAGACCTGATTTAGCTCCAAATTTGGATCTGCCTTTGAAGTTGGCCCTGCTTTGAACAGGATGTTGGATCACATGACCCCTGAAATCTCATTCCATCTAAATTATTCTGAGTTTCTGATTTCAAGTAAATGTAGCCTGAAAATCAAAATAACAAATTGGAAGAGAACTAAATATTAATAGGAGTTCAAACGAGTGGCATGGGATGTGCAATGTAAATTAACACCATGTAAAAAGAGGCAGTTTAACCTCATGCTCAATTTATTGTAGTATTGCACTTTCAAGTGCAGTTATCTGGGGAAATTCCTGAAGTGCAAAACAGGTATGTTTGGTAGAAAGATAGGGAAAATTCGCTCCACAACTCCTCTCTCCCTCTACAGTGCTAAACCCACTTCCCTCTCTTGACCACAGAGGTAACTTAGTTTTCTGAACAAAGGCTCCATATTTTAAATACTTCTACAGCAAAGAAGTTTCAAATGTAGCACAAGATCTTGCAGGCAGCTGCAAAGTGTTTTTATCAGGGTTATGACTACATACACAGTAGGTAGAAAAATGGTGTTTGGGACAGGTAACATTGACTGAATTAGGCAACATTCAACCAGAATTAGCAGGTCATGTATTTAGGATAAAGGGTATATGCAATTACTGTGAGAAATTTAAATCATACTCCTTATATTCTTCTAATAAACCTAGATTTTTTTTTTATGGTGAATATAATTTGAGTAAATCAACTGCTTAGTGGTAAGCCTATTTTTCCTTTTCAGAAGCTGCAGACAGACAATAATTGCAGATATCTTTGTGAAATCCATCAGAAAAAAATATCTGGATATGAAATGGAAAAAAATTGTGACTGAATTTGGTTGATTAACTTATTTATGATGCTTTTTGTCTGAACTAGAAAATCAACAGGAGCAACAAGACAATCTTAGTAAAAGAAGAATTCAGATCTATTACGTTCACGTCACCATACACCTAAAATGCCAGTGTCTTTTATTCAACGTTTCCAATATTATGATGCATCTTTCCAGAGCCTCCATGTGAATTTTTTTCACCATGCAAGCTAATGATGATTTTGAAAAATGACTTGATGTAATTTCTTTTCTTCTTGGAAGTATCAGGTTCTGGGGTTTCTTAGGAGGAAAAAGAGTTTGATGTCCTGTTCTCAGTGAATGACAATGGGAGATGGATGACTAAATATTTATTGAATCTACATTATTGTGTGTATATATATCATGGATTGTGTTGGGCAGCCTGTTTAATGAACTGTATTTCCTTGATAACTTTTGAAACATTTTAAGAAATATTATCACTTCTGTTTATTTTGAGATACTAATAGATGATGGTTTCCTCATGTATTTTGTAGACTAATATTCTAACTCCTGTTACTGAAATATATTTAGTGAATCATCTATTATTCCCTTAGATTTCTGAGGTGATATAGATTCTAGTGTTTTATTGAATAACTTTGAGATTATCATCTTCAGTTTTTCTCTAAGTTCAAGGGAATGGTCAAAAGACACAACTGTTTACAGAGGTAAGGCAGGAAAACTCTCCAATAATATATTCATGTCTCAACAAAGAGATGGTTGTGTATTGGTGTGTTTCCAGATCTTTTTTGAACTCTATATCTGGCAGCTGCTTGACTCCTACAAAACCTCCCTACCACATAATCATGTCTGATTTTTCTCATAACATAAATTGCTCAGTGTATGTAGGAAGTGTTTTTCAGAGCAATTTGACAATGAAGTAAACCCCCATAGCAAAAAAAGGTCTTGGCAATATGATTTAACAGGAATAGTGTATGAAAAATATTGATTTTGTCCCTTCAACTGATAAGAAAATTGCTGGATGACGTGGTAATCAGCACTGCCACCTTAAGTGCTCATCTCAAGGAGAGGAACTCATCAGGCTGATGCACTTTCTTTAAGGTCTCTCTGTAAATGGACAAGGTGTATTTGGTGTCTCTACTGAGATTAGCAACACCCAACACGCTGAATGGTAGGAAATGCATGGCATTTAGAAATATAAAGGATAGAGGATCAAAGGATACCAGAAACTCTGTCTCTTGGCTTTGGGAGTTCTCAGTTGGGTGCTCCCTTGAAACCTGAAACTGTGATGTGGACAGTATGTCAGATCTTCCATGTAAAGAGGACGTGGTAGTTGTGATTTTTGCTTTTGAGCCATAATTTACATTAAGATCTCATCCTGGAATGTTTTGAACCTATATGATGGATAAAAGCCGTTTGGCTTTGGCATATTATAAGAGAATGTATTTCCATTCCTCTTATTAACTGGCCCCACTGTTCAGACAAGAATGCAAATGATGGGACCATGGAGGGAAAAAGAACTGTATCTCCCATATGTTGTTAATTTAATGCCAAAACACTCATAAAAAATAGGACATGTCACTCTCTTCTGCCAAATGTTTTTTTTTCAGAAATGGCTGAAAAACAGATAAAACACTTATTATAGACAGTACCTACTGGATCAGAATAAGCAAATCTGCTTCTGGTTAGCTATCACACTACAAGAAGATCACTGGAGGACTATAGCTCAGTAATTATTTCTTCTCTTTGAATCCACATTCCTTTAGCTGATCAATGCATGAAGCTAAAGTGGCAGCTCTGCGGAGAACGACAGATGCATATCAAGAATTCGTAATGTAATCTATGAAATTCACTCACAGCAGGATATGATTTACCAGGAGCCTATTGATTGGGGAATAAATGTTATTTTACATTCAAAAGAATACATTTCAATAATGCTGGAGCTCCAGCTCCTGGGTTTTGAAGGATCCTATTTTATTCAATATAAAAAAATCCTCTGATTTTATTGCATCATGCATACTACCCAGAAAACCTATCCAACTTTCTTCAGAGGTGTGATAACTTTGAGATTACTTGCAGTTTGAGGCAAATACAGTTACTAGCAGGAACTTTTTAATTCTTTGAAAACTGCTGTTTTGGGGACAGAACCTTCACTGCTTTTAACCACCACAGATGTATAGATCAAAGGCAAAGAAGCCAATTTGCCAATTAACACTGTGCAAGGACTTGGGCGAGAGTGTTGTCCTTTTCACAGAGCTCATCCCGCAGGAGCACAGGACACACCATGCCTCGCTGAAATTAGAGAGCCATGTCAGAAAGGTGCTGTGTTAAAAGGCAATGAGAATTTGTCTTGGAGCTCCCTAATGAATTCTTCCTTCAATGCAGACCCATTTCATGCGTTTCTTGCGATCCTTTCTTTTTTTCTCTTTCAAGTAACGCAATATTCTTCTCCTTAGACAGTCCAAGGTTAACAGTATTCCTTATAGTCTCATAATATTTTTCTGATTGGTTATATACCAATCATTTTTTCCCCGAAAAAGCTTTCAATTAACCCCCCAGTGATTGGGAGGTGGAATTTCCAGATTAGTGTTGGAGAATTCCACCTCCTATCACCAGGGGTTTAATTGAAAACTTTTCTGAGAAAAATTAATTGGTGCAAAAACATCAGTAAAATAACCTAAAATTCAAGAGACTCTGTTAATTTCCATCTATTTAAAGGAAAGACAAAAAAAAAAGAGATTAAATAGGAACATTGAATGAGTAATAAACAACATTATTACAGCAAAACCAAGATTAAAAGGAAACTTGTGAAGTGGCCCTGCAAAGTCACAAAATGCAGGAAAACGTACCTTTAATTTAAGTTACCATATACCAAAAACAAGCAAGAGAAATTAGCTTGTTTTAGAAACTATTTCAGAATCAGGTGATTTGCTTCAGATTCAGAGACATAAATCACATTTTAATAATCTCTCTCTCAGTATGAAGTCTCCATACAATCTGATACGTAGGATTTTTTTAAGTAGGTGCTTTCTTTGCATAACAAGGAGCTGCAATAAATTAAATGGAGCCCAGGAAATCTTATAATGCAGCTGTGTAAGGAAAGAAAATGTGCAACCTAAATATATATGTCTTTGCTAATAATAAGAAACATCCAATGTGAATGAATGTATCTCTGTGCAATAAACCTGTCTGAAAAGTGTATCATCAGTATTGCTCAAATACATATTTTTCTTGCATTAAGGATAACAGACTTTGATCTGAAAATTATGAAAAAGATTAAGATATGCATCAGCAGAGAGATTTATGTCTAGTGTTGACAAATTATTCATTAAAGTTTTATGCGACAGGCCCAGAGAGAGTATTAAATAAGATAATTATGGCAGTTCTTATAAGTGTATTCATCTTGACTAAGAAGAGGTCGTCATAAAGTTTAGGACTGTTTACTTACAAACCTTCTTTAATTAGGAAAAATAGAAATAAATGTTCTCCATTTGGCTTCTTTCACTGATTTCATCTTTATTGCTTCTCTCTCCCAATATTGTGAAAGATCAACATCAATAAAAGTAAATCTATTACATGCAATTTGACAAATCATTTGCTTAATGATTTCTAAATATAGAGAAAATATAAAATTTCCTTCTGAAATTACAACACTCTTTTCCTTGTGAAAATAAGCTGAGATAGCTTTGTATCTGAAGAGATCATTAGTAAATAAACAAGGTAATTATCTCTGAAAGGAGCTAGTTTCAGTGAAAAACAACTATGTATTCCTACTGTAAAATACAGCACTTTGTGTTCTACTCTGCCATACATTATACTTTTCTGCTGTCAGGTGAAAATTCAGCCAATGGCTATTTGATTACTTTGGAAACATTTGAATTGATTTTTATTACCTGATTTTGTAGATCTATAAGGAAAATATATGACTCCTCTTCTTGGAAGAACTGAACAACTTCTCTCTTGGTTTGATGGAACATGTAACAGGCAGGTAGAAGAGAGAGAAAAGCACATTCCCAGTGGAAAAAATGCTGCTGGTTTTGGTGGAAAGGAGGACAGTATTATTTTTGAAAAACATTTCTTCTCGACTAATGTGGCACCTTGCAAGGGTCTAAAGGAACACAAGTTCCTTCAATAATCACTGAATAGCTCAGAATTCTCTGAAAATAGTAATATTTGCAGTAGTTTGATTATTTATAGTAGTTTATTTTTTTCACAAGCCTTAGTGTGAATATAAACTGTAAAAAATCGAGACTTGATTATCTTTTACTGAATTCTGGTCATCTTAACTGAGACTTCCATCCAGTGGCCCTCTCCATGTTGATTAAAGCTCAGAACTAACCTGTCTGAGCATAAAGTATGGAAGGTAAGATTTTATGAGCACACCCAGAGAATAAACACCCCTGAGTTGTACTCTCTGCTTTCTGCCTTGGCTTTCACCCAGCAAGACATATACTTTATTACCTGTACACATTTAGTTCAAAACCCCAAATGGAATATTAAAATATCTTCTGAAATGTTCCAGGGGGAAGGATAAATCTCCTGTGCGTGCAGAACTTCTGTATTCCCAATTGCATCATGGATTACGTTCAGTAGGATGAAATAACAGCCTTTAATGCTGGGCTGGCATTCTAACAATTGCTCATGAGTGTTTTCATACAAAAACTGGTACAATGTGGTTTGGAGTATGCAGTGGTGAGAGGTGCCACAATTGGTTGAATGATTTCAAACAAACAAAAAAAAAGATAAAAGAGTGGCTACAGTTTTTATCAGTTTTTCATTTAAGGGTAGATGCTTTGTGCTTTGTGGTTGTTTTACTGGGTTTTGGTTTTTTGCTTTGGTTTGATCCTGAGCCTTTATATTGCCTTTATGTGTTTTTAGACTGTATCATTGACTGCCATATGCTTCAGTGTGGCATGTTGCACAAGGCTAAGTGTCACTACATGCATGAAAAAGATGGCATCTCCTTTTATTTTTCTTGCTACAATAGCACTGACCAAAGGAAAAATCAGGGAAAAAAAGGCTTTTGTCATGTGTCTCTAGGAAAAATTACAAACTTATCTTCTAACTACATAGGAACATATACTTTCTAGATGAATTCTGTTCTAGAAGGAAAAAAAAAACCTCCTTAGTCCAAGACTTTTCTCTAATCCCTTTCCTTTCCTTTCCTTTCCTTTCCTTTCCTTTCCTTTCCTTTCCTTTCCTTTCCTTTCCTTTCCTTTACTTTCTTTTCCTTTCTCCTAATCTCCTCTAACCTAACCTCTCCGAACCTCTCCGAACCTCTCCTCTCCTCTCTTTATAGCTTTTAGAAAAACTATTTATTTAAAACATAAAAAAGGGATAGAAGAAAACTGTCTAATAAGAAAAAAAATCTGTCATTTATATGATTTTAGCAGCAGCCCTGGGAAAGTCATGCAGTTCATAGTAGAGGCAGATCCCTCCATAATCTTTCGTCATGATTCTTGTAGTTCTGCTTCAAAGCTTCATGGAAAGTAGAGATGTTACAAGGAGATCCCTTACACAAAAGCCTTCTCTTATGAAAGTTAGCATTTGTTCTCTATTTCTCTGGATAGTTGATCCTACTCTGGGATAATTAGCATGTCGTCCTGCTCTTGCGTTTCCATAAGAATGATACTCAGGAACAGTCATGCGTCTTCTCATTAAAAGTGACTAATTTCCAGGAATTAAACACTTCAAACAGTGGCGAAGGAAACTCTGCTCAAAATCAGCTGTCTAAGACCTCATTTTGCAGTTGTCTGAAAGCATGAGTGGATATATTGGTAAAACAGCACAACTGAGCCCACTTATTTTCTCCAGTTTTATTGTAATGGAGAAAGATAGACAATCAGAGACACCCAGTAAGGAGGTGCAAAACTCACAACCTGGTGTAAAAATAAGCTTCAGTAAAAGAAATTTATGCATTTCTATGTGTGCAGAATATATGGCATGAAGGTCCCATATGTGTTAAATAGTCCAAACACCAGTATTCTTCCCATGTTTTTATTTCCTGTTGTGCCAAAGATGTTCTAGCACTGAGCATATTCACTTTTGCATGATGTCTGTCATAGTCTAATTCTCACTATCAGAATTGTTATCTATTTTTTGTAGGTACATTCTTATTTCTGCTTTTTGTTCCATTGTTTCTTGCATTCTAATCTATTATTTTGGCCTTCCTTCCTCCATTTGCATATATAATCCTTCTCATATTTTTTGTTTTAAATAAGTTCCTATAATCCATTACTGTGTAATAGCACTTGTCATCAATAGAAATGAAATCCCCAACACATTGAAGGAAAGAGAATTTGCAGGTACTGGTTTCTAGTAGCAAGTTGTAATAGAAGCAGTGGGGAATCCTATTTGCATAAAAAGATCCATATTTGATGAAAACTGATGCAACTTTCTTGATGGGTATAAAATTTTCCTCTACCCTTACACCATGGGCACAAAGCAGATAATACTCTATGACAGTGCTACAGAATTATTTTTCATAAGCCCTTGTCTGAGATGTATAATAAAAGTAGGAGTGCCTTGATAATTAACAAGACTGGTTCCAAGCCTCCTACTCTCACACTGTAATATTAGAAATCAAGTATAATGCTACAAATCCCCATCACAAAAAAACCCCAACATTTGGTGAGGAGAGTGAAATGCTTCACTGTGAAAGGAAAAGAATACCTTCAATGAAGTTTGAATAAAATACCTACCAGTAAACAAAATAAATATTTTAAATAAATGCTGTTAGACCTGACAAACTAAGTCCTCATGTCATCCATTGATTCAGGTATTTTTTTAGCTTCTGTATGACTGACGAGTGGCAGAATCTCAGAGTCCAAGCATAACTGAGCAACAGATATATGAACATTTAGATAGGGTGTGTGACTGGGTCTGAAATCACCAAATTTATCAGTACACACTTCAGCACTCTTCAACCAGACTGAAAACAGTGATCTAAAATGTTCTAATTTCTCGACTCTGTGTCAGCAAAGCACTGAGATTTTCTGGCAGTACTCATGGTGTGATTCCCGTATCTTTGCACATGGAAAAGGAAGTCAGGTTTTCCCACTGAATGCATCAGCAGAAAAACAAGCCGTTTCATTAAGCTCTGGCTGAATTTCACTGGGTGTTTTTCAAAAGCAATATATTTCTAATAAGCATTTTGGTCCTGCTGAATCAGCTCCTTCTGGGAAGAAAAAAACTCCTAAACAACTTTAATCTGTACCCAATAGATATTTCACCTTGAGGATTTGTCAAGTTAATAGAGCCTACCCACTTAGAGAAAGAGGAAGGAGGCCTTTCTAATTGGTGCCTAACAGCTTACACTTAAGGGTCATTAAGACCCAATACTGGAGATAACAGTCTTAATGGCCCCAGTCCACTCTCATGGGGAGCACTCAAGGTAGCCTGAACAAAAGGGAACAAGACTGAAAGACCCAAAGACACAGCAGGATCTGGTCTGGCTAAGAGGATGCAGATTGATTTAGTTCTGCCCCAGTGACTTAAGAGGAAAATTTATCTCATTTTACTTGTAGTGAAACACAAGATTAGGTGCGAATAACTACAAGATGGATGGAGATGTAGAATATAAAAAGTATACATCATTGTTTTAAAATATGTATTTTCTATGAGGCTAAAGGGCTCTAAAAGGCTAAATAGAAATTGTTCGAATTTAGGGAAGAAGTTGGCCAAACCCACCAGCTGAAGTTACTGAACGGAATAAAGCACAGCTGCTTGAAATCCACTCAGTCCAACCCACAAAGTGAAAAGCATTTAAAAAGAAAAATATGACCCCATCCAAGAACTGTAATTTCCAAGCTGCAACAAGAAAAGCCTGAGATGGTTCTCCCCCTGAACTCCCAGACCCCACCTGAACACCAGACACTGAAGTCCAGCTCCGGAGCTATCTCATGGCTGTAATGTGAAATACAACAACCCCAGTAACTAAGGCACACCAGATATCACGCCCCATTGGAAGCACAGTCATGCTCACCACCCGAGCAGTGCAGAGGTTCAGCTCATCCTGTCCTGAGATGGGCTGCTTCTCATAACTCTTCTCCGTAAATACACCAGACAGCTATAAAAAAAGGTGAGGCTGAAAGGTCAGACAATTAGATTTCCTATTTGTGAAGAAATAGCTTTTCTAAGCTTATTAATGGAAAAATACAGGATGAGATCGCCAGTTGCTATAAATCAGTATAACTCTGCTGATTTCAGAAGGGCTGTGCTGTCTTATACAAACAGAGATTACATTGTCTCTAATATTAAATAATAATAATAAGTCTTATGCTGAAATAGTCTTGTTACATTTGGTGAAATACGTGCTGAAATGCCATATTCATGTTTTCCTAAGCCAATTTAATTCATCTTTCATACATCTTCCTGTTACCTTAAAAGTTATTTGCCTTCTGTGGGATGCCTGCCTATTTCAGTTCACCTGATAGATGGTCCTTACAGAACAGATTTCAAATAATGCTGAGCTCAGAAGGGTTCAGCTTATCTGATTTCCTGTCTGATAAAAGCCTTGGACTTTCATTCAGTAGACCCCATAATGAGTATAAAACCTTGAGCTCTCTAAAACCTGCCAACTACAAAGACATCCTGCAAAAGACTTCAGGTTTCAAAAACTGTGGGATTAATTTCCCCTGTTCCCTTCTTCTGCTGTATGAGCTACTCTGGTAAATAGTTTATCTATAAGTCAAATATGTCAACTTATGAGGTGATTTTCTCCCTCTACTCTGCTCTCGTGAGGCCCCACCTGGAATACAGCCTCCAGCTTAAGGGGGACCCTTAGTACAAGGAAGGAATGGATCTTTTAAAGCAGGTCCAGAGGATGGTCACAGGGTGGGCAGAGGGATGGAACACATCTCCTGTGAAGACCACGGGGAGTTGGAGTTGTTCAGTTAGCAGAAGAGAAGGCTCAGGGAGATCTTATTATAAACTTCTATCATAAAAAACTGGTTTATAAGAAAGATGGAGAGAGACCTTTTACCAGGGTCTGCAGTGGCAGGACAAGTGGCAAAAACCTTAAACTGAAGGAGGGGAGATTTAGATTAGACATAAGGAAATATATTTTACAATAAGGGTGGTGACACACTAGAAGAGGTTGCCCAGAGATGCTGCGGATGCCCCGACCCTGGAAGAGTTCCAGGTCAGGTTGGATGGGGCTTTGAGCAACCTGATCTAGTGAAAGCTGCTCATACCTAGGGGAATTTAGGTCAGACTAGATGTTCTTTGAAGGTTCCCTTTCAACACAAACCATTCTGATTCTACAGTTCTATGACCTCTATTTGCAAAGCAGCATGCTTGAATTATAGCAAACCTACCGTAATGACATTAAAAAAAAAAAAATCACAATCAATCCTGACATTTCGTAGAGTGCAGCTAATACTGGGGGGGCTTTGGCTCACAGCTGGAAGCACTATAATACTTTCATCCCTTAGGAATGTACAAATTAAAAGTATATATAACATTTACCATTGGTTACTATGGACTTAACCAGAGATGTTAGTACATTAACCATACTCCCAACAGACCCATGTAATACTTCATCCAGCATTCTGCAACTCTGATAAGAAGAGCATTTCCTAATGGCAAAGGATAATACTTAGTTTTAATTATATATCCTTGCTAAGTATGTGGCTTTTTGGAGATTAATCATGTGTAGAGAGTGATTATTGCTACATTCCATAATCAGGACTTGTTTAAAAAAAAATCATCTAAACAGAATTTTGTGCTAAGGTTATTCTTGACATCAGAAGAAGAAAATCTAACTAAAAATGTTATAACAAATTGAAGCATAAACTTAAGGGAAACTATGTTGCTTTCACCTTCATAACAGTCAAAATAATTTCTCAGAGTAACTCAAACTCAAAGTCCCTTGTAGTCTTCATATGTTTCAAGTCTTGGGCTTCACTTTTCACAGCATGCTTACAATTTCCATCACATAAATCACAGAAAATGAAAGTGGATAATATACACAAACAATTCCTTATGACATTTCCAGCACACAATCTTCATTATGTTTCTTCATTTTAAATAAAAATTAACTATATTTAGAGCTGAGCAATGATATTGATACATTATGCATATAAAACCAGGACTAATCTTTCAAGCACATACATCTATTTTGGACTGCACTAACTATCTGCAAAGAGGCAGAATGATGACATTAAAACAAAACTGGTTCTTTTTCTGTTGTTGCTATGTACCAGGGAAAGCAGCTGAGTGGATAATGACGTTAGAGGGATGACCTTCCAAACATGCATACTTTTTATTTCGTAGATTATTCAGAATGCTTCTATTTTCTTACATTTCACTTTTTTTTTTCTGTTTAGAACTGGAAAAGTCACAAAATAAATGTTCTGTTTAAAAATATTCAAACAGTTTAGCCTAAAAAATGAGAGAGGTTTTAAGAGAAAGCATTTGAATGAAAAATTATTATTATTGCTGTCACCATTAAGAGGCTCAATAAACCCCCAACACTCTTTGCGGTTTTTTCCGAACACAAACCCAGACTTTCTGCTCTAGGGAATGTTGACGTTATTTGTATACTCCTTTTTTTAAAACAAAAAACTCACTTCCATCTCTCTTTTCCTATCTCTTTCGCTTCCAATTTATGTTTCATTTAGCTCCCATTCTCTTTCTCTTCTTTTGACTAGAAACCTTAATAGGGACATTTCATAGAAATAGATGCATTCCTTTGAAAAGATGCTGATATGAAGAATTATCATTTTACGAGTAGAATGATACCAACAATTTTTTGACTGACTTTGCTTTGAAGTCCCTCACTATTGCCAAAGTGGCTTTGATCCTGAAAGATCTTTATCTGTATAGACTTCACAGAAGAACTGGAAAACAGGCATATTAAAGTCCAGGAGAGGACTTTGTCCTACTCACGGAACAGACATCTTTGTCTCAAATCATTGTATAGACTCTCTTAAAGTAAAAGGAGACTAGTCTAAGGGAGTAAGCAGATTTCATGCAAGATTCATCTAAAGGATGCAACTGTATAAGGTAGAAGATTTTTTCCCCCTTAAAACTGCTGGTTTATCTTCATTGACCATCAATAGAGTATAAAAGGCTGACTCAGACCAAGTTAAATTTTCTGTTGATATCTCCTTCCCAGAAGTAAAAGTGTCCTGATAAATGACCATGCAAATGTATGTGGTTATTGTTACGGGATGCAAATTTCCAAACTCTTACTTAAGACAGAATAACTAAAGACTGCAAGATAGAGAATAAAAGTAAACATATATATGTGAGCACACATACTTTATAGGAATATACATATTTACACATGTATTCATTGCATTTACACACAGTCTCAATTCATATGTGCAATGACTTTGGTATCATGATAATTATGCCCCTCTAAGAATTAGAAGTGATTTTTAATGCCGCAAATAAGCATTCAAGGATAATAATACAAGTATGTTAAATGAAATGTCAAATGACTTCCAAAAAGCTCTTAAAATTAATAAATATGTATGAGATAAATGAGTCTGGTTGTCAAGTACTCCATGTAGAGATACAAAAGATTTACTTTTTTTTCAGCTGGATTCTCTTGCTACCTAAATTCAAACAAAATTCACTGGTTCAATCACAGCTCTGCAGTACAGTTCCCAGGAAAGGAGTATTTTTGTCAAAAGGAGATTGGGGATGTCACAGACATGGATATCACCTACTGCAGCCTATTGCACCTTAAATTCTTGCTCAGCTGTGGCACTCAAGTGGCCTGTAGTCAGCAGCTGAAGGAGGGACACCAGTAAAAGATTCAGATTACCTATTACAGGTACCTGGCACAGGGGTTACTTCACCTAAGCAGTAGAAAAAACTCCTTTCTAGCTTAGGACACTTGGGAACTATATATATAGCCAGAGAAGAGTGTTAGCCACCACTTGGGCCTTAAACTGCTTCTGCAGAATTTTTTCAAGTAGGCACTTGAGTGAACTCCAGTTGGTTTCAGTTCAAACCTCCAGGAAAATGGGAACAATGGTATTTAAAACTTTTGCTTCTAGGGTATTGAAATTATAATTTATCAAGTGCTCTGTGATCTTTGGTTAATTGCAAGATTCAAGGTGTTATGAGGCTCATTATTTTAATGAAAAAGTCTCATGTAGGTAAGAGAAGTGTTATTCTTAACAGAAGGAAAATATGTAGGAAACAAACTACTGCATTATGAGACCATATGCTGGGGTATGGGGTTGCATAAGATTGTAAGGAACTTTCAGAAGGAAAAAAATATATCTCTGTAAGGTAAATCAGAAGGGTAGATAATGTCCTTGAAGATTACAATCATATTGTCAGTTCAAAGGTTAAAGTGCTGATGACAATATTTCTATATACAACAAAACTGAAAAATTCTGTGTCATAGATCTTTGCTTAATTAATTTGAAAATTTAATGTCTTTGCTTTCGATATAACACAAAAACTTAACAGAGACTTGCCCTGCTCATTTTTTCTTTCACAGAATCACAGAATGTCTTTACTTGGAAGGGCATCTTTTACAGATCTAACCCCCCCTGCCACAGGCACCTCACACTAGACCATGTTGCTCCAAGCCCAATCCAACCTGGCCTTGGACAGTTCCATGGGTGGAGCATCCACCACATCTCTGGGAAACCTGTGCCAGAGCTTCACAACCCTCACAGTAAAGGATTGCTTTCTAACATCTAATGTAAACCTGACTTCCTCCCACTTGAAGCTGTTGTCCCTTGTTTTAACAGCACAGGACCTGATAAAGAACCTGTCTCTATCTTTTATGGAAGCAGCATTTATATCTTCAGGCTGAAATAAAGTGTCCTCTGAGCTTTCTCTTCTACAGGCTGAACAATTTCAACTCTCTCAGCCTTTATTCACAGGGGACATATTCCATTGCTTTGAACATTTTCATAGCCCTCCTTGGGACCTGCTTTAAAATTTCCATGTCTTTCTTGTACTTAAGAGTCCCAGAGTTGGATGAAATACTCCAGCTGAGGCCTCACAAGAGCAGAATAGAGGAGGGCAATCTTCTCTCTTGACCTACTGGCCACATTTCTTTTCATGTGGCTTTCTGGACTGTGAACACACGCTTCTGTCTCACACCTCCTTGGATTTGGGGCTATGTGGATGAATGGATATTCATCACTCACTAACAGGGGTGCTTACCCTCCCTCAGGTGCAGGACCTTGCACCTGGCCTTGCTGAATTTCAAGAGGTTCACATGGTTCCACTCCTCAAGCCTGTCAAGTTCTCTGGAGATGATATCCCTTCCCACAGAGTTTGGTGTCATCTTCTCCTCATATATGAGGATTTCTCTGCTGTTAACAACTCTGCTGGCCCTTCACTACATCATTCCCAATCCTGAAGTGTCTTTGCTGTAGTGGGGAGGGAAAAATGAGCAATGATGGCCTCCAAAGCAAACTCACAGGTGGCAAATACCAAAGAGTTATCACTTCCTTCAATTAATACAGCTTATTCCTTCTGGTTAATACAGCTTAGTGTGGAGCTGTAAACTAAAGGTTATTCCATCCCAGGTGCAGGAGTCTCTGTTTCTCCATGCTGACCTTCATGAGATTTCTGTAAAGCCAATTATCCAACCTGTTGAGGTGCTCTACTTTTCCCCCATCCACAGCTTCACTCAAACCTATTGTCCCCCTTGAAATTTCCGAGGGTGGATTTCCTCCTGTCATCCTGCTGATCAATAACTATATTAGACAGTATCTGTCTCAGTATTGACACCTCAGTGCTAAAAGAGCCTTGCTGGTTGAAATGCAAACTACCGATAACTACTCTGGTGGATTTTATTCACTTTTTATTTTCATTTCTTATTCATGTAACCACAGACTCCTGCAGGTGGTTTTTTTAATATACAAAAAGCTAGACGTTTATAATAAATATAGGTGACATGACAATTTTTTGGAGACAATGAATCCAAACACTATATAATTTTGTCTCAGGATTTTGACATGCAAGTATCCAAATTATGGATAAAACCCTTTGTGTACAACATTGTGTCTGAGCTGATAATAAAAGAAAGCCAATTTAATGGCATCAAGAAACATTCTAATTTTCCTGGAAAAATGTGACTAATTTATCATTAAAAAAGTAGAAAATTATCATAATACTATTCCAAAATATATCAGAATGGTTTCTAAATTCTTTGTCAGTTGTTCTATCTACAACAATGAAAAAATTACATTAAACATTTTCGCCATGATGTAATCACAAATAAGCCAGTTGTTGATGATTATTGCCAGTTTAGCCTATCATGGCTCTTATTTTATGTTTAAAATGTGCTCTATGAATTTCAGACTTTTTAATGACCTAAAAGTAGGATGGACTAGAGTTGCCAAATTAGGCCAGCTGAGAGAATGGTAATTTTCCTTTCTCTTTTTGGTGGCATAGGGATCTTTTCCAAGGAAGATTTAAATAACCCTAAATATGCAATTTTCTGGATCAAAAAAAGTTTGTAGTAGTATCTCAGAAGATTTTTCTTGAACTGAGATGCAGTAACATAGAAAAAAATCAAATAATGTAAGTATTGATTCTTGGTGATGGATTGCAACTGTCTGGTCAGAGCGAAGGAGAGGAAAGAAATTTGTATATACTCTTGTCCCATGGTATGTGAGCCACAAGAAAAGTCACTTCAGTACTTAATCCTAAAAACTTACTTCAGTACTTAATCTTTCTCCTAACTGAGCAAGTTCTCCGGGCTCTCACAACTCAGAAAAAGGATGGAGAAGCAGAATGATTTGCCCTATCAAGTGCAGAAGAGAAATCCCATTTCTTTAAGATGTGAGATGTTTTAGTATATATGTAAATTAGTGTAAAAGTTGAAAGTATGTGAAGATATAATTATTCAAAGGGAAAAAAGATGCTTCCTAGCAGACCCTTAAACAGTGATATCTTTTCCCAGGATTATGTCCTGGGTGTTCATTTGCATCCTAAATCTTCGTGGATATAATCTTGTAGCTCTCTTTAGATTGCAATATTTATACACAAAACTTGTCTCATTTAAATTAGGACTTCCTTTCCAAGAAAGTTCTTCTTGACATGAAGGAGAGTTACAGAATTAAACTCAAAGAGATTCCAAAGCATTCAGGATATTGGATTGTGTGCAGGGATAACGGGATGAAATTTTGCGTTAAACAGGATCACAGGCTGGATGACCTAGTGGTCCCTTCTGGCCATAAAAGCAATGAATCTATGAGAAAAGCACTCTGAGATCATTCGATGAAAAGCACAGTGAAATTGGCAAGTGTTTTTTTGATGTTCCCATTACAAATGCCCTGAGCAATCTATCCCTGTCTTGTTCTCACCACCTCCTCTGTCATTATGCTCCAGAAGAACTCACACTCCCTCAGAGTCATTGCTGCTAAAACCATTTTGATAGCTGGCTCCACTCAGTCTCATGCTAAATCCAGTGTTTAAGGCTATGGGAGTGCTGATTTCTTAAATGAAGACACATTTCTCCAAGGCATTTTGCACTCTCTTGTTCCTTCGGATTGCTCAGCTAAAGGCTTTTTCAGGACTTTATCAGTCATTAATAATTGTGATGATTCATGATTTATTCATAACCATTTATACATTTGCCATATGCTGCCTGCACAGGCAAACTGTTTTTATGAAGCACACAAATGTGGCACAGTGCTTCTTACAATTCATATCCAGTAAGTAGATGATAGAAAAAAGATTAGCAAAATGCAAAAATATAATAGAATATCCTGCAAAGAGTTCAGTTTGGAGCTTTTGAATTAAAAGTTGTGGAGTAACTGTCTTTAGCAGTATCAAAACTAAAATAAACAGGAGAACAACATGAAAGGTCAAGTTTAGCACCAAACCCAGCACCTTATTTTGTTTCTATTCTGTCCTCTGTAATGATAATTACAGAGAGTAAATCCACTCATCTGGTAAGGTACAAATCAGAACAAATAAAGATGGTAGTATCTGCAGTATCATTTCTGTTGTTCTTTTCTGGCTTTCATATTAAATTTAAGCATTCTTTTGCAGTAAAACACTGTAATAATTGCTTGGACTGAGGGAGAAAGATCTGACACGCAAATTCTTCAAAATGCTGAACAGTAGAAACCTGAAAAGATAATGATGTAACCTGATGTTATTCCTTGATTTTAAAGAAGAGTCTTTTTATGATGATGTCAGTAACCAAAAAGTCATCTCTCACAGGCCCACAATGACACCTTCTGTGGTATGCTGCTCTCCAGATGAAACACCTGGCTTTTATGAGAGGGTAATTATTTAACATAAATAATATATTCCTGGTTTTGAATGAACAAGTTCATTAGTGGTGAGGTGTACCCTGTGGGGGAAATGATCAGTGAAGTCCAGTGCAGAGTCCCAAGGCAGAGGGACCAGCTCTGCTCTGTCTCACTCCTCTGCTCATCCCACTTTCTCTTGCATTTATTTGAAGCTTTTGGAACAGAAACTATAAATTTTTACTAACTGCCTGTAATTACCTACTATTGTCATTCGGTAGGATGGTCTAAAATACATTCAGGTCCTTGTCATGCTACAGAATGCTACAAAGTACAGCCGAGACTCTAAGATATGTTGTTCCCCCATGTCAGGATCAATGTTACCTATTCCATACCTCCATTTTGGCTGCCCACCTGTTTCTTGACGACCTCTACTAACTTTACAAAAATCAGAGACAATCTCTTACTTTGTTTCACTTCCTTTATCATTAGAATATTTTTCCTGGTGTGTAAAATAAATATAACTTGTTAAAATGTTTTTTTTTTATTTTTCTTCCTACCACAAAGTCAAATAAGTGATATTTACAGAAATCTTTGACATTCCTAAGGGCATTCAAGCACTCTTCCTTCATAAAGCTTGAGAATCCTGCATGTCAGTGGAGGCACCTACCAAATGCAGAGGCCTTTCATTAAGGAACTCATAGGAAGAACACCTCTTAGACCTTGAATTTCCACTGCTACCTTTTACTTGAACTGAAGTCAGATGATAGTTTTGAAATTTGGAAACTCAGGTCTTCTGTATGAGAGAACTCTGGACAGAAGTTTTGAAACCATCTTTGAATCTTCATTGCTTCCTTGAAGAGCAGGGTCCAGTCTGACTCACAGTCTGACAACTTCCTGAATTTCATGTAGTTTTATAGAGAACAAGTCTAATACAATTTTACACTTCTTATCTGAGAAATAAGCAGACTCAAAGAGCCTCAGACTGAACAAGACAAGTATGCAGTCACCCTATTTGCTGCTGCCTGGCATCTTTAAAAAATATATATAACATGAGGCAATGTTGATCAGATGTTATGGTTTAGCCTCAGTCAAAGACCAAAATCTCAAGCTATAGTTTTATAGAAGTGCAATGACATTACACTTTACTTCACTTAAATGCCTGTACAATCACATTTCAGTGAATTCCAGACACAAAGATTTACAAATCTTTTACACAAAATTTCCTTTGAAGGACCAAAGTTATTAAAAGGCCTAGCCCCTTTTCTGTTTCCTGTGGTATATAAAAGGAATTATTATGACTAGTTAAATACATAACAAATAGCAAGAATAATCTGTTAGGGGGAAAGTTAAAAAGAATAATTGAAATGTGCAATTTCAACTCATCAGAAATAGATCATATGCATGTGGGTGGAAAAATGTTATTTCATTATTCATTTGTGGTACATGCATAATCATTTCACAAATTCGAACTGATCTTCATTTATCATCCATAAGATAGTGTATTTCTACGTCTTGGTTTGCATATACAGGAGAACAGTTTATTTAGAATATTTATTTTGCAATATAATTTTGCACTCTGGGAGTTATACATTAGTTTTAATCTGTTTTAACAACAGTAATGCCAAGTGAGTGAAAATAGAGAAGATATTTGAGCACTAATTGGGCTTCTTGTTAAGTTATGACTTGATAGTTTTTAAGAACTTGGCTGCAATGAATTTGCAGGCATTGCTGCCTGTTCCTGTCCATGCTAATCAGTACCCTGTAGCACAGTGGGTCTTACATTTAATGGAGCAGCACGGAGCTCTTGCCAGCATTCAAGCAATTGATTCCATAGAAGGGGCACAATATAAATCAAGTGCAGAGCAAAACTGCTGTGTTCTACAAGCTCGGAATGAGAGCACCCTTTGTCATATCCAAGGCACTCAAAGACTCTCCTGCTGTGCTTATGTTGATTGTACTTCCTTTATCTTCTGCTTGGTTTTGTTTTTCTCTCCTTTTTTATTTTTTTTTTTCACTGTCTTTAGGGTTTTAATGTGGGCTCTGACCAATCAAAGTTGACTTCCATTTTCTTCCTTCAAAAGCTTGAGAAGATGAGGAATGGGGATCTTTTCCACCCGATTGCTTCTTGTAATTTTTCCTTCCTTATAAACACAACAACAGTAATCTAGTTATTACCAAAGGAACTTAATATTTGACATCACTCAAATTGCAAAACTCCTTAAATTCTTTTTGTCTCAATGTGTACATCAGATTTGTACACAATGCATTACTGAAAAACTGTCAGTAACCCAGATATATAATTAAGAATAAAATGTTATACAGCTGAGGATAAAGTGTCCCAAAAGAGTGTCTATCAGAGTTCTTGTATTCAATATATTTTATCAATGACCTGCACGCAAACTATAAAATTATAAACGATGAAATATAAGGGCAACAGAAAAGAAACGAAGACTAGTAAAGAATACCTCAGCAATATAATTTTATGCTACTCAGAATCCCATTCTTCTGAGGGGAGTCAAATGTAGCATGATATACCTGGGAAACAAAGGGGTTTTAGACCATTCCTACAGAAGGTATTCTAGAAAGCAATAGCCTTGAGAACTACAGAGGTTGTCACATACAGAAAAATACAATGAATTTAAACACTAGTAAACTACTATAGTTAAAAGTAAAATTTTATGGCGATAAATAGTTTACTTTTGGTTATAACACTTGAGGGAAAAAGAGTGTTTATTTCCAGCATTCATGTTTCACTGCCAATACTGGAAAGCTTTGGTGGTTCAGAAGAAAACTGCAGGAATAAAGTATGGTCTGAAATAAAAAGCTTAAAAGGCTACATCAACAGTGTATCCCAGAAAAGTTTACAAGGTGACATAATCACAATCCATAATAACCACATGGGACAAAGAGAACAAAGTCATAACAGGAGGCAATGGCCAAGGAATGACATTTATTAACAAAGAGAGAAATAGTAGAAGCATTTCCTGCAGGAATTATTTTCTCTTTTTTGTTTTTTTTTATTTTTGTTCTTTTTTGTTTTGTTTTGTTATTGTTATTTGGTTTTGTTTTGTTTTGTTTTTTGGTTTGGTTTTTTTTTTTTTTCTTTTTCTCCCAGAGGTTCCTGCCAGCTCTGGGAGAAAGCTGAAGCCAGAAAAAATTATATCAGAACTCACATGCATATTTTAACAGTGAAATGAATATTTGAGCTATTTGCTGGGGGAAATCCTGAATCTTCCTGGGGAAAATTTTTTGCTGGGGAGAACTCTAGTGTGATTAAGCCTATGTAATTTAAGCATTGACATCTACATTTGAGCTCTCTTTTTTATCTAGAAACTCTTCGTATTCGTGATTCACCTTCTATGGTTTAGAAATCTGCCCTGTGCATTACACTCTTGCAGTGACTACTCAAGTGATCTTATGTGTGTCTTAGAGTCATAGACATCAACTGTAAGACAAATGACTCATCACTTCTGTATCTTTAAATTAAGTCAGTTGATTGGAAGATCTGGTCTTGATAAAAACAATTATTGGAGAAAATGATGGGATTTGTGATATTCAGGACACCAAATCAGAGTTGTCTCATGTGCACTTAGAAGATATGAATGTAAGAACTCCTTAAGGATCTTACCTGCTTGTCATTCTCTAAATGAAGAATGATCCAGATATTATGTTTGTTTCATGCTTCTTTTTTCTTTGTCATCAATGGCAAAGCTACATCTCTCTTCTAGATCTGTCTATATGTGTTTGCAGACATTCTATACAGGATTTTTTTTTTTTTTTAAGTGAGGTGAACAGAGAGAAAAAAAAATCTTTTCCTGCTGAGGTTTCTTAGAAAACAAGAAAAAATGTAATACCATATTTCCAACATTTTAACCTTAGCCTGTATCACTGGAAATAGATAAAAAAATTGTAATTTTTTTTTCTCAGGGCTGATACTGAAAAAGAAAATTGCCAGTTTGTGAGTTATGAATCTGTAGATCGGGCCAAATCTGTCTTGTATTCACACGAATGGAACTTAATTGAAATCAGTGAATTTGCACTAATGCAACTGTGAGCAGAAATTGACCTCTTGTGCCTACTGGAACACAGCCCAAAAGCCACTTGACTTACTTATGCTTAAGCCTTGCTTTGCATGAATGTCTACTGTTTTACTAGCACTAAGTTATGTAATATTCATGGTTTAATGGTGCATATTCTACTAATAGACTGGGTAGATGCCAGCAGACTACATCCAAGCAGTACTACACATTTGCTTTGTTGACCTCTGTACTCATTCAATCACATGAAGTAGTTACAGCTGGGACTCCAGCAAGGAATTCCAACTTCCAAAATGTTCCCACTGCCACTATGCAAATGCTACCAAAGAGCCTCTGTTGTAATTAGCCTAGATTTCCTTACAATATCTAGTTACAAAGGAGTACCATGAATATTCATGGCCAATTCATTTGAATTAAGAACATTCATGAATAAATCATTTGGCTGAGAACAGGGTACCGTATGTTGCATTTCATGGCTCCTGTGATTTATTCCATAGTGCTACAATTTGTAATATTAGCAGCTATCATAAAGTTTATTTTTCAAGCCTTCATTTCCAGCTGTGACCATGGCACTCTGGGGATCAGATAAGCCTTTTCTTATACCCCTGTAAGGTCAGATCCCAGCCTAGACACATAATGCAGATTTACTGCTCTTCTACTACACATTCTCATTAGTGCTTCTGTAAGGTGCCTTTGTTCTCTGGGTGTATGACACCAACCTCAGACAAAGGGGGAATTCAGCACAGTTTCTGGGCTGACATTGAGAAGGGAGACACAATGCTAGAGCAGAGAGGGGAGCAGAGTGCCCGGAGACGTTGTGCAGTCTGCAGTCTCCATCCCTGGGGGTTTTCCAAGGTGGTTAAAGCCTTGAGCAACACCAGAATGGATGTGATGTTAATGCTGAAAGCTGTGAGCTAAGTGCTTTTAATGTGGCCAGCAGTAAGGAAACAAAGTTGCTTATATTAATGAAATTTATCATATCTCTATTTTCCTCTGTCATAAGAGAAGTCAAACAGTATCTGTACAGTTTATTGTTGTAATACCATCCTCTAGAGAGTGATGCCTTAAATGGCT
>VZRF01015226.1:742300-780524 GCA_013396875.1 Vireo altiloquus | reverse complement strand
TGCCCAGAGTGTGGCACAGCTCACTCTGGACCACAAGCCTGAGCCCTTCCTGGATGCCACTGTGCCAGCAGAAGTAGGAAGGCACACATGGACCCAGGCCTGCCTTGTGTTGGAGCTGAGCCACTTCATCCAAGTTCCTGCACTCAGGGAACAGAAGTGCTCTCAGGTCTACTCAGTCAGTCCTAATGTATGAAAAGCTGAGAACCAGGGATGAAGAAATGTATAAGATATGTGGACAGTGAATGTGGCTCATGGTAAATAATTCATAGTAAGAGTTTGGAAAGGAAGACAAACTCAGCAAAGGAGAGGGAGTAATTTACTGCATTTGCTTTTTATATCTCAATCTCAAAGAACAGGGAAAGAAGAACCACAACTTATCACAGATGTATCTCGTATAAGCCAGAAACTGCATTCTTGGGGCAAGCTAAGAACCAGGAAATAAATTCTGAAGAAAAATAATAAGGAGAGCAAAGGGTCTATCTCAAAAGAAAAACTCTCTGGCAAGAAAGCTGGGGTAAAAAAAAGAGTGAACTGGTAGCCCATTTATTAGTTTGACTCCAAATGACAGAATATAGGAAGCAAAGTGACATGAAATTGGCTTTTTGGTCCCCATGGCTAAATACAGCCCCAAACTCTGTTCTGCAAACCAGCTCCCAGGAAGCAGCATTTTTTAAGATAGCCCCCAAGCTTCCACAGAGATTCCACAGGGAAAATCTGAATGACAGCCAAATTGAGATTGGTATGAGGGACACTTGTCTTCTTATTTTTGTACTTGTCTTCTGTATTTTCAATATAATAAGTAAAATGTAGCTTTCCTCTAGCAGACAATATATTTCCTTCTCTAGCTGATGTGGTGTTAAGTGCTGTTGAGCTCTGGCCAACATTAAACCACCAGATCTTTTTCCTACAGGCATAACAAATTCATACCTAGTTTTCTACAATCCCAATAGTTTGGGAACCCCTGGGTCTGTAGTGTGCAATCATTTTTTCATTTGCTTTCTTGCCCTCATGACAGAAATGTCATTTTGCTGACAATGGGTATAAGAATTGAACGTAACTGAATGATACATTAGCTTTCTGATCTCCCTCTCTTTATCTCGACCCATGAGCTTTTTTATTGTGGTTTCTCCCCCTGAGCAGTTGAGGAGGGCAGAAAGGCTGAGTGGGTGCCAGGCAGCTGGCCAAGGCCAGCCCATTAGGCTGCAAGCACTTCAGTGCAGCAGTGGATTGACCCAGATATAAGGAACCTCTTCTGCAAGTAGAAGAGAGGTGCATCCCCTCATAAAGCTACAGATGCCTGATGCTTTCCATCCGTGTTTGGTACTGAACTCCCCAGAGGATACACAAAGAGAAGATAGGTAGAAACATATCCTGTATTCCTCTCTCTTACTTTACTCCCCTGATAGAAGCATGGGCAGGTATATGTGCGATGGATTGGAGACCAGAGCTCACTGAGGAAGAGGAGCCCTCTGCAGTCCCCAGGCCCAAGACAAGCTGGACTCTTCACAGCCTCAAAAAAACCCCACAGTTAAATGTAAGTGGACCTGATTCCTTGTAGAAAAGTCCCTAAAGACACTCAAACTACTAAATTTGTTAGGTTTTTTTCTGGTTTCTTCAAAGAGCCTTGGATCTTGTCTCCCACGTAGACTTGGAGTTTGGTTCTTGACATCAGGTACTTCAATTGTACACTACAACTTGCAATAGAGAAATGTTGAAAGAATATTTATAGCTGTATATTCTTGGCATGATGTGTGAGACTCCTGTAGAAATAAAAATTAGCCAAGAGAAGGCAGGGAGAGATTTTAAGTACTGGAACTCTGTAGGCATCCAACCTTTCCAAGCTTTTTTTCCATGAAAGCAGTATATAATAATCTCACCTGTTTGAAGAGACTTGACAAAGAAAGGTCCTGAAATGAAATAAACTTGATTTAATCTATATACACATAATGTACATCTCTTCCAAGAACTGAGAGGAAGTTGTGACTAAAAGCCATATCCTTGGAAGAAAACATAATATATTGTTGTCCTCTCAAAGACTCTCCGTGAGATGAGTAAACACCTAAAAATCTATAGGGTAAATCTGTCATCTTCCCTCCAGGAATGAAAGAAAAAAATGTCCAACATAGTTCAGGATGGCGAAGCTATTTATCTGAAAAATTCTACAATACGCTCTAAACGTCTCTTTGTGAGGGAAAAGAACAAAGATTCCAACTCTAGAATCAGAAATGGGTAAAGTTTTAAAATTATCCCTTCAAGAAGGAGATTAAGAGGTAAGACATGCAGTTAACTCAGCGGATGTGATGCTCCAATGTACTGAAATGATTCTGTACAAGGAGACTCTCCACCACACGTAGATCAGAGTTTCATGCTGCCCTCTGGACAGTGTTCTAGCAGCTTTTTGGGACAGAAATACCTACACTGGGACAGAATAAGATTTCCCTCACTTCCGCTAACTAGAAGAACAATACACAGTATCAACGATAAAATTATCTCACTACTAGCAATGGTTTTAATAAAAAAACATTGAAACAGACCATGCCAAAAAGGATTCCAATACCTACATCTACTTATTCCCTCAAAAGAATCCTGTTAGTATGATGTATTATTTCCATCTTTATGCTGTTAAAATGCTTGAGATATGCATCATTGTTGTCCCAACCTAATTTATTTTCCTATCACATATGCAATAAGAAGACAAAATGTCTTAAAATCTATATCTCAGATGCATTAACTGAAAATGTATTCACTATCAGTTTTCTTTCCTACACTATCCTTTGCTATTTTCCCATTTTATTTAGTGTGAACTAGATAAAAGCTCTGGATATGCCAGTTAAGTAAGATTGACAGAGAGCTGGGACTCCCAAGTCAATTCTGATGGTTCTTTCACAATGAATTGTTCCTCTTCAGCTTGTCCAGACTGTTCCCCAGCACTTTGAAGCCCATTTGAAGCCAGCCCTTAAGCAGAACACCTGCCTCAGTTATGACATTTCTTCTTCAAAGACCACACTTTCAGCCTTTGTAGGGAACAGAAACCATTAGCTAGATGTGGCTCTGCCAGACTCTTGAGTAATAAGAATTTTAAAAAGGAATTTCTAGTCGATACAATTTGCTAGATTCTACCATTTGCTTAATATATGAGCTTGCTTTCTTTCTTTCCTTTGGGCCAGTTGCTCTGATAGTTCAAAAAGCTAACCCTTTCTTTGACTAAAGAGAAATTATGTGCAGAAGAAAAGAGTTATCATAAGAAGAGGTTATCATAAACAACCACCTAAAATGCTGGGGAGCAGCATCAGCCTGTTGCTCACAGGAAAAGATTTAGTCCCAGTGCATCCTGATGAACCTACTTACAATATGAAATACTTTTAAACTCTTTTTATGCTACTTAAAAAGAGTAAAATTAAAGGCTGATTAAGGGCAAGTGGACTTGATTTTATCACCTACTGTTGCTGCTCACACACCTGCAACATTATTCTTTATAAACATTAATTTAGGTGTATTGTAATAAATATTGTCAATTTTATATTTAAACTCCTATATGCATGTGGATATCTTATTAATTACTCCACCCTCTTTCCATGGCACTGTGCTATGGCTACAAGCACATGTAAGGAAACACCTGAGGTCTCTGCTGACTGGAACTCCTTCTCGCATGGGGCTGCCTTGTCAGTCTGAAGGGACATGGGACATAACCAGGTAACTCCAACCCAGTGACAGTTTCAGAGTAATTTACATGTTGTTATTCAAGTTTCATTTAAAGTGCTTTTATCAACAGCTCTTTTGTAGATTTTTCAGTAACTGGGGCTTATCAGCTGGAAGTACAAAATGTTATCTGTGGCTTTATACTCCAGTATCATTCCTTCTCTTTTCCACTAGCCATTATTTCAACCAAAAAAGTAGGCAGCAACCTTGGTCCTGTCAGTTGAACTGGGAATGAGATACAAAAACTGCCATAAAGGAAAAGGAACATTTTTAAGAAGGTAATGGACACGAGAGGGTATGTGTCTGTGCAGGCAGCCACATTAAAAAATGAGCATCTTTTAAATCCCCTGCAATCTGCACTCAACTTCAGTCCACATTCTATTTCTGCTCACAGATCAAACTTACTGTTTCAACCACCTTCTCCACTCTACTCCAATACTTCCATAAGGCTCTTATGGCCACTTTTGGCATGCTTTTAGGATGAAAGAGATGAATTAAAAACCAAAAGAGATTTGCCTTTGATGTTTGCAGACACTGTTTCACATGACCTCTCCCAGAATCCTTCACAAAACCGCAACTGGAAATAAGGGCATAAGAACTGGAAAAAGATCAAAAACCAAAAAAAACCCCAAAACATTCACAATTCAAACTCTGAGGATGTAATCAGTGAGCTCTTATGAGATCTAATCAGGCTTTTCAGCAAGTTCTAACTGGACCATCACCTAGGTCAAGATATTCAAAAGCTGTCACAGTACTCAGCATCACCTGTACAAGTGAATTCTCAAACATTCTCAAACAAGCTCATCAGTTTTATCAAGGCATTGTGTTTCCAGAATAAAACCAGAAAGCCAGTGTGGTCTCATATCATGAATTCTTGGTGATGATATCAGCGTTCTGCCACAAACATTTGGGTTGCATTCATATGAAGTGTGGGGAGCTTGGCTGGCATCAAAATAATTCAGAAATCTTGCCCCACCCCAAAGAACAAAACTTTACAGCATTTAACTATTTTAAGAAAATTACTGAGGAATGGGAACATGGAGAAAAACATCCTGAGGGCATTTGAACCTCACTTATTGGCAAGATCCTTCTGCCTGTAGAGAAAAAGGCATGAATTAACTTTTTTCCTAGCGACCTTCTCAATTCCAGAGGAAGCTAAATGTACAGTCAGCCTAATATGCTGAACCAGCAATTGTATGCCATGCTCTAAAAATACCAAGCTAAGAGAAATATTGTCTTCTCTACTCTGCACCTCCAGTAGCATGTATGATATTAAGACATTAGGTATCAGAAAAGAAAGGAACAACATGATTAAGCTGTAAGCTTGCAGAATAGGCAGTGTTGTTCAATTGTGTCTTGTGATACATAATTAAATAATTAGGATAAGTAATCATTGAAGAGTCTGCATTCTAGAAAGACAAATCAAGAATATTTTGAAGCAAAACAAGAGGTTTATGGAGCTTGATTCCTCCAAAGGGGTAAATCTCTTCCTGAACTGCAATCCAAAGAAAACAGATTGATGCAAAGTATTGATGACACCAATAAGAAATGTGTCACCTGAGTTTGGACGTTCAGATTAAGTGAAGAGAAAAAACACACAGCTTTGTGAAATTTCATATACGTCAGTTCCCAACTGACCAAGCTGGTGTCTTCACTGGCTGTAACACCTACTGCAGTTTGGGATGCAAGCTATGGCCTGCAGAATCAGGAGAGGGATAAGGCTTTCTCTCCTACATAAGCAGCATCCAATGTTATCACTGATTATACTCAGGTAATCTGAATTTTAGTCTGTATTTAAAAAAAAAAAAAAAAAAAAAAAGCTTAACAGGTTTATGTAGAGATGTCTTTCGAGCATTCCCAAAGAAGCAAAAATGAAATCTCAAGACCAACATAACAAAAGCTTTTTCTTTCATGTTTTTCAGAATTGTTGAGAAGTAGCCGTGCCATTGCTCCCCACTGCTTATGTTTGTCACAGCATACACCATGTGATATCCAGATAACAAGCAAAGCCCATCACCAGTGTGAATCAACAAAACCAAAACCCTGCACTTATCATCGTGAATGCAAGCAACCTTGGACCAAGAGCATCACCTCATGCTGTTGTCATCCTCCTCTCCTAAAGGCAGTACATGTGAGAGCCACAGGAACTGCCTTATGGAAAACTAACAGAGAATTAAAATAAAGGGACTACATTTAAAAATAGACAGACAGAATGGAGCTTTCCGAGTGGAGCAATCAGAATGATCTTCACACAGACCCACGGCACCTAATGTGAACAACCACGAGAATAAAACCACCAATAGCAAACAGACTTTTTTAAAAATCAGGTAAATAATTTGATGTCTGATATTAAAATATAGGCTATTAGTTTGATGAAGGCTGTGTAAAAAGTTAACTGAAAAAGCTAATTCATATTCTGACAAAAATATTAAACAGTTTTTTTTCCTTTTTGTCTTCTTTACATAAGACAATTGTAACATGGGCAAAATAGTGATGTAAAAAGAAAGCACTATCTTGACTCTAGTTTTGACTACAAAAATCAAATTATTTTATAGAATTCTGATAGCAAAAAAAAATTAATTAAGAGTTCAAATCAACCACAGTGGAAATATCTTGTTTACTTCCTTTAGGAGTATACAATTTCATTAAAGATTTATAAAAAATTATACAGTAACTGTTCATTTCAACCTCAAAGTTGAAAAATGTAATGATTTATCAATTTGCAAAATATATCAATTTTGTGTTAGTCAGTTGGCAGCAACTACTGAAGATACAAGTTGTCAGTAACTTTCCCTAATGAAACAAGATATCCTGAGTATTATCCCAGGTTTTGACTGTTCAGTAGATGGCATTTTAAATGTCATGGCATTCTAATCTACCATAGATTCAGATGTTTCATGTGAGAACCAAAACTAACAAAATTAATGGAGTGATTAACAACTCATTCAACTGCTGAGAAACAAAATATAGAAACTATTGCTGTCTTGATAAGCAGTCAAGCTTCTAGTTGCTAAAAAAATTCTTAAACTACTTGACAGTGTAACATAGAACAAAACAGGTCATGGAGAATGCCCTATCAAGCTGGGAAAGAAGCCATAAATAATCAGTGTCTTCCATCACCTAGAATTTCCAAAGGTGTTTAAACCCATAGTTCACACTACCTCTAAACACAGTTCATATTAAAATGTCATTTATTTGAAAGGGAATATCCACCATTGAAAAGTTCTTGTCCCAGTTATCTCTCCTCAAAGGTGCTGGAGTCATGGACAATCCCGTCTACTGCACTCCCTTCTGGATCAAACATGCTTCTTCATCAGCAGAAAAAATATTTCTTTCCCTCATGGTACACATTCTTGTCAATTATCAAGCACACTTTAATGCTGTCACTTCTTGTTGCTCCTGCAAGATGCCATTATTTTTCCTGGTCTGTGCTGGGTAGACAGAGTCCACAGCAGCCCAGAGACATATCTCTCTCTCTATCCTCAGTCCTTGATAACTCACACCTATCTGCCCTGAGTCATGAACACCTTGAACAGCTGCCCTATTAGACTCCCACATCCTGACCAGCATCCTGGTTTTTTGCTCTGTCCAAAGCTTGCACTTCTTAATTCTGTCTTTCTTAAAGCCAGGGGATGCAGATAGCAAAGTACATCAGCATGAAGCCCCAGAGGGACTAAAACCACCTCCTGGGCTTTCTGCAGGTAATGCGTTTGCCTACGGGAATGGAGAAGGGCAAAATATGAGGGATACCCTTGCTACCTCTGCAAATTCCTTAAGAGATGCTTGCTCCAAAACAAAATTGTCCATATGTTGGAGGGGACCAATAAACCATTGTTTTCTGCATCTTTGGCTCTCTTCATGTGCCTGCCCTACAGGTAAAAAAATCCTTACTTCCTGCTGCTCAAAGAGTTCCTGAGCACCTTGTTGGTGAGGGCAAGCTCAGTCTACACAGTCCTGGGACATACTGAGGCAGAACACTACAGGGAAACATCATTCCCTTGTAGGCAGCTAGAGTGATGCAACACGGGTATATATCAATCCATGAACTTCACATATCCCAGGAAAAGCTCAGCAAAACATGCCCTGATGACTTTACTACACACAATCTGTGCAGATATGCTATATCTGCATATATATATATATATACAGATACTGAAGCATCAGTCTTCACAAGCATCAGAAGAAAACCCAGCAATCCTGGGTCAAGGAATACTACCTGGCTATACTAAGATGGAGTTCAGTCTTCTCAAACCTGAAGCACTGAGGTTCGATGAATTCAATTTCTCTTTTTTTGGTTTTTTTGGGTTTTTTTTGTTTGTTTGGCAGGATGATATGGAAGGACTCCTTACTTTCACTGCACAGAATGAATTTGATCTGTGTTCGTCAAAGAGGAGAAATGGAGGTGCAGTGGCTGGCTTATTGGTATGATCATGCATGTGGGATGCAGCATGCATCATGTTCCAGGTCAAAGCAATTAAGATGACACAGACTCTGGCAGGGATTCCTGAGTGGCCCATAGCAGCAGCTAGCCGAGATTAGCTAGCCCAGGTCTTGGAAGTGTGTAGGCTGGGGCAAGAACTTGGCTACAGTTCCAGATTCTCCTGCTGATTAAGTGTTCTGGGCCTACCAGCATGTCCAGGAAAAAAATGAGAAAAGAAAAAAATAAGTTGGCCCATTTGCAGTTAAAATTGCAAGACATTCTGACACATTTTCTAATGAGTCATTTTTAAGCTATTCTAGAGCATTCCTTCTACAAGGAAAATATTCCAGAGGAGGCCATCATCTGCTACCTTGTAGATGATAGTGGGCAGAAACCCTTCCACCAGAAAATGCAATGCAAGTTGGATTCCTGCATACGCAGCAGCACAGGCAGGTTTTCTGCTCTCTGTTTTGACCAGCCAGGATGACACTGGGCGGGAGATTACAATGATTACCACCTTTAAGTAGCAGGGAAGTAAGCAAATACTTGGCACCCAGCCCTTCTCCAGCTCCAACTTACTGTTGCTCTGCTCCTGCTCCATTGTGCTGCAGCCCTGAGCTCCTCCTGTCATCCCCCATGGTCCCTTGTTGGGGGTACCACAGCTCATGGCAAGTGACGAGCACCTTGCTGTGTGACTTCATAGCTTAGTCTTGCACCTTTCCCTGCAGCTACAGCCTAAAGACTTTTATCACCACGAATACAAAGTCTTTCTGAGCTATGAAATACTCAACAGTGAGAGTAATGTCCTCACCTGCTCTTCTTAAGCACCTTACTCCTTGTGTCCTGACCCACTGCCACCAACCCCGGTTGTAAAGAGTGCAGGGTCATGCTGTGAGCTATAACATACATTTTACTGTCTATACCCTCTGGAGAATACATAACTCCTGGAAACAGATGGAATGCCTGCAGTGGCTGTTCTGTGTATGCTCAAACCTCAGATGAAAATTAGGGATAATCTCTTAGAGCTTGAAGGAATCTGAAGTCATGCTTACAGCAGAAACACTTGGCAGTCCTCCTGAGCATCTTTCACAATACAATAGCACCTACCCTGACTCTGGAGGTTTTCCTCTTTTCCCAGATTTCACACTAGTCTGCTTGCCCACACTTTCTGCATTTGTTGTTACAGAGTCTTTGCAGAAAAGCCAGTTTCTTCTTTTTTCTACCTAGTATCTGGTCAAATGTTGAAACAGATTTTTTTCCTCAAGCCCATTTAGCCTTTTTGCACTTCTTGAAAGGAAGTTTGATGAGATGGGCCTCAAGACCCTGGGAAGGGAAAGTTACAGTGGTATTACAGGACAGAAAAAGCTATTGACTCCTGGATCACAGCAACACACATTCTCATTTGATAAGCCATCAAACATTTTATGGCAGAAGTAGCTGTAGCATTTTTAAAGCAACAATAGAGGCACAGTATGAAATGTTCCACTGCAGCTCTCAGGACCTGGCCCTGCCTGTCTGCCCTAGCAGTTAGCCCTAACCACACTGCTTTAGTTTCACAGGCCTCACAACTGTTGCAGTTGTGCAGCTACTTCGGAAGCAGCGTGCAATAAGGACTCTAAGAAAGAATCATGGTCCAATTTGGACCTAACTTGTCTCAATTATGACCTGAATTTCAGCCAGAGAAGCACATCATCATTTTTCAGTTAGTCAGCTAGTGGCTAAGTCTGCCTTCACAAAGCCTGGAGTTTCATGAGCCAAAGCAACAAGCTCTGACTAATAGCACTCACCTTAATCATTTGCTCAGGTCCAGCTTTAACAGCAAAGCTCTCCTGCTACCTAGTGTTCACAGACAAGTTGCAAACACTTGTTACTGCATGCAACGAACACTGAGGGCAGCGAAACAACATGCTTTTTCACACTAACTTGCAGAATGACAGGAGGAAATCCTTTCCTATTGATACACAAGATCATCTCTTCTGAGCAGATGATGTGGAAATGTGCCTCCAGTCATGCAAAGCAAGCCAGGAAGTCCAATCTATGTATAGATCTGGATTGCTTTCTGCACACCTGTGATTCACAGGTAATATACAATGATTATCTTATACTTCATTATGCTAGCCTGCCTTCAGTGAAGTGAAAGAAATGTCAGTAGTTAACATTTGTTAGCCTGCCAAAAATAACTGTGATACTCTGTTTAAATTCAATACCAGCTGACCATGCAGGGACCATGAAGTGTCCCTTTTCATAAGGCAGAGATAAACTCAGCATAATTCTACATTAGGGATGTCTTGCACATCCCTGAAATCCCAACTCTGGCAGTTGCACCAGCCAGCACTCCTGTGGCAGCTCAGAGCTGGCAAAAACAGTAATCTCACTGCAATTTGTTCTATATCCCTCATCTCAGCCACACCTGGGATATAATGAAAGAGCTATGTCTAGCCCATACTTATATCGTCTTTCATCACCAACAGCAACCTGCTCTGCGAGGATATATAGCTCTCCTGGTGATGATGAGATCTTGCTGTATCTCCAGCTGCTACTGAAAAAGGACAACTTACATAGGCTGTGACAGAGGCAGAATGCAGCTCTCCTGCTGTGCTGTGGGGTCACAGAAGGCATCTGGCATCTGTCTCCATTTCTCCAGGACTCTCCACAGCGCTGCCCCCGCAAGCAGACAGCAGAGCCGCAAAGGACAACTCCAACACCCACATATGCACCACACCAAGTTTCACCAAAATGCAGGGATGCACACGCTGCTGTGGGACCCACAAAAGCAGCTCGCTCTGACAAGGACGTGGGACAGTCCCAGCAGAGCACCATGTCACTTGTCACTGACAATGTACACCTGATTGCATGTGTGGCAGCAGCAAATGTCTTGTAAAGTGAATATGCCTCCTGAACTGCTTCTGCACACTGATTGCTCAAGTGGTGCAGAACCAGGTGCCAAAATCAACTGGATATGAATGCTTTGAGAACTAATTTATTTTAAACATAAGACATTATGAAGTTTAACTGCAGTACCATAGTACTGCTGCTAAAATAGAGCAGTATGTAAACATTCTTCTTTTGAATCAACATAATGGGAGAACGAATGTTTTAAGTAAGACTTAATACAGGCTTTTATTATGTAATACACCAGAAGCCCTCCAATTTGCCTGACAGTGTCTTAAATGGGTTAAAAAAATAGTTTTCAGACTGATTGTAAATCTATCTGCACTACTCTGTCTTTGACCAAGCAAAGGAAGACTGTTAGAGTGAAACAAAATAGCAAGGGATTACAGGGGCTTGCTGCAGCTGCCTGGTTTTTAAGGCACTGCCTTGAAAGTATTGCTTACAGCGCTAAATCATTTCTTTACATACCATGAATGAATACAAATCTCCAATTTTCTTTTTGTTTACCTAAGAGTAATATTCTGAATTTGAACAGCATTTCAGCTGACAACTGACATATACATTTAATGTCAATGGGGAATAAGACGTTTCTGGCATTCATCATTTCAGGCAGGCTAACCTAAAGGAGAAAGTTAGCAAACTTGGAAAAGAAGGATACAAGTGGTTCAAAAATAAACTTCAGAATTCATGTCTAATTTTCAACCTGACAATCAGCAATAATGGTCCAGAACATCCTGTGAGCTAACACCAGTGATACAATAATTCTTAGGTGCTTGGAAAGCTTTTGAATGTTATGATTCTATACAGCTCTAGGCTGAACTCAAGAAAATCCCTTCCAATCTCACATTCATGAGGCTGTCACATCCTACCCACACCTATGCAATATTGAACAGTAAAGACACCACATTTCCAAAAAGTTGTGAGTCTGTATTTTCTTAAAGGTGGGCAATTACAATTTGAGGCTGTTTATAAAAATATTGCTGAGATCCATCAGGTGGCACATAGTCCTGAGGTCGGTTTGGGACCTCCAGCCCCTCCCTGTGCCAATAGCTTTTACCCTCCCACTGGATATCTGCGAACTCCACTTGTTTGGCCACCTCTGCAGCACCCCAATTCCCACCACTGATGGTCCCCTTCACTTCCCATGTTACTGCCATGCTGAACACATGGCCCACCTCTCCACAGGCCGGGCTGGGACATCACTGCCACTGCTCCTTCCCTCAGGATACCTCACAGGATGTGTAGGAGCTATTTTCAGCTTCTTCCCCCACCTCAACCATTATCTCAAGGCAGAAAACAGCAGCACAGCTGGACCCCATGGCAGGATTTGGCCAAGGCAGAGCAACACCCCAGTCTGCATGGTCACCTCCCACTTGGGGGCTAAACACTGGCTGTGACAACAGGTTCATGTCACATTTCTGTTACCCAGAAGACCATTTTCCTTCCATAATCTTTTGCCCAACACATTTTATTGCCAATAGCAGCAAAGCAGTATCTGTTCACACAAAATACAGGTACTGCTAAACTGAAAAAAAACCTCTCAACTCCTCAGATCTCAAAGTAATTAGTATGTAGACATGAAAATTCTTAATAACACGTTAACTATTGTTGGAAAGATAATTTGTGGGAGTTCTTGAGAACACTGGTTGGCATTGTTGAAAAGACAAAAAAATTTAAAGCTTTTCTTTGCACACCATCCAATTTTTTATGCAATAAATCAGCTAGAAGTAGAGCCAAAGTGAAAAATTTCTGCCATTTTATGCACCATGGAAACAAGAAACCTGTCAATCTGCAATTACCTATTCTACATTCAAGATCAATTTCTGCTGTGGGAGTATGGCCAACAGGATCAGATCTACAACCTATGTTTATCATAGGAGATGGACATAATTTATTGTTTCTCTCTCAAATAAGTACAAATATTAAAACATAAATCAGATTGATGTCAGGGTACATGTTAAACTGCATTACAGTCTAATAAAGGCAATAAACTTTTCTCCTCATGTAATTTCTTACAGCAATGTCAACAAGAGGATATAAAAATATTCAAAGTGTTCATCTATAAATTCCACTTTGATAAAACTGTACATTGATATCCTAAGTGATCTCATATATTCAGATTTTTGTATAGAACTGAAATATTGCTTGCTTGAGTCCTATGAAAGCTACTTATTTTTAACAGCTCATACTAATTTTGTTTTTTTTTACCCATAGATTAAACACTGTCACTTTTTAAATTAATTTGTCTGATGGACTACTTTAGCCTGAAAGTTTATTGTGTTTAATTCATAACTTTTGTACCTTTCAAATGCTGATTGTAATTTGTGAAATTCTCAAAAATACATTTTAAAATCTTCAGTATAGCAAGACCTCTAAAAGAACTCACGTGTTCTGGCATCACGTGCATCATGTTATCCCTTTCAGCAGGATTCCCTCAAAGTCTTGCACAGCTTAAGTGCTTTTCTGTGTCAGCTTTGAAACTCTCATGTTAATTAAGTGTGCTCCAAGCAGAATTAATGGTTATGACTGCCTACAGTGCTCACAGCAGCTACAAGGCTCTCTCAGCTTTGACTCAAAACTTCATTAAAACGGAATGAGCAGAGAGCACATTTTTAGTATCTCTAGCAATACGAAAGGCAGACAAAGCCAGGTGAGGTGATGTGGACAGTGAAGGTTTAGAACTTCCAACTACTTCCAGGCACAAGAAGATTCAGCAGCACAGGTGATATAGGTGTAAATCTGCTTCTTTGCAAAAAGGTAGTAGTTGAATGTGTAATTAGTTCTCACCAAATGTTATCTCCAGTATCTCTGATTTCACCAGCATGCCAGGCAGCAAACCGGGGCAGGCAAAGAGCAGACATATATGTATGACTGAACACACTGTTATTGTATTTACATACTAAAATAGGAGTGAAAACTCTTTCCCAAAATCCACATGACAGTGTGTCTTCATCCGTGGCGTGAAGAGGTTTTGTGAGGTCTGATTACAAATTGCTACCCAGAGCAACTACTAATCATTTACCAGAGAAAACCATCGTTGCAGAACAGTTACTCTTCATAGGTCTTCACAGCAGAATCAAGCAACTTTGTGAAGACATCTGTTATCCACAACCAGTTATTTGGTTCCATAGAGGCACAAGTCGGTGATGCAGGAGCTCAGACTATTCAATATACTTCCCTTTGGATTAAAATTCATGACTTATTAATTGCGTTTTAAATGTGCACTATCTGGCACAAAGAATATGGTCTTTGAAAAACTCTAATACTGTTCAATTACATAACATTTCCATAATGATACAGGAACACTGAGCGTTTTCTCCTTTATGTACTTTCTTGTGATTTCTTAAATCCCATATGGAGAAGAATATGTCTTCAGTCGAGTTCTATTTGAGGAACTACCAGTCTGACATTTTGCTTTCAGGTTCTAGCAACATCAGTATTAAGATCAGAGGTATTAAAACTTAGAAAATCTGACATGTTATGTCAAATTACAAAGACAGTATCTGAGAGCAAATGGAAGAACAGACAGACTGAATTAAGTAGCAGAAAAGGGGAAAGAAACAGAATGATAGGAGGGAAGATAGGGACAAATGCACAGAAGTGAAAGAATAAACAAATATTCTAGCATAATCAGATGGATGTGAAGAAAAAACATTAAACATTGTTGAAAGCAAAAATGTAGGGATATAAATTCAGACATAAAACATGTAGGTACATATAGTATGGGCATGGTCCCCTTAACACGCACATACAAGATTTTATTCACAACATTTGCATAAGCTAGAGGGTAATATCCATGTAAGTAACGTACAAGAGGAAGCAGGATTTGGCCTTTCACTGTTTTTCCTTGTGTACACCATATATACATGTAAAACATTTAAGCAAGCATTTCAACTTTGAAGAAGGCAGAACTTGAAAATAATAGGACCTAAGGGAAACCTTTCCAGGAAAGCTGGTGGAATTGCAGCTCTACAAAGCACCGAGAGGAATACCCGAAGGACTTATTATTAGACAATACAACTAATGCTATTAGTTTGAAGCATAATGCAGTAAAACCTGCAGTTTTCCTAGATGTGGAGTACTTGTTGGAGGAAAGGATAATCGATGCATGAATTGAGAATCAGGGAATCCTAATTAACCCTCTAACTGCTATTAGCAGGAAGGCTACTAGCAACTCTGAAGTGGGGCAAGCAACTTAATCCTAGGGGATTGCTTCTGTTAATGAGACACTGACTGTTAGCTCTCCTCAGCCGTGTTTACAGTAATGAGGCACCTTTATAGGGCAAAAAGCAACTGGTTTGCCTCACAACAGGCTGGGATTCTTGTGAGAGACAGAAGTTACTGTCCATGTGACACAAGTTATTGTCCTCATTCTACAGATAAGAAACTAAAGTCCAGTATGTCACTTTCCATGATCCACTGGTCAGGCCAGGGATGGAGTTTATGGGTCAAGGTCATTTAGGGTGACAGTACAATTCTCCTCTAGAAGGTGACATCTGAGGCTCTATTGGGAATAGTGTTTCACAGGATGTTAAAATACATGAAGTGCAGAAAAAACCCAAGAATGTCTGTCTTTAGTAATACAATAATTAAACTTCTTTAAAAGTATTCACACTTTGGACCTACAAAAAAATAAGGTGTTAAAAGTCTTTAATCAAACAATCAAAAACCCATGACCTTCCCCAAGAGTTTCTGGCTGTGGATTGACAAAATGGCACAAAATCTCAATATTATACATATGGGTGCCCAAAACATACAGAGTCAGGCTTCCCAATACTACTTTCCTCATCTCATATCATTCGGCAGACTTCTAGGCTATTATCCTGTAATTTCTATCCACCTTTGCCAGCACTGTGCCTCAGCTTCATTTGCAACACTGGCAAGATGTAAAAGATATGCTTCCATGAGACTAAACAAAAATTAAAAACAATATTTAAAAAAACACTTTAAGAACAGTCCTCAAGGAAGTTACATCAGTCTTATTGTTTAATTTCTGCAAGATATCTGTGCTGCAAAGTGCAGCTAGAAATACTTGTACCAAAATCTAATTAGTAATTTAGCACCAACCACAGCAACTATTTATACAAGACTTTTCTGTGGCATACATTTTTTCCTAAAAAATATTAAATAATCTATTGATTATATTATGTCAATTACAATGTTCAGGCTTCACAAACTATTGCAACACACACAAAGTTAGTTACAGAAAAGACAGATTTCAGAAGTCACAATATTGTGGGCTTTACAGAAAATGTTTTCCTTGAAATGATACTTGAATATCCTTGAAGAAGGAATTACCTTTAGCCTATAATATAGAATTTCTGGCAACACTCCCTAAAGTAGAACACACTGGCCTCTAAAAATAAGTCATGGTGCTATCAGCAGCATAGATTACTTTTTTCTGGCAGAGAGAGCCCAATGCATCCAGAAACTATTGCGAGGTGACACAACCAGGCAGCAGCAGGCTCAGCCATCCCAGCTGCCCTGGCAGCCACGCCATGCCAGGAGGAGAGTGTCAGCCACGCCACCATCCAGCCTGGATGCATCCTGTGTGCCAGCAACACCACTGTACGGTGTGCCAGCACCTACAGGCAGCTGGTGGCATCGCCTGTGGCAGGGAGAGCTGGAGAGCAGCCCCCGGCCTGCGACAGAGGCAGCGGTTGTGGCCACCCTGAAGGGGATGGGAAGCTAAGGGGTGTATTTCTGTGTGTGTACATATGCACGTGTGCGTGCTTTCATATACATGTACCTACATACACACATCCATGCACACATGCGCACGCACAGATATACACACACACGTATCTAAAATCACAGAATGAACTGAGTTGGAAGGGACAACAAGGATCATCAAGTCCAATTCCTGGCCCGCAGAGGATCACACCAAGTGCCTGAGAGCATTGTCCAAACACTTCTTGAACTCTGTCGGGCTGGTGCTGTGACCACTTCCCTGGGGAGCCTGTTCCAGTGCCCAACCACCCTCTGGGTGAAGAAACTTTTCCTAATATCCAACCTAACCCTCCCCGGCACAACTTTAGGCCATTCCCTTGCGTCCTGTCACTGGGCACCAGAGGAAAGAGATCAGTGCTTGCCACTCGTCTTCCCGTCGTGAGGATGTTGAAAACTGCAAAACACACACACACACACACATATACACACACACGTGTGTGTGTTTATGTACATAAATGTATGTTCGTATGTACATGTGTATGTGTATATATAACTGCGTCTGTGTCCCTCAGTGCGTGTCCGTGCGCCACCCTTCCGCTAGCCCTGGCCAGGGCTGCCCGCACAGCCGCCGCCCCTCCCGCCGCCTGAGGCCCGATGCCCGAGGCGGGCGGGTCTCACCCGGTGGCGCCTGGCCCCCGGCCCGTCCGTNGGGCGGGTCTCACCCGGTGGCGCCCGTCCGCACACCCTGCCGGGAGGAGAGCCCCAGCCCCGGCCTTACCCTCGCCCTTCTTCGCCTCCTGCTCCATGGCCGCAGCGCCGCGCTGTCGCCATGGCGACGCGGGCCTGCCCGGGCCCTCTCCTCACCGCCCAGCCCGGGGTGTCGGGCGTCGCTCCCCGCTTTGCTAGAGAGGCGGAAAAGGTGCCCGAGCCCCCTGTACGGCCCCCACTGCACCCCGCTGCCCTTCCAGGCAGGAATCCAGCGAACCCCTTAAACTTGCCACTTCAAAGGACTCAATTTCTCTTAAAAATACAGCTTTCCCAGCAATCGAAGAGATTTCCATGTGTCTGAGCTTTAGAAAGTGAAAGAACATTTTATTCTAAATGCCATCACTCCAAAACAGCTAAAATATTCTAAGTGATATTAAATAAAACTGTGAGGTTTAAATTTAGCTGTGTGTTTTAGCAGACAGGCTTGCGATGCCTGATTCTTCTGACTCTAAAACAACTGTGAAAGTAGGAAAAAATACAAATATTAATATTCTGGCAAGATGCAACCATATATTCCTAGAAAATAAATATTTATGAAATTCTTAGAACAAAACTAAACAAGAACTAAAACCTTGTCCTCACCACAGCAGGTGCTTGTTTTTCAGATGTTAAGTTTTGCAAAGCCCGTGTGGATGATGACTCCTCACATACTCATTTCCAACTCTCAAACAAACAGTTAATGATGTTCTCAGTATTCATCGAGGCCTGAAATTTCAAAAAACACATTGATCCCAAACAAAAAAAAAGTGCTTTTTTTAAAAAAATCACTTTTTTATAACATTTTAACATTTGCTATTTGCCTTTCAGCCACTTATTTTTGCTTTTTTTTATTGCACATGGCTCAGAGTAAAGAGGGTAAAATAGATACCCAAGAGAATACATCCTTACTCTATTGGGAAAACAGCTGATTATGCTCTCTAACAAAGCTGATCCCTCTGAAAGGTTATCTACTGACTTGAGCAGTTTATTAAAGTAACTGAATATTTTAAACTACATGTTTAACTACAGGAGGAGTACAGATTTGTTTTCTCTCAAATTTTTTACAGAAATTTTGGTGAGAACAGCATGGTAGCCGAATTTAAAGGAGCCAACAGCACAAGGAAAGGCCTTTATCTTTCAGTCTTACAGGGGTCCTATTTCTTATTCCCTTAACCGCTCCACACAGAAAATTTGTCTTTCCTGATTGTAGGTCTATGCTGGTGGGTCAGTCACCTGTTTGAAACTGGAGAAAAGTGCAAAATACATTGTTTTGACAAGGATGGACTTCTCTTATCTCTTCCCTCCCCTACTCCAAATGTAGAATTTCATGTTCTTGAACACTGTGCCCAGCGTTTGATTTCTTATAATATTTTCCAGATCATTCATCATAGAACACTTACAGATCTTCTAAAAATGTTACACTAATTCAAAGTATTTGCTACATATCCCTAAAAAAAACTTAATAAAATCCTGTTCTAGTTATTCAGGTTTTCATGACAAATCCATGCCCAAAATATGAACAACTCTTACTTTTAGAATAAATACAAATATCGCATATTGTGCAGATTTATAGATATTATTGTGTGTTTATAGTAGACTTTGAATTGAAGTGAGTCACTGCAACTGTTACATGATAAGACAGTAACTCCATTTGGGCATCCCCCTTTAACATCTTCCCAGCAATTTCTCAGGGCTTGCCCTTTATTTTCCTCACAACCCCTTCCCATTTGACAGGCTGATCTTTGTTTCCTCCAAGAAGGATGGTAGCAAAAGCAGTGTGCAAATGCTGATGAAGAAAGGAGAAATTGTGAAGCATGCCACAGTATGAGGTGTCATTAACTCCACAACATCTACGTCACCATTGTAGTTGCTGGTTCTGGCCCTCGCGGGCTGCTGGAATAGCTCCTTGGGGAAAGTGGTGTTCTGAGTTTACAAAGGCCTTGCTCAAATCCTGGATGTTTGTATCAAACTTGTTAAGTTTGATACCTTTAGCCTAGCTGCAGAATCCAGTGACTTAGAGCTCATAAAAATTTCAGCAAACAGCATTTTATGCTGTCCTGCCTGAGTTGTTGAGATTCCACACAGGACAATTACTGTAAATCAAAGTGCTTCATTTGCATTGTCTGCTCCAGCCTGGAGTTTCCTTTTGCTTCCGGTAGCTTGCAGCCAAGTGTCAGCACCTGTTTCTCCTTATTCTCCCAATTCTTAACACATATGGCTTTGGTGTCTTGCCTGTCTCCAGGAGCAGAACAAAATACAGAATGAGAAAGCACTTCAAAATGAGAACTCACTGCTTTAAAATTTCCTGGCAATGTATCTTGAAAAATCTGTGTAGGGGAAAAAATGTTAACAATTATAATGCAGATCAAATATTGGACCTGAACCACGTTGCTGTTTCCCTTTTAACTTAAGGCACAGATATCTCAAACCAAGTGTATGAGTGGGCTGAAATAACTAATCACATTTTGGCACAGACAAGTACAAAAGGAAACCCAGAACTACTAATTCAACAGCTTGAAATATCAGCTGCTGCATGCAAGATCTTTACAGAGCTCCTCTGAAGAAAACATACCCTTTTAAAATTGTGATTTTTCATTTTAAAAATGTCAGAAAATATCTCAGGAAAATTATCGAAGAATCCAGCATTATTGATATAAAGCGTGAATCCACTGAAGTCTCATAGACATAAGGTTCCCTTACCTCCACTCCTAATTTCATCACATACATTCCTCTCAGCTATCAGGGTCCTATCACACATTTAGCATATTTTCTGTGCATATGTTCAGAAATGTTATTCAGCAATAAAAAACAGGTCTAAAATGGGTGAAATGACGTAAGAGAGAGCAGTTCAGGGACATATAATAACATCCTACAAAGCTGTATCCCCCTGTGGCTTCAGGGCTGCAAGAATCTCAGCACCTCCTTGCTCCAAACATTTGCCAAAGACCTTCACTATAGGACTCCCTCTGTGAGTCCTCAGGGACCATGTAACTGATGGCACTAAGAAGCATATTCATTTGTCCTTCACAGAGAAAGTAGGTGGATAGCTATGGTTCTGTGACAGGACTCTGACCTGTAGCTCCTCTGCAGCTAAGGGGTACAGCTGTGCTGCTCGGGAGGTGTTTCCATGTCGCTGTACCCTTTTTCACCAATGTGACATGAATGACCCAAGGGGGGTACCTTCATTCCACTCTTCCTCTGGAATCAGCAGCTGATTTCAGTGACTCAAAAACACTCTTCAAAACAGAGTATTATCTAAACATTAGCTGTTCACCCAAATGGCACACAGCAGCCAGATAAAAATAAGAAAAATACTACATCATTCCTTGCCTATACTGTGTCTTTCCCTACAGAATTTAGGTAAACTACACTGAGAGCAGCTACCTCGTTCCTTCGTGTGTAGGAGGGGAAGACAGCTTCTCCTCTGGCTTGTTCTCTTTGTAACTGCAGGCTTTGATCCTATGCTTGGACTAGATGAAGAGAAGCCTAACAGAGTGGGCAGAAACAGAGGCAAGCCCTCCATTATTTCCTCTACCACTGACCTCTTCTGGGCTGCTGGTATTAACCTTACCTGTCATAATTTTGCTTTCTTTCAAAAAAATAATTCTTCCTGTTCTTCCCTACAGAACAGCAAAAAGTATGTAAATTGGCAAAGGATTTCCTTTACCTTTTATACAGGTACTAAACCTACAAGCTCAAAATATGACCTCTTAAATAAAATGTCAGTGTATGATTCCTTGACACATATAGAGTTCACCAGTGCTGAAAGGGGAAGATCCAAGTCTTGCCCTTCCTTCCCTACTGCTGGCTGCACATCTTCCTTCTACCTTGTGCTGGCTCTGCCATTAACTGAGAGCAAATATGAGTCAGAGAGGTAGTAAAAATACAATCCATCAGAAAATGAATCGTGTTCTGCCCTATTAAGGAATTCAGAAAAGGATCTGACAAGCATCTCAATCAGCATATCCAGGAAGTTGGACCCTGCAGTTAGAAGAAAGGAAGAAATAGAGGGGAAGTCAGGAAGGGTGAGATGTTCTTTTAGAGGGAAAAGGCTCAGTGGTTGTCTAAGTCCGTAAGTAAAACACTGAAAGAAGAAAGGGGGAAAATCAGGTTTGAAGGCTGCTGATAATAGCAGCATCTCCAACTCTTCTCAGTCCATGGGACAGCTTTGGAACTGTTCTGGCAAATATCTCTTACTGCTCATATACAGCTGCAATCCTATGGATCTTTAACTCCTCCTGTCCAGCTTTAACAAAGCTACATTTGAGAAAAAGTGACTGAACATACATTAAAAATGAGTTGCTAAGAAAAAGGAACCACTTCTTTACTGCAGCAATATTCTTCAATGTCAAGGATCTGCTGGCAGTGCTTGGCCTCTGGGACTATGCCTAAAGAGCTGCAGCAGAAAAAAGCTCTTTCTTTTATATGTAAGTGCCAGGATGCTGTTCCCCATCCCACCCAGGCACAGAAATGGCCCTAGAGATCCATATATTTTATCCTTCAGACTTTATTACCATTAATTATATCTGGAAGTGAAGCCAGGATCCCCAAGAACACGGTAGCAGGAACAAAACACAATCATCCATCTGCCTAGCAACATGGGTTGCCATGAGTACTTCTCCCCGTGCTCCACAGGCAGTGGGGGCTCGCCACTGAATGCGGAGCTCAAGGGCCCCATACTGGTAAAGAAAAACTGCTTCCTCAAATGAAGACCTTGCATTCCATCTCCAAGACCTTCCTCTGGAGCCTAAAAACCAGTAGCCTTGGAAATTTGGAAGTGAGAGACTTCTGGAGTACTTGAGACGGTGTCAGTGGAATTGCTCTTGCAAGAGGCAAAAGCAATGACGCCGGGAACATCAGTGCCATCGAAACACCTTTCTCCCTTCTCCGTTCTTTTGAGAAAGTTCATTGCATCTGTCAATGCCATGCCAAAAAATATTCCCAATAATTCACGCTTAGGAAGAAAAGAAGAAAAACCTGTGAGCAGTACTGAAGACTGATCCCTAGCTCATGAAATCCTTGAATCACAAACCATTTGTAGGAGGCTGAGAGACAGAGTATTCAAGATAGTATCCAAGAGCTCCTGCTTTAGGCCTCATTAGAAGAAAGAATACTCAAGGAGATTGACTTTTGACATGACTCAGAATGTTCATTTTGCTGTTCTTAAAAAAGCAAAAGATTACTTGATAATTATTTAAGGGAGGCCCCCAATAATGTGGTTATCTAGAAGCTGTTTAAAAATAGACATACATGAGGAAAACACAAATTCAAGGTTTCAGACCGACATTTGGACAATTGTAATTGAATGGGACTGTTAAATACTGGAATTATATTTATGTTACCAATATTGCGAAGCTAACTTCTAAAAAAAACCCTCTTACCTTGTTGTTTGTTATATCATAACATGCAATTTAAGGGCATAAAGTGCATTTTACAAAGCAGTCAGCCATGACATAGGAATAGCTAGCCTTGGGATGAGACAAGGTACTAAGGTTATACATCTGAATGATCTTATATGGCCCTTAATCAGTTTACATGAGGCATGATATAGTACTTTTTAATACTTAGAAAAATCCTCCTAGCTCATGAGTAGCAGAACTACTTCCTTTTCAATCATCTGTCAAGATTACTTGGGCATGAAAATGTTGCTGTACTTACTAAGTTAGAAATAATCAAAGTCAAAATGAATCTGGGTATAGAAAATTCATCAATTTAAGCACTTGTGATTATTCTACTTTTTTCAGAATGCAAATCTTGATTTATTAAAAAAAATTTAGACCATCTGCTTGTGAAGATAATGTTTGGAGAACTGATGTAACACAATCCTTTTAAATCTACAATAGGAGAGTAAGGGAGAAAATAATCTTCCATAACAAGCCCCATTAATGTGTTCAGGATTTTACTTTACAAGCCTGACCCCGCTACCTGCTCAGGTTAACTTCAGAATTTCAGTGGGAATAAAGTAAAGGTCTGAGGGACTGATCTTAATTCACAATTTATTCATCTCCACCAACACAAATGGCACAGGATTAACCCTAGTGTTATAGCATCAGTATCACTCAATTCTCATTCATCTCAGTGGTTTTTTATTCAAAGGACTAATTGCATGGCTAGCTTGTTTTTCCAGTTCATGAATTTCTTTTTTTACTTAAATATAAGCTTTAACTTTGCAGGTATTAAATTCATTTCTGTATTTTAATAAAGTTAACTCTGATCTAACTAGAGATATACTGTACAGAGTATGTTTTGTAGACTTCCTACACAGATTCACTATTGTAAAATGAAAGTTGCTTTGAAATAAAAATATACTTTGTTATTTTAAGAGGAGGAAAAAAGAAACAGAACTAAGACACATCCCAGAAACATTTTCTCTACTTTTGGAATGAGAAAGAAATTGAACTCCTATTTGATTCCCTCATGAGGGATAGGGAACTTTGATGCAAGAAGATAGATAGTTGTATTAATGAAAATCTAATCTGTGCTCAGAGACTTTGCATGTTGGCTATAAATGTAAAATATTCATACCACAATAGACTGTTAGACTGTCAAAAGCTGAAGTTCAGCCAATTTTACCAGGAAGAGTTGACATTTTGCTGTATTCTTCATTCTAGGGAACTGAGAAGATAAGCTATCAAAACCACTCCTCCACTTGTAAATTTTGCCAGTGCAACTATTTAGATATGGCATAAATCTAGAAACAGAACGTGTTTGTCTACTGCACCATTTAGACACAGTAACTCAAACTAAGAGCAGTAACAAATACTTTGGATTGGTGAGTTTTCATGGCACTGTGCCACGACAAGCAGAGGCATCACCTCCTTTTGTACCACCTTCTCTGCCATGGCCCAAAGCACAGCCATGAAAGGATCTGAGAAGGAAACTGATTCAGCTAGTAAATACCCTTTTTTTGTGGTTGTGGTTACCAGGTGGTGAGCTGAACTAGTGTAACAGAAAGGGCAGTGTAAGAACAACTGACAGGGGCTGAGGAAACACAGACCTGACATTGAGGAGCAGCCTGACACTCTCAGCACAATCCTCCAAGAAGGGGCTTTTGTCCTGTCACTGGCTTCCCTTCGCCCAACTCAGGTGCCTGCTGAGCTATCTTCCAGTCATGCTCCATTCACATGGAGATTCCCAATAATTCACGAAGCAGAAAAAGAAGCTCAGAAAAAGGGCTCAGAAAAAGAAACATCATCATTTATTAGACTAGCTGACAAAGCTGAGGGGATTAAAAAACATCAAAAAAACACAGTGGTTTTGGACATATAATCCCTTTTTCAGCTCTGAAACAGAAATTGCATCCCTTCAACAGAGTGCATTGGTCATCATTTTCAAATAAATATAGTTTTATTATGTTACCTTATTCGGATTGTTGGAGTGAAATGGCTTGTTGGAAGCTGCACGGTAGAGGTGAGTGTTTGCGAAGGAAAACATGGACTAATGTCCATGTTACTAAATGTAAGGACATTAGTCTTGTGGGACAAAAGGACAAGCAGTTGTCACATGCAGAGCCCTAAGGAGCAGGGAAAACTGCAACATACTAAACTGATTCTAATAGATACTGCAGACAGATGCAAATAAAGGAAACTTAGCTGAAAGTGGCACTTAAACATCCTGATAAAGCAATTTAAATTGTCTTTGGTTTGGACATTCAGAGCTACATCACTTAAGAATTTATGAAACCATGCAATGAACCACACCAGAGAAATTACAAACAACCTGAAAAATAACCCAGGAAACAGAAATAGGTGACAAAGTACTAAGGGGTTATTACTCCTTGAGATGAGTTCTCATTTGCTAAATAGCCACATAAAGACTTGCACAGCATAATGTGGGGAGGAACAAGCCATGGCTGATGATGACATCATGGCTGGTGAGACAGTTGCTTGTCAGACACACTGATCACACACTGGTCAGCGTTTAAAATTATTCCAACATGTAAAGATTTAAAGCATAGGAAAGCTGTGATCAATGACCCTCTCACTTAAGGAAGTCATGGCTAAGATTACACAGGATAGTAAAAGTGGACTACTTAACATATACATAAGTTTTATCTGCTAACTGAACTTTCCAAAGTGGAAATACAAGTTCAATAATCCATCTGAAACTCTGGATCTGTAAACCCTAGATAGGTAACCTCCTCCCAGTTCTATGTCGTGAGCACCATGATTTACCCTCAGGAATAGGATGGCTATGGAAATAAACCTAAAAGTTTATTATCTTCACTTACAGTGCAAGATTATTTTCTTCTAATTGCTTATTGAAGTATATAATTAAAACAGGATACAGTCTTTATCTGGTTTATATATACTTTCATGACACAATGGTATTTATTGGCATTGCTGTATATATCAGTAACACCTTGACAGCTAGAGTTATTGCCAGTTCAGATTAACCCAACCAGACAGAGTCCAGTTTTGAACTAAACCACAAATTCTGCAAGCCTGAAGACCAAATCTTGCTACAATGTTTTGAGGCAATAGTGTCTCTTGGTGACCTTACCTTCCACTACAAGCTCACATCTCTCACTCCGTAACAGAAGAATCCGATAACAATGGGTGTGGATGTGCTGATATGTCTCCTTCCGCCTCCTTTCCCCTCACCTTGGCTGTTCGACATAGCACAGCATATTTAATACTTTAAATTGATTAACATAGCAGTGGCCCAAGGAGTAGTCACACATCTCATTTTGTCACTTCTCAAACAGTGCAGCTGCTGGGAGAGCAAAATCTTAAAGCACTGTAGCTAAACTAGAGACAATCTGCCATTGAAATTAGTAAGTGTGGGTTCTCTGTTACCAGACTTCAGCTGGGACTCCAGATAAGTACTTTAATCCCCATTTTTCAAACACCAACACATCTAAGTGAATCTTCATCTGCAGTTATTTAACAGATTAAGAACCAACCTCCAAAAGCTCAGGATGCCCCACCTGAACACTGAAAAGTGTTGTATCATATACCTATTGCTTGTAGGCCAAGTATTCGTGATGTGTATTTTAAGATATTTTTAAGATATCTCTAAGATAATATTTGTACCTCTTCCCATCCCTTTGCAAGTACTGTCATACATGCTGTCTTTTATGTACAGCATGAAGCACTCAAGATGCATTGAAGGTACAGATGATACAGCCTCCTGAAAAGGTTCAGCGCTTTTGTGTCCTGTCTGTCTCTTTAAACATCCAAAGATGCTCCTGGAAGCAGACACATACTTGAAGCCTTCCCTTCAGTGGCATCACCACTTTTCCTCCTCCCATAGTGAGATACCTGCATGCTAGACGTTGAGGTTTCACAGAGCAGTAGACAGACCTGTGATCACCAGATCCCAAGACACTAAACCAACCACTTAGTTGATCAATAGCCCTGACATCAGCAAGTTTAACAAGATCAAATAACAAGGTGGTGCAGTAGCATGTTCTCCTTTCTAACTCATGTTATAAAGTCAAATACTTACACCTTTCAGAATGGTTAAGGTTGGAAGGGATCACTGATGGGGTCATTTGGTCCAACCTCTCTTGGTCTCTTTGGTCTCCCCAGCAAGCCTGCAAGACCACAGTAGTCTTTTCATTAAGCAGTTTATCTATGAGACTTTTCAAAATGGCTACCAGAAATCTGCCAGGATGCAGATGAACTGATCTGGTAGCCATGGAGATGCACATGATTCTTCTAATCTACAATTTCTGAAGTCTAAGAACCTCTTGTTCTCCTAAACAACTCTAGCAGCCAATTTTTTTAGTATATTTTCAGAAGTCCCATTCCCAGAGTGACCGAAGAGCTCCTCAGTAAATACAACACAGTCCCAGAAAGGACTAAAAGAGGTTTTTTGTCTTTGTGGAATTAATCGGATTCAGTAGTAGAAGCAAGAAGCTGATTTTCAGAGCTCTGTTTTTATCACTTTCCAACCTATGCTCATTGACATAAAATATAAATGCATAAAGTTATCAGCCTAGAGCTATTGGCTTCCCTATAGATTTGAGAAATGAGAAACACAGAGGAGACTCTCTGATTTGAGACTTTGAAAGAAATTAATACCCATCTCTTTTTCTCAGTAGGGACAATCTTCAGTAATATCAGAGTTAGAAGGGAGGTGGGGTGGAAGGAGCTCCATAAATTCACAGATCACACAAGGCTCCTGGCCTGGCATCTCATCTGCATAAAGTGTGGTTGGTTTTGAAGGGGCCAGTGTCATTAGCAGCCTCAGTGGTTGGGAAGATCTCTTTCGTTTTTAAGAGAACCATTACCAAATCCTTTTCTCCATCCTCCCCACATCTTTCAATAGCCTGGTTGATTGCAGCAGATAAGAGTTGGGTGGATATTAAGCATAAGTTTTCACAGAAAAATCTAGCTTGTAAGAGCCCTTTTTTAGTCAACTTTGTAATCACAAATAATTGCGTGGAATTAATCACTTATATTGTCACTTGGAAATCAAGAATAAAAGTGCTAATTTCTAGAAGGAAGCTGGAGAGAGCATACATGCTATCTACTGAAAAAAAAAAATGAGGGAGATATGCACTGGGAAGAAAAAGTTGTGAGGTATTACTGTTAGAAGTAGTAGAATGAAACCTAAGTGAGAGGATTTAAAAATAGAATAAAAATGAATAACAGAAGTGAAAAAACCACAACCAAATACTTGAAACAGAAGCATTAGGGAAAAAGGGAAAAAATGAAAGTAAAACTCCATATAGTCAGATAGAAAAACCGTATTTGTCAGAGTGATATATAAAGAACTTTTAAGTTTTGGGGGGGAGGACCAAACAAAAAACAAAAATAAACAAACAAAAATTGAAGAGAGGATGATCTAGTGATCCAAAATATCAGCAGATCTAAATGGCTAATGGAAAATCCCAGGCTTGAGGCATATATTCATACTCCATCCCAGTCACAAGGCAAATATATATGCTTAGCTTTACCTCACACAACACCAGTGAGTTCAGCAGTAAGCTCCACCAGTGTAAATCACACTTCTCCCTCTCTTACACCCCCAGTTTCAGCAGATGCAGACACAGTAAAGGCTGGGGGAAAAAAAAAAGAAGACAGGAATGAAATGCAATTTCCAATTCAGATACAATATCAGACTGTTAAAAGTACTGAAAGAAAATACTATTTTATCCTTACAAATGTGGTTCCAAAAGACCTAAAGGGCAGAAAGGGGAAATTCAACATACTGTTACACAGCTTGAAATCTTTCCATTTTGAAAAAGAGACTGTTAGGATTTTAAGAGATCCTGGTGCCCTGCAATAAGCAACTTCATTGCTAATTGGAATACTATTTCATAAATTTTCTTAATTCCAAGGAGTTTTCTCAGTTTTGATAGTCTCTAGAATTACCAGAATCTCTGAAGTGATCCCAGAAGGAAAAATTAATAAATTAGTTTAATAAACTTGACCAAAGAAGAAAAGTAAATTTCAACTTTCAACAAAAATGCTTAAAATCCAGAACACATTCTGGAAGAGCACAGTGTTTACCACTGGTATTTATTAAATGTTTTTTTAAACTTTGCTTTATTCAAACTTGTTCTGGATACTACCCAAGAAAAAGCCCTGTAGAATCCCAGCATGAGGTAGCTGACAGCCCACCCTTGTGCGTGTGTGCAGGCAGGCTCCTTGCTGCTCCACCAACCCTTCTCCTGCAGCCCCCGCAGGCTGCGCTGCTCCAGCTCCTGCACTTGGCTCCCTTCCTGCCCTCTGACTGAAAGCCACACAGCCTCCCAGTAAAGCCACAGCACTCATCCCAACCAAAATCTTCCCTTTCTTGTGTCAGCCTGCAGACTTCTTCCAGCCTTGGCTCAGAGGTACCTTTGGTCTCCAGGTGCTTATTCCTGAGCAGACTGGGCACAAAGCGCTGCTGGATGTGGGTGATGAGTGCATACCAGCTCTTGGCTCCTGCAGGGTTCCTTTAGCTGTCTTGCAAAGGGAGGTGCTCTGTCCCTGGGTCCAAAAGTGCAAGCTTCCAATGTGGTCCCCCATCACACCAGTAACAGTTTGTGTGCTGGGGAGAGGAGGAGAAAGGCATGAGAGAAGGAGGGGTATTTTCACAAGTTTTGCTGCTGAGCATCCAAATGGATTTCTGTGGATTTGTTACCTGTTCAGAGCAAAGAAAGTGAAAAGTGACTCAGCACCCATGTTCATTCACTTCCTTCCCAGGCTGTCAGTTTGGGGGTTATCTGGGGTAGCATTCTCCAAAGCAGCCCTGCTTCACTTGGAAGCAGACGGAGATACTCAGCTCATTTCACGTGGGCTGCCACAAGCTGTGATCCGCTGCCAGTGCAGGTCAGGTTCAAGCCAGACTCTTCAATATTCCAGCAAAGTTCTGCATCATTATGGTAAAGTATTTTAAGTATACTAAAGCATTTGAGATACATACAAATGGGTGAAGAATATAGGGGAAGCTATAAATCAGCAAATGAGACGCACAAAGGAACAAAAGGAAATATCATCAGAAATATTTCCTCATAAGGGTGCTTCAAATAAACAATGCATTTAAAATTTGCTTCTGATTTATTGCTGGTTGCAAAACCATGGCATTAGGTACAAACTCTCATCTTGTTAAGCCTAAGAACTCGGATGGGGATTGCTAGAGTTAGTTACTATGGAGTTAAAAAAAAATGTTGGCTTTTGTAATGAGACCAGCTTCAGAGAAGAAAGAGAGGATAAATGAAAAGAAGCTGGTTTTAAGCATTCATTTAAAGATCTGCCATCTGAATGCTCTGCATTAATTTCCTTTAAAGCTGATCAGTTATAACATTGTTTTCTCATGTAATCACTTATTTTTCAAGTGTTTTGTGGTTATTTCAGTGTGTTTTTTACTAGGGTATCTGAGACTTTCCCATGTGGAACACACTGGTGATAAAAAAAAAAATCTTTCTAGATATTGTGGACAATCTGCCTCTTCTCTGTTTTGAAGGTGTGATATTTGTGCTTGAAGTGCATGTCTGTTTTCACTCCTTTTTAATGATACTTTCAGTTGTAAATTTTTCATGTCTGTAAATGATAAACAAGCACACTGTTGTCACACAGCAACCAGCTCTTACTTTATTTCAGACACACTGTCCTGTCTATGATAATAGGATTGTCAAAACAGTTCCTTGTTAAGACTGGCATGCTGTGCTCACCTTTCTTCTTACTTTCTCAACTTTTGCTGTTGAGGATCTCTTATTTTGCTGGTATGTGAAGCAGGAGGAACAAGTGCAGATGCCTTGTCTCATAGAGGAACTGCCAGGCAGTTCTATTTTCTTTTGTATGAAAAAGAACTCATAAAATCCAGAATCTCATTGAGGCCTTGACCCTGTAATGAACTCAGCAGTCACATGGGTCTGGGGACGCAGGAAAAGCTATAGGATAGAGAGCCCTGGATTGCAAATACTGATAATTGAGGATGCTGGTCAAAACATACTGGCCTGATGTTATTTAAAAGGATAGCTTTATGTTCCTATCAGAAAATCTTAGTTGAATAGTTTAGGAGCTTGTTAACTCTTGGATTGGCTACCTTACAGCAGAAAGCCCTTAGAAAACTTTTGACCCTCCTCCTCCCTGACTTTACTGGCACCGTTCCTTTAGAACAGTGTGACCTGATGGGATACCTGGTTGTGATTTATACATGCTGGAACGGCTGCCTGCCTTCTGGCCAGCGTGCAGTCCCAGAAATATCCTTAGCCTATGGATGTGGAACAGCAAGGTTACATGACAGTGCTTTTCTTCTGCTGTTTATTGTCAAATGTTCTCAGAGAGTTTGTAGGGGACTGACTGAGTTTTTTGATGCTTTCCTAGGAAATTACCTGTAGTCACTTCCTTTAGTGTGTTGCCAGAAGAGTTTCTGTTGCTAAGTCTTTTGTATGAAATAATTCTGGTTTCCCTCAGCCTGAAAAAAAAAGAAAAGCTGAGCAGATTTGCTCCAGCAGAGTGGGTTGAAGAGCAATCTCTGACAAAACGGCTTTCTTTCCAGAGAGCATTCTACAGTGAAGTTAATACAACTAATGCAATTTCCTAAAATGAATCAACTGACCAAACTTCCGACCTCATTTCTTTATCCCCCTCTTAAAGATGATATAGTGTACAGCCTTAAAGTTAAGTTTTCCTAATGGTTGTGCTGTGATTTGCTAGTGCATAGTTAGGTTTTGTGTAGTTTTCTGAGCCCATGATGTGTGATGGGAGGCAAGTGGGCAGAAAGGAAAAGGCTTCCTTTCCTTTTCTCACTCCCTGTATGGAGGGGTTTTCCTTTTATTTTTTGAGCTGAAAAGTAGCTGCACTTGCGATACAGCTTCCAAAGGTAAAAGCCAAGAGATCTGTGACCAAGACAGTGGGGAAAGGCAGTTTTGTACTCTCCAAGTTACTTTTTGGTGCTTTGGAGTCTGCTTAGCACACCTCAGGATTTTATAACAGCTGCCTTGTAGGATCGCCAGGGCAGAGCCTAAACAGCGAAAGCTACCTGGCATCCATCTGTCTATCTGGGCTTCAGCTGTGTGTCCCACAGTAGTGGCCATCTTCAAAGCATGCTAACATGTATTAATGAATATTTTAAAATAGTTTGCTTACTCAGCTTTGCCTATCACAGATTTAAGGTATGCAGTTGGACCATGGTAGTACCTTTAGTTAGCATAAAATGTTCTTAAAAGTTCTAGGGGGTTTATGTGGTTTTTTAGCATGGGCTCCCAATCTGTAGAAGCTGCTCTTCATGCACTGAGGGGACAAAGGAGATGTCCTAACAGTACTCTGGTGCCACAAAACATATTTGGCAACTTCTCTTTTTTGGCAAGAGCATCTTATGAGGGAAAAGAGAAAGATGTATTGAAGAAGCTTAGAGAGTAAAATTTTGATAGGCGTGTACTATATGTACTACAAAGAATGTTAAGTACCAGAATACGAGAGAAAAACAACCCAAAAAGGTGGTCATCTGGACATTAGTGGGGGTTGTTTTTTAAAGTCAGGTTGAACAGAAAAGTCACATTAGGCAAGAGCTGGTCTGTGGCTGCCAGTTGTGAATTGTCCTGTCTCCATGACTGTTTGGGTTTACTTACATATCTTGACCATAGGAGTCTTCCTATATGAGGAGAAAGGTACACAGAAACTTATATTCAACCTTAAAACCTATTTATGATTGTTTTTGTAGTCCCTTAGAGACATTAACTGATACTCCCTTGAAATGGGTCTTCCACATGGTCTTCTCACAGAAGAAACATATTTTTGGAAGCTGATATACAATGGTACCTCCTCTTCCACAGACTGACTACTGTGAAGAGGGGTTTAGTCTATCTACATTTCCTGAGTTCACAGCTCCACTCTAGTGAATGTGTATATGTGGTAAGTTACAAAAAAACTCTCCAGAAACTGCAGATGTCTGATTTGCAGAGCTAAATATCTTCTTATGAACTAGTTCATATATAGGACTTGAGATATACATAATCAATAAACTTCTATATGGCTCTGAATAAAGCCAAAATGAATCCTGGTTTTAATGTTGGAGAATGCAGCCTTTTTTCCCAAGGCCAGGCTTAGAAACTGTGAGTCTCTGAATGCTCTGAACTGAGAAACTGCTTCTCAGAAACTCACAGGCTTTGGGTTTTGGTTGTTTCGGTTTGGGTTTTTGGGTGGTTTTTTTTGGTTTTTTTTTTGTTAAGCAAAAAAAGTTACTTCTTGGAAATGGGGAAGGGGGGATTCTTTTTGGTATGAGGTCAGTGAGGGTGACAAACATGGGTTGTGGCTGATAGGTGATATCCCAGTGTAGCTTTGCAGCGCTTCCTTCTGCTTGGTGGGATTACTAAACTACTTCATCCAGCACATAGGAAAAGCAAAATAGCATGAGGATCTTAAAAAGGACTAATGCACTGACTCTAAACTGACAGCTCACCTGGAGGCCCAAAGGGTGCTACAGCAGAAAGTTCAGTAGGAGAAAGATGCTGCTGAGGAGTACTAGCTAACTAAACCAGTGCAAGAAACCTGAATTTCAGCCCCTTGAACCCTGACAAGATCTACTTGTAATTAGACACTAACTAACCCCTAAGTCCTGAGGATGCTTTCAGACCTAACAAATCTGGTTCCTGTGCAAATAATAGGCCTTATTTTGGCACATGACCACCTCATTTCTGAGATTAATTGAAGTCCTTTGATATTAAAATATCATTGAGAGATTATAGATAGCAAAAGGCAAGGTCAATCTAGTTCAGCATCCTGACTCTGATCGTGAGCAGTAGTGCATTTCAGGGAAAGAGGAGCACAGGGCAAGATAGTGCTGTTTCTCCAAAACAATCTCCTGGCTTCCTGGCAGACAGATCCTAAGATAGAGCATATCTATTGAGATAAATAAATAGGGGGATTCTTTGGGTTAAGAAATCAGCAGAATTGCCACTTATGCAACCTCACTTGGAACAAATTAAAGTGCTTAAAAATATCTGAAAAATTCTCATTGGGTCTAATAATGATTAATGAGTATTTCATGAGGAGTTATGAAAAGGGAGAAAGAAAAAGACTTGCTCCACATGCTGCCTACTATCATAAAAGGCAGCAGAGTATTTCAATAATGATATTCTCTTTTAAAGTAATGGTGTGTTCAATGTGGAAATTTGAAGACACTATTAATTGAGAGTAGATGGATTAAGGACATGAAGGAGAGACCAGGAACATACTGTGATGGTCAGATGTAGGGTAAAGCCCAACAAGAGAAGCCAGAACAGGACAGACAAGGCTCTAAGAGAGCAGAACAGGGAAAGACAAATGCCTAGGTTCTCCTGCAGCACTTGAAGGTATGTGGAAAGGTTCAAAGCCCAGGTGGGTGTCTTGGCTTGAAAGACAGGTGTCTGCTAAGGAAGGCAGGCACCTTCCTTGGAATGGAAGATGCAAGCCCCTTCCCTCCAAATTATTATAATTTTGAAATTAAGGGGCTTTCAGGCAAAGATATGGGGAATAGGAATAACAGTTCTTTACTTTTATATATATATATATTTATAAATAGGTAGAAAAACACTGGTTTAAAGGGACAGAGTCAGATACAACCTGACACCCTGTTAGGGCAGCAGTGGCAGTCTGATAAGATGGTGGTTGCAGTCCTCCTGAAGTGATGGATGTGGTTCTGTTGGAGCAGTGATCCTGTAAAAGGGTCTGGTCTTCCTCAGAAGGTCCAGGGGTAGCTACATAGCTCTTGTCCTCTGGATATCTAGTGGGAAAGGCTGCTGTCATGTTCAAAATCACAGTTTATATCCAGGATGGAATGCCTGGTTCCTCCCACTGGGTGGAGCATCTCACAATGGGATGGTGAGTTCTGAGATAAGGCACTGATGGCCCATTAACAGAAGATAGTCCAGGAGCCAGTTATCTATGAGTTATGGGCAAGGTATTGTTGGGCCCATTAAAAGAAGATACTCCAGACGGAGGAGGCAGGGAGCACTGCCCCACCTGCTTTCACCAGCTCATGAAGATGATGATAGAATACATGCTTTTGGGCATGTCTTACATTGTAACCTAGGACATCTTGAGATTGTTCAGTCCCCTCCTGAAAGCTTGCTCTTCTTTTGTTTCCTCTTTGTCACTGCTCTTGGCAAACAGGGAGAGAAATTTGGAAGGACTAAGGGTGAATAATGGAAAGAACAGTATAGGTTAGTAGAGCAACTAATTGAAGTCTAAAGAAAAGACAAAAATGAGGAAAACCCGAGTAACTGATCTGCTGAAGGGCCAAGTCCCAGAGGGAGAATGCCAAATTACTTTTGAGAAGGAAAACTGATTTGAAAAGACAATCAGTTTAGGTTAGAAAGTAACACAGGTAGGAGAAAAATGCTATGTGACTGATAAAAAGTGCGAAGGATTGCAACTGTTCTATATGGGGACATGCAACTTTTCATTTAAATGGAAAGGAAAATTTTGTTTTAATATCTTTTGAGACCAAAAAAGGCAATTTTAATGGAGGAGTATTGTGGTTACCAGCAATCGCGTTTTGTTTTTCGTATGGCCATCATCATACAAGTAGCAGCTTTGCACATTAAAGCTTAGAGTGCTTTTCTTACTGCTCTCTCATTTCAGGAGTTTCTATTACCAAACACTCATTTTTTATGTGGCTGGCATCTATCTATCTGCATGTTCTATGAAAAGCAGAGTTGAAGGACTCACTCAGTATCTGAACTAAGAGAAAATACAGCAGTGAGGAGCACATACTTCCTTAACTCGTTTTTCTCCTTCAAAGTATGAATAAGGCAAACTCCTGAAACACAGGGCTCAAAGAGGACAGGGGAGTATCTTAAGAAAGATTTTTCCCAGGGACAGAGGTGTAATAAATATGTATTTAACTTACACATAGAAAAAGCGCTTTAACACTGAAAGGCAGTCATTAAGGTTACATATCTATTTCAGTTATGTGTGTATTTGATTTACTTAGCTTTATGATTATTTACAACTATTTATTTATAATTTACAATTGAATCACCTGATGTCTGAAAATCAACTGGGATTTCTCACTTCTGTAATAATAGGTAACATAACTGTAGTCATAACAGTCTTGCTACATCTGTTTGGTAGTGTAATTAAGTGTGTGGTTAGATAGTAAGGATTACCCTTAATATGATAGTATGAGTTAATCTCCTTTAAAAATAATAAGTTTAGCCTTCTAAGTGGTTTAATAAATAGATAGCTTGTAGTAACTTTAAAAAAATGCCTCAAGTTAGTAATGCTAGATTTCAGAGGGAGAGGGGAAATATGATTTTTACTTTATCAACTTGTGCCTTTACATACCGGCTTGAATGCCTTAGGGTAAGAAATGTCTCCGTGTGCCTCAAAGCTGTTAGCTGTTTTGTTTCTCCATGGTAACGGGAGTATAAACCCATATGAGCATGTTACTGAAGTAGGGAGACATGACATCGTTTAGGAATGGGATTACGTGTGACGACTGCAGGTCTGGGATGATTCTGAATGAGGGTGTTTTCTAGCACACAGGCACTGTCAATATGTGCAGATCTGCTCATTTAAGGCAAGGCTTGGGGATCCAAAGCTGGCCTAAAAGAATCTATCAATCTATAAAGTTTACGGTGGTGGGAGGGGTATCAGACATCAGGGTTGATTAAACTCTTCCAGAAACATGACTCAATGTGTGAAGAGCCCTGTGCAAGATCAAGGTCTAAACACAGGGCTCTGTCTGAGGTTCAGATACTACAACTCATAAAGAGTTAAGGATGTATTTTCTGTTTAAATTTGTTAACCTACCAAAAAAAAAAAAAACCACCAAAAAAAAGAACATGGGGGTTGGATAGGCAAATGACTTCCAAATTAGTGCAGAATTATCAGTAAGTTTCAGTCAGTAATTCTTGCAATATTAACTAGTTTATTTTTCTTACCACTTTGGCAGAAGAGTATGTCAGAAATCCCTCAGCAGACTAGCTAAGATGGATCTTTAATGAAGAAATGGCCAAAGGCAATGATTTATAGTGGTACAGCATAATCGCACACTGACCTCTCCTTTGCACTGATGTACTCTTACCCTTTTCATCCACTGTTGAGGTGACTCTGACATACTGGACTGAGATAAAATCTACTAACTTGACCTTAAAGTAAGAGAAAGGTTCAGGTAACCTTTTTCTCATCTGTACGTATTGCATCTCTTCCTGTCTCTGTTCCAACAAGCTGTTGTGTAGTGCTGGGTTGAGCTAACCTTACCAGCCGTGTTTTCTCCAAGTATGTGTGGCCTGACTGAGGACGGAGCAGTGTGTTTGTGCATACATGTATAAAAGAGCCCTTTCCTTGCGCAGTTAAAACAGGGTGACTTCCTCGTCTCTCTTACCTTCCTTTGGGGCAGGTAAACGTAATTTGTTCTGGTTAAGGAAGCCACGCAATCGGTACCAACACAAGGCAACTTCGTGGCAAACACACCTTCCCTTCTGTTGCGCTTCATACTGATCCTCTGGTGCTTTGACTCGCATTTCTTTTCCTGCAAATGAATATTAGCTTTTTATCCAGGCTCCCTAAGGAAGCCGACTTGTAGACCAGTGCTGCGTTTCTCCTTGTGTTTGTTTTCATGTTATTCTTGACCGAATTAGAAAAATCCAAAATTCAGTCACTGTACAACTTGCGTGGCTGGGGAGAGCTCCATATTAACGCTGTGGAGAGGAGGAGACAGGGGGAAAAGGAGAGGGAAAGCTGCGCAGTTTTGGTGAGCGGATTGGCTCCGTGCCGAGATCCAGACTAAGAGTTCATGCACTGGAGCACCTTTGTTATCCCGGTGCTGCGGGAAGGGGGTAGCCACACTCGGGCCCTTACGTAACTGCGTTAGCAGGGCTGTGCCAGGGCAGCTATTTCGAGCAGCTGTGCCCCTTCTCAAAGCCTGTACGCAACAAACCGTGCGGGACTGGGTCCGACATGGGCGCAGGGGAGCCAGGGGAATCAGGACAGGGCGCTGCGAGGCTGCGGCTCGAGTGCGGGCCCGTAGCAGAGGGGCATTTCGGTCGGGTTGTGGCCTCATGCGGCCGAGAGCTGGCACGGAGGGTGGCTCGCAGCCCTGAGCGAGTTTATCGTGCCGGTGCGGTGTATCGGCCCATCCGCCAAGGAACCCGCCAGGACTAGGGGCAACGGGCTGCGCTGCGCTCGGGCGAGTATTTACGGTAATGCCGTCGTTACGGTAGCGCGGGAGGGCCTACGTGCGCGGGGGCGGGGCGAGGCGCGCGCGGCGCCGGTGCGTGCGCGGCCCCGCGAGGCGCGTCTCCCTCGCGAGCTCGCGGTGAAAGGATTTGGCGCCAGGCGGGTCCCGCTCCGCAGCTCCCGCAGCCGCACGAACCCCCCGCGCCTCCCGCTCGCACCCACCGCCCGCCGGGGCACCGACACACCGCAGGCA